>JAVGWX010000008.1:96566634-97097356 GCA_036924085.1 Ariolimax columbianus
GGGATGCATGCCTATCCCACCTCTAGGCTCCTAACATAGGATGCTTACATGTCCTACCCCTAGGCTCCTAACAAAAGACACTGTTTCCCGTCTCTAGGCTTTAATAGCCCCCTTCCTCAATCCAAGGACACCATTTGTTACCTGCCTAGTCTCTAGGCTCCCATTCCCCCCCCCCCCCCCCCCCACTAACTCTCCCGAACGAAATTGCCTGTTACCTGTTTTGTTTCTGTAGAAATACCCACTCTCCCAAACGACACGGCACGTTGTGTTTCTATACTCCCTCTCTTGGCTCACTCCCCCAAACGACACATCCCCTAATACTGGTGTAGAGGTGGTAAAATTCCCTTGCCTGAGAGACGCCCGAACAGGCCTGCTCTCCCACTGACAAGCCAGCGCGCCACATCTAGACAAACAGTCAGTCAATTTATTGCTCCGCCATTCTCAATATTGGCATTTCCTGAATTTTTAGGCTAAAAGATTTTATCAGAGCATGAGGCTTGTTCTCTCTCACACTCCACTCTGTCACCTTCGTCTTCTCTCTCAATCTCCGATCGTTCTGGTTCTCTCTCAATGTCCGATCATTCTGGCTTTTCTATCTTCTCTCTTAATCTCCGATCATTCTGGCTTCTCTCTCAATATCCGATCATTCTGGCTTTTCTATCTTCTCTCTCAATCTCCGATCATACTGGCTTTTCTCTCTCAGATCATCTAATTCTTCTCAACCTCTCTTTTTCACATTTTCCGTCCCATTTCTCGCGTTCTTCTCTCCCCCAAATATCTCTCTCCGATGCATACATGACGTCATGAGCTATTGGTATTATTACATATGTAAGATATTTGGTCAGATTATCTGTAAACAAAATAAGCACTACGAACAGACGGTTGTCCATGACATGCCTGACAATCCTGGCACGACAAGAATCCGTTTCCATAGTAATTCATCTCAGCCGTTCTCGGCTCATGCACTTGTATATTTCTGGACTGAAAGAGTCTGCATCAGACTAATCTAGTCCATGGTCTGAAAAACTGGCGTTAGTAATCGTGTGGACAAATTTCTAGCCCATGTTTTGTCGGTAAATACTGACCAGATTGGCTGTTAGCAAAGCTAGCCCATGTTTAAAGAACCAAATTAAACTCAGACCACACTAAAAGTCGAAGATATTAGGATCAACTGTAGCATGGTGGGGGCAGGGCGGCATGTTCTTGTGACCCCGCCCCTCCCCATTGTCTGATACACACGTAATGCAGCACGTGATAGCTAGAGGGGGGAGGGGGGGGGGAGAGTTCCATCTAGTGTAGAGTGTGAGACCCTTGTGGGAGCAGCTTTTGTTGGAACAGGAGGGGGGGGGGGGGGGGGAAATCAGAGAGAAGGAACAGTACTTAAAACCTTTGATAGATTAGGCCCAGTAACCGCGGGGACAGCAGACGTGACAGCTCGCACTAATTAGACATAATTACTGCCTCTATTTGCAGGAGGAGACAATTATTGGGGTGCTAACCGATCAGAGACCTCACGTGTGACGCCATCATTGCCCTGTGCAGGAGCTGATGAGGTCACGCGCTGCCTATTATTTTAAGTCTAGAGGTTCACCCTCGCTTTAGTGCATCCACCTGTCTCATAGAATGGCCTCCAAAAGCCCACCTGTCTCATAGAATGTCCTCCCAAAGCCCAACTGTCTCAGAGAATGTCCTCCCAAAGCCAACCTGTCTCATAGAATGTCCTCCCAAAGCCCACCTGTCTCATAGAATGTCCTCCCAAAGCCCACCTGCCTCATAGAATGTCCTCCCAAAGCCCACCTGTCTCATAGAATGTCCTCCTAAAGCCGACCTGTCTCATAGAATGTCCTCCCAAAGCCCACTTGTCTCATAGAATGTCCTCCCAAAGCCCACTTGTCTCATAGAATGTCCCCCCAAAGCCTACTTGTCTCATAGAATGTCCTTCCAAAGCCTACTTGTCTCATAGAATGTCCTCCCAAAGCCTACTTGTCTCATAGAATGTCCTCCCAAAGCCTACTTGTCTCATAGAATGTCCTTCCAAAGCCTACTTGTTTCATAGAATGTCCTTAATAAGCCCACTTTTCTCATAGAATGTCCTCCCAAAGCCCACTTGTCTCATAGAATAGTTTCCGTGAATATTTCCCTGTTCCTGGTGCAAGCAAAAACTGGGTTAAAGATCTATTGTCAGTTCATGTGTAGGAAGTGGTAGAGAGGCTTACAACAGCAGGTAAAGACAAGCCCACATCTATTGTCAGTTCATGTGTAAGAAGTGGTAGAGAGGCTTACAACAGCAGGTAAAGACAAGCCCGCATCTATTGTCAGTTCATGTGTAAGAAGTGGTAGAGAGGCTTACAACAGCAGGTAAAGACAAGCCCGCATCTATTGTCAGTTCATGTGTAGGAAGTGTTAGAGAGGCTTACAACAGCAGGTAAAGACAAGCCCACATAAATATCCTAATATTACAGTTCAAGGAGCGGTCCGTTAACAATGTATGGGCTTACTTACCAACAGACTTTCCGGAACTTTGGAAGAGGAAAGTATTTGGTGCCTTTCGCAACGACATACTTGTGTACTTAAATCATTCTCCGCTGTAGTTTATCTTAAAAAAACGTATAGAAACCGTTTGAAAAACGTAGAGTTGGAACTCAGAATGCAAGTTTCAGCTGCTAGCCCCAACATAACATAGCTTGCCAGTGACATGCAGTGTCAGCCTTCTCATTAAAGAAAGTCAACAGTAGATCTAAATTCACAACTAATGTTGGAGAAGGACCGGCTTCTGAGTCTCAGGGGGTGTAAAGAAACATAAGAGAGGACGGGTTGTATGGCACCGGTAAAACCAGGAGATATGTTTCAGAACTATCATTTAAATGAAAGTGAAAATCAGTAGACATGTCCTCTCCCTCACAATGTGAACATCAGTAGACATCTCCTCTCCCTCACAATGTGAACATCAGTAGACATCTCCTCTCCCTCACAATGTGAACATCAGTAGACATCTCCTCTCCCTCACAATGTGAACATCAGTAGACATCTCCTCTCCCTCACAATGTGAACACTGCAAACTTCTACTTAAATGTTGTTTGTGCTTAACAACGGATGACACTTTTCTGGATTATGTGGATATATTATGAGAATAGATTAAAGTTGTAGATATGGATGATTGACTCAAATTGGTCTCTAAGAGAAGAGAGAACATTTGCTTTTCGTTTAATTGCTAACAACGCTTTACGATCAACATTTCTCATTGCTGGCGCGTTTAATCTTGTCAATACACAGACCACTCGTTCTTGATCATTCTCATGTACGGTCTCGGCTAGTAGGTGAACAATGGCAGTCACATCCCACTGACAGCCGACGTGTTTCATAATCTGTTCATCTTGTTTCAGACTATAATATTTGGGTCATGCTACCCTTCTCTTGCTCTCACACACTCTCTCTCATTCAATATCTACCACTCTTCCCTATCTCTCTCTCTCTCTCTCTCTCTCTCTCTCTCTCTCTCGTTGTCCATTAATATCATATTGTAGAGCAGTAATATTCTGCTGAAGTCTTAGTCTGAGCCTGCACATCGACATGGTCGGTTGTCCTTGACCTGGTCAAAACTCTTGTGCCATGGTAGGTGCTAGACTCTAGGGACACTTCTCTGCTTAGCGGGCTAGGCTGGAGCAGTGCGGCGTTCTTTGGTTTTGGGCGGGTCCCAGCTCAGTTTCCGGTAGGTTCTGTCTCTGGTAATGGTTGTCCAGTGGATGGCTAACTTGTCTCGGGCACGGGTTGTCCAGTGGATGGCTAACTTGTGTCTCGGGTACGGGTTGTCCAGTGGATGGCTAACTTGTGTCTCGGGTTGTCCAGTGGATGGCTAACTTGTGTCTCGGGTTGTCCAGTGGATGGCTAACTTGTGTCTCGGGTTGTCCAGTGGATGGCTAACTTGTGTCTAGGGTTGTCCAGTGGATGGCTAACTTGTGTCTCGGGTTGTCCAGTGGATGGCTAACTTGTGTCTCGGGCTCGGGTTGTCCAGTGGATGGCTAACTTGTGTCTCGGGTTGTCCAGTGGATGGCTAACTTGTGTCTCGGGCTCGGGTTGTCCAGTGGATGGCTAACTTGTGTCTCGGGTTGTCCAGTGGATGGATAACTTGTGTCTCGGGTTGTTGTGTGCTGGTCTAAGTGAGAGGGTTGTCGTGTACTGGTCTGAGTGAGAAGGTTGTCGTGTACTGGTCTGAGTGAGAAGGTTGTCGTGTACTGGTCTGAGTGAGAAGGTTGTCCTGTGCTGGTCTAAGTGAGAGGGTTGTCGTGTACTGGTCTGAGTGAGAAGGTTGTCGTGTGCTGGTCTAAGTGAGAGGGTTGTCGTGTACTGGTCTGAGTGAGATGGTTGTCGTGTGCTGATCTGAGTGAGAAGGTTGTCGTGTGCTGGTCTAAGTGAGAGGGTTGTCGTGTACTGGTCTGAGTGAGAAGGTTGTCGTGTGCTGGTCTAAGTGAGAGGGTTGTCGTGTACTGGTCTGAGTGAGAAGGTTGTCGTGTGCTGGTCTAAGTGAGAGGGTTGTCGTGTGCTGGTCTGAGTGAGATGGTTGTCGTGTACTGGTCTGAGTGAGAAGGTTGTCGTGTACTGGTCTGAGTGAGAAGGTTGTCGTGTGCTGGTCTAAGTGAGAGGGTTGTCGTGTACTGGTCTGAGTGAGAGGGTTGTCGTGTGCTGGTCTAAGTGAGAGGGTTGTCGTGTGCTGGTCTGAGTGAGATGGTTGTCGTGTACTGGTCTGAGTGAGAAGGTTGTCGTGTACTGGTCTGAGTGAGAAGGTTGTCGTGTGCTGGTCTAAGTGAGAGGGTTGTCGTGTGCTGGTCTAAGTGAGAGGGTTGTCGTGTGCTGATCTGAGTGAGAAGGTTGTCGTGTGCTGGTCTAAGTGAGAGGGTTGTCGTGTGCTGATCTGAGTGAGAAGGTTGTCGTGTGCTGGTCTAAGTGAGAGGGTTGTCGTGTGCTGATCTGAGTGAGAAGGTTGTCGTGTGCTGGTCTAAGTGAGATGGTTGTCGTGTGCTGATCTGAGTGATAAGGTTGTCGTGTGCTGGTCTAAGTGAGATGGTTGTCGTGTGCTGATCTGAGTGAACGTGCTGTCTCGTGCAGTTCTTCTCTCTGATAAGAAACCGGAAGTTGGTGTCTGATGTCAGTGACTGAAGCAGGCGTTGAAGTCACGTGCTAATGCCTGATAAGGGTCGCCTGGTTTGAACTCTGTTAATGATTGCTCTCATTAAGTGTGTCTGTGACCAGCAGTTTCAAGGGCAGCGTGTTTGTTGTGGGCGTGTATCTGGCTTACAAACTGAGACTCTCTTCTCCATCAACACAAGTTAGCGACCATGCCGCCCACTCTCTTGACCAGTCCCTCTCGACTATTCCCCCTTTCCCCGCTCTCTCGACCAGTCGCTCTCGACTATTCCCCTCTCCCCCGACTATTCCCCCCTCCCTCCGCTCACAAGAACCTTCACCCTGATTGCACGACACTCTACATCCCCACGGACACTTGCCTCGTGATGCTGTAGCAAGCATCTGCTTTTCTCTCGCGACCAGCCACTCTTCTCTCGCGATCTGCTGAGGTCTCACGACACACCGATGAGTTCTCGTGATACACCATTCAGCTCTCGCGATACACCATTCAGCTCTCGCGAATGTCCGTGGTGAACCCAGACTAGAGTTCCCATTGATCAACTACAATCATGTGTTCTATTTCTAAGTTTTATATATTTGTGTGTTTTTTTAACTTTTTACGGTGCAAACATTCAACACAAAAATGTACCACACTCTACCACAACACTTACCACACTCTACCACAACACTTACCACACTCTACCACAACACTTACCACACTCTACCACACTCTACCACACTACCACAACACTTACCACACTCTACCACACTCTACCACAACACTTACCACACTCTACCACACTCACATACCACACTCTACCACACTCTACCACAACACTTACCACACTCACATACCACACTCTACCACACTCTACCACAACACTTACCACACTCTACCACAACACTTACCACACTCTACCACACTCACATACCACACTCTACCACACTCTACCACAACACTTACCACACTCACATACCACACTTTGCCACAACACTTACCACACTCTACCACAACACTTACCACACTCACATACCACACTCTACCACAACACTTACCACACTCACATACCACACTCTACCACACTCACATACCACACTCTACCACACTCTACAACAACACTTACCACACTCTACCACAACACATACCACACTCACATACCACACTCACATATCACACTCTACCACAACACTTACCACACTCACATACCACACTCTACCACAACACTTACCACACTCTACCACACTCTACCACAACACATACCACACTCAAATACCACACTCTACCACAACACTTACCACACTCTACCACAAGACTCTACCACACTCTACCACAACACATACCACACTCACATACCACACTCTACCACACTCTACCACAACACTTACCACACTCTACCACAACACTTACCACACTCTACCACAACACTTACCACACTCTACCATACTCTACCACAACACTCTACCACACTCTACCACAACACTTACCACACTCTACCACAACACTTACCACACTCACATACCACACTCTACCACAACACTTACCACACTCACTTACCACACTCACTTACCACACTTACATACCACACTCTACCACAACGCTTACCACACTCACATACCACACTCTACCACACACGTGTGGCATTCACTCTAAAACTACCCCCTTTATCCAAAACAGAATCCCCCACAACATGGGACACGTTCACACACCTTCTAATTGTCTTATCCTCTCTCTCAGACTGCCATCGGGGATCATGGTCTCTGTTTGAAATCGTAGACTAGCGACCTACAATCGTTCAACTAGGACCAGCAACTCCAAAGCATTCCCTGAGTGAGGTTCAAGATACAGACGTGTCCTGGTGGTCATTGACCTGACCAGCTTTTCCCAGTACATTCTCGGAGGGAGCTACAGCAGTGTCCAGCTAGGACCTTGAATCAGACCAGACCAGCTCCGTCATGGGGAAGGGCATGTCAAACTTGTCCAAGGAGGACCTCAGATTCCTGCAGGAAAACACCAAGTTTAATAAGGACGAGATCAAGCAGTGGTACAAGGGATTCATGGTACGTGTTGGTACAGTTGGTCTTTGGTACATGTTGGTACAGTTGATCTATGGTACGTGTTGATAGTTAGTCTATGGTACATGTTGGTACAGTTGGTTTATGGTACGTGTTGGTCTATGGTACGTGTTGGTACAGTTGGTCTTTGGTACGTGTTGGTACAGTTGGTCTATGGTACATGTTGGTCTATGGTATATGTTGGTACAGTTGATCTATGGTACATGTTGGTACAGTTGATCTATGGTACGTGTTGGTACAGTTGGTCTATGGTACGTGTTGGTACAGTTGGTCTATGGTACGTGTTGGTACAGTTGGTCTATGGTAAGTGTTGGTACAAGGGGTCAATGGTATGTGTATGTGTCTGACTTCATACATGTATTATGTTGTATGTACATGGCTATATTTTGTGTGTATCATGGTCTTTGTTGTGTGTACAGTACATGTGTATGATGGTTTGATGTGTCGATGGGTTGATGAATCGTTGGTGTACATATGCATTAGGCATGCAGAAGTGAGTGTGATTGTGTATGTTTAAGTTGTGAATCTATTTGTCAGTCATGTATGTATGTGTGTCCCTATCTGTATGTCTGTCTCTATGTCTGTCTCTATGTCTGTCCATGTCTCTATTCTTGTCCTTGTATATTTCCTGTCTCTATCCCTGCCCTTATGTTTGTGCCTCTCTATCCCTATCCCTGTTCTTATGTCTGTCCCTGTCTCTATTCTTGTCCCTGTATATTTCCCTATCTTTATCCCTATATTTATGTCTGTCCTTATCCCTGTCCAGTCTGTCCCTATCCCTGTCCAGTCTGTCCCTATCCCTGTCCAGTCTGTCCCTATCCCTGTCCAGTCTGTCCCTATCCCTGTCCCTATCCCTGTCCCTATCCTTATCCGTGACCCTGTGCATGTGCTACTTCATCAGTTTCTATCTTTCTCTCTGACTCTCTCTTCCTGTCTCTCTCTTCCTCTCTCTCTTCCTGTCTCTCTCTTCCTCTCTCTCTTTCTGTCTCTCTCTTCCTCTCTCTCTTCCTGTCTCTCTCTTCCTCTCTCTCTTTCTCTCTCTCTTTCTGTCTCTCTCTTCCTCTCTCTCTTCCTGTCTCTCTCTTCCTCTCTCTCTTTCTGTCTCTCTTCTCGTCACTCTCCTTCACAGATTCGAACAAATATCTGCTAATGTCCTCTTCCGTCCTCAAATGTAGGAGATAGGCCAACACAGTTCCAGTATTACTATCAACAAGCTTCCAATACGCACACAGACAGATGGACACATATACAGACACACACACACAGACAGATGGACACACACACAGACAGATGGACACATATACAGACACACACACAGACAGATGGACACATATACAGACACACACACACAGACAGATGGACACATATACAGAAACACACAGACACACACAGACAGATGGACACATATAGACACACACACACAAAAATACACACAGACAAACACAAAGACCCACAGACACACACACAAAGACACAAACACACACTAAGACACACACACACAAACGCACACACACACGACAAACACACACACAAAGACACACACAAAGATACACACACAAAGATGCAAACACACAAAGACACACACAATCAACGACACACGCATGCACGTACACACACTATCTGACGGACGCACACACACACACGATCACAAGCTCACTCAAGCACACACACACACACAAGCTCACTCAAGCACACACACGCAAGCTCACGGACGCATACGTACAGAATCTCACTCAAGCACACACACACAAGCTCGTCCAAAATACACACACACTCGCCCGCACGTTCAGTCAAACACGCACATTCACGCATGTAAGATTAATTCATATAATGCAGGCACGCTCATCCAAACACACTCACACGTGTGTTCACACTCACTCAAACACACACTTACTCACGCATGTCCAGTCATCTAATCATACACGCATGCACACTAAACACATGCTCACACGCACACTCAGACCGATGCACATGCTTGGACGCTAATTCAATCTCACAGACACTCGCCCGGATGCTTTGTCAAACGGACACGCACGCCCGCGCACACATTGAAACACATACACACATGTTCACATGCTTAGTCTAACACATACACACATGTTCACATGCTTAGTCTAACACATACACACATGTTCATATGCTTAGTCTAACACATGCACACATGTTCACATGCTTAGTCTAACACATACACACATGTTCACATGCTTAGTCTAACACATACACACATGTTCACATGCTTAGTCTAACACATACACACATGTTCACTTGCTTAGTCTAACACATACACACATGTTCACATGCTTAGTCTAACACATACACACATGTTCACATGCTTAGTCTAACACATACACACATGTTCACATGCTTAGTCTAACACATACACACACAACCGAATGGCAACACAATCACTCCCACACACAATCACTCCCAAATACAATCACACTATCACTCACCCACACGTTCACTTAAACACACGATCACTCACCCAGATGATCACTCACCCAGACGATCACTCGCCCACACGATCACTCACCCACACGATCACTCACCCACACGATCACTTAAACACACGATCACTCGCCCACACGATCACTCGCCCACACGATCACTCACCCACACGGTCACTCACCCACCCGATCACTTAAACACACGATCACTCACCCAGACGATCACTCGCCCAGACGATCACTCGCCCACACGATCACTCACCCACACGATCACTCACCCACACGATCACTCACCCACACGATCACTTAAACACACGATCACTCATCCACACGATCACTCACCCACACGATCACTCACCCACACGATCACTTAAACACACGATCACTCACCCACACGATCACTCACCCACACGATCACTCACCCACACGATCACTCACCCACACGATCACTCACCCACACGATCACTCACCCACACGATCACTCACCCACACAATCACTTAAACACACGATCACTCACCCACACGATCACTTAAACACACGATCACTCACCCAGACGATCACTCGCCCACACGATCACTCACCCACACGATCACTCACCCACACGATCACTTAAACACACGATCACTCACCCAGACGATCACTCACCCAGACGATCACTCACCCAGACGATCACTCACCCACACGATCACTCACCCACACGATCACTCACCCACACGATCACTCAAACACACCTCCTTGCCGTAGGACACCTTCCGTGCATCAATTGTTTCCACGGAAAATGAAGCTCCGGTACATTTTGAACAGTAGATCTCATCAAAAGTGCCACGTCGTCTGGAGCCAACAAGATGACTTTCACAACCAAGCGGCGAGCGGACCAAGGGGAGCTGAGGAAAATGAAGGACACGTGGTTGAGCAGCAACTCAGATGTAGTTCAACTGTTGGAGGACAGAAACAACTCAAAACGCTTCTATGACGCTCTAAAGAATGTTTATAGCCCCCCGACCCCCACACAACTCCCAACCTGAATGTAGTTTGGCTCAGAACTATTGACCGACAGACCGCAAATACTGGAGCTCTGGCTGGAACACTTCGGCACCGTCCTCAACCAACCGTCCTCCTTCCGCGATGAGGACATAGCACGCCTGCCTCAGACATCCCTGAATAATGAGCTGAACGTACCTCCAAAATATCGAGGTCAGAGCTTCAGTCAAATGGGAAGGCTGCAGGTGCGGACCTAATACCCGCTGAGGTCTACAAAGTAGGTGGTTGTGTCCTAACACAGAGATTATCTGAGTTGTACAACACAATATGGACCACTGGGACTGGCCCACAAGAACTGAAGGGTTCTACCATCACAACACAATATGGACCACTGAGACTGGCCCACAAGAACTGAAGGGTTCTACCATCACAACACAATATGGACCACTGAGACTGGCCCACAACACAATATGGACCACTGAGACTGGCCCACAACACAATATGGACCACTGAGACTGGCCCACAACACAATATGGACCACTGAGACTGGCCCACAACACAATATGGACCACTGAGACTGGCCCACAACACAATATGGACCACTGAGACTGGCCCACAACACAATATGGACCACTGAGACTGGCCCACAACACAATATGGACCACTGAGACTGGCCCACAACACAATATGGACCACTGAGACTGGCCCACAACACAATATGGACCACTGAGACTGGCCCACAACACAATATGGACCACTGAGACTGGCCCACAACACAATATGGACCACTGAGACTGGCCCACAACACAATATGGACCACTGAGACTGGCCCACAACACAATATGGACCACTGAGACTGGCCCACAAGAACTGAAGGATGCCACCATCGTCCACTTATTCAAGCGAAAGGGAAACCATCAATCCTGTGACAACCACAGAGTAATCTCCCTACTATCGACTGCTGGCAAGATACTGTCACGAGTTCTCCTCAAGCGATCGATCGATCCACTAAAACATGGTCTTCTTCCACAGAGCCAGCGTGGCAGGCAGACTAACCAGGTGAAGCCAGATCGGGTGCGGAACTGTGGATATGATATTCGCGGCTCGGCAGGAGAAATGCCAAGAGCAGCAATGTGGGCTGTACATCACTTTCGTGGATCTGACCAAGGCTTTCGTGGACCTGACCA
This sequence comes from Ariolimax columbianus, assembly GCA_036924085.1. Taxonomy (NCBI): domain Eukaryota; kingdom Metazoa; phylum Mollusca; class Gastropoda; order Stylommatophora; family Arionidae; genus Ariolimax; species Ariolimax columbianus. The sequence continues at coordinate 96,578,445 of JAVGWX010000008.1, forward strand.
AGGCTTTCGTGGACCTGACCAAGGCTTTCGTTGTCCTGACCAAGGCTTTCGTGGACCTGACCAAGGCTTTCGTGGACCTGACCAAGGCTTTCGTGGTCCTGACCAAGGCTTTCGATACCGTCAACAGAGATGGACTTTGGAAGGAATTCGGCTGTCCAAGCAGATTCACCAAGATCGTCAAACAATTCCACAAAGGTATGAATGCTCACGTACTGAGTCATGGGGAGACGTCAGAACTTTTCCTTTATCAATTGGCGTCAGGCAAGGCTGTGTACTAGCCCCAACACCCTTCAGCATAATGGTTGCTGCCATGCTCAGTGATAGCTCTCGGGGTTGTGTTGGCAAGAGGAAATCAAATTCAGGATTGACGGAAAACTCTTCAATCACAGGCGAAAACAAGCTCCCACCAAAGTGAAGGACAGAGCCGTTTCAAACTTGCTTTTTGCTGATGACTGTGCCCTCGCTGGCAGCACTGAAAGAGACATGCAGGCATTTGTGGACAAGGTCCCTACAGCCTGTCAAATACTCGGTCTCACCATTCATTTACAAAACACAAAAACCGAAGTCATGTTTGAGCCTGGCCTGAGTGACGAAGTCATGTTTGAGCGTGACCCGAGTGACGAAGTCATGTTTGAGCGTGGCCCGAGTGACGAAGTCATGTTTGAGTCTGGCCCGAGTGACGAAGTCATGTTTGAGCCTGGCCCGAGTGACGAAGTCATGTTGGAGTCTGCCCCGGGTGACGAAGTCATGTTTGAGCTTGACCCGAGTGACGAAGTCATGTTTCAGCCTGCCCCGAGTGACACATATCGCAACACAGATATCAGAGTCAAGAACGAGGGCCTTCAATCAGTAGACAGCTTCACTTATCTATCCACAGCACTCTCTCCAGGGAAACTATCATTCTCTGAGGTCAGTAACAGAAGCTCCAAGCTGAAGTCTGCAGGACAGTGTGTCGGATAAGGACTCTTAGCCATGATATAACTCACAGTCTACCGAGCCGTAGTACTGCTACTGTCAATCTGCTATTACCTAACTAACTGCTCCTGTGTCTCTTCCATGACCTAACTGCTCCTGTGTCTCTGCCATGACCTAACTGCTCCTGTGTCTCTGCCATGACCTAACTGCTCCTGTGTCTCTGCCGTGACCTAACTGCTTCTGTGTCTCTGCCGTGACCTAACTGCTCCTGTATCTCTGTCATGACCTAACTGCTTGTGTCTCTGCCGTGACCTAACTGCTCCTGTGTCTCTTCCAGCGGGACTGTCCGGACGGGAAGCTGTCCAAGGAGAAGTTCAAGGAAGTTTATGCCCAGTTTTTCCCAGGTGGTGACCCAGAAGCCTTCTGCGATCACGTGTTCAGATCTTTCGACAAGGATGGAAGTGGCTCCATCGAGTTCAAAGAGTTCCTGCTGGCCATTAACATCACGTCCAACAAGGGAGACCCCAAGGAGAAGCTCAACTGGGCCTTCTCCATGTACGACATTGACGGCAACGGGACCATCGACACGTCAGAGATGGAGAGCATCATCAAGGTAATCACGTGGTCATGATCCAAGTGCTTGTAGTCCATCGGCAGGACCAGAAGGTAGGGTAGGGGATGATAGTTCACCTTGACGCTCCCGGCGAAACACAAGGTCATCATTACAGTTGACCTCTTTGGAGGCTACAGTGGACACTTTCTTTTCAGCCCTGGTGTGCCTGGTAGGGGGAGGGAAGGGAGACAAAACTGGATCCACACAAGGAAAGATGTTGAATTATTAGATCTGTGAGATTCTGTGACCAGATCTGCGCCCATGCCTGTCAAATTCTAAGATCATGATTGGATCAGTTATAAGATCTCCGTGATCACATACGTGTTCGCAAAACTGTGTCATGAGATCTGTGACCAGACAAGCCATGTCATATGTGACCTTGACATGTAATGGGATATGTGACCTTGACATGCTTGTCAACTTGGTTTTTTTAGTGCTGAAAGGTTACAGTACAGGGTACACTGTGGCCGTCAGGGATGGAGAGTTAAAGACTTCATCGTGAGATCATGAGAGTGAAGTGAGGTGAGGTAGGGTGACGGTAGGTGGAGTGAGGAGGCGTGACGAGAGGTGGAGACCAGCCAATTTTGGCCATCACTTAATAATAGTGAGGTGTGTGAGACCTGTTTCTTTCCTTGCTGCGGCTCACAATGAGAGTCGGCAGTCAACTCCAAGGACAGATCTGGTCTCAGATTCACCTGGTTAGCCTTGCTAGTCTCAGCTTCACCTGGTTAGCATTGCTAGTCTCAGCTTCACCTGGTTAGTCTGTCTGGTCTCAGCTGTATCTGGCTAGCCTCAGCTTTACAATCTGATTCTACCGCTTTTCTATATAACTCTGAAGTATCACTTGGACAAAGGGAAATAATCCACGAAAAGCATATTCACAGTTGCAGTACCAGTTAGTGGACGTTTTAAGCCACATTCATTCATGTTGTGTGTTAACAGAGCGTAGTAGTTGGTCAAATATGTCATCGTTACCTGCTAAATCTAACATACAATATTGTCAAGTCCTCTCTCTCGCACAACCTCTAACATACAATATTGTCAAGTCCTCTCTCTCACACAACATCTAACATACAATATTGTCAAGTCCTCTCTCTCACACAACCTCTAACATACAATATTGTCAAGTCCTCTCTCTCACACAACCTCTAACATACAATATTGTCAAGTCCTCTCTCTCACACAACATCTAACATACAATATTGTCAAGTCCTCTCTCTCGCACAACCTCTAACATACAATATTGTCAAGTCCTTTCTCTCGCACAACCTCTAACATACAATATTGTCAAGTCCTCTCTCTCACACAACCTCTAACATACAATATTGTCAAGTCCTCTCTATCACACAACATCTAACATACACTATTGTCAAGTCTCTATCACACAACATCTAACATACAATATTGTCAAGTCCTCTCTCTCAAACAACCTCTAACATACAATATTGTCAAGTCCTCTCTCTCACACCATCTAACATACAATATTGTCAAGTCCTCTCTCTCTCACAACCTCTAATATACACTATTGTCAAGTCTCTATCACACAACATCTAACATACAATATTGTCAAGTCTCTATCACACAACATCTAACATACACTATTGTCAAGTCTCTATCACACAACATCTAACATACACTATTGTCAAGTCTCTATCACACAACATCTAACATACACTATTGTCAAGTCTCTATCACACAACATCTAACATACACTATTGTCAAGTCTCTATCACACAACATCTAACATACAATATTGTCAAGTCCTCTCTCTCACACAACATCTAACATACAATATTGTCAAGTCCTCTCTCTCACACAACATCTAACATACAATATTGTCAAGTCCTCTCTCTCACACAACCTCTAATATACACTATTGTCAAGTCTCTATCACACAACATCTAACATACACTATTGTCAAATCCTATCTCACCTGTGCCCTTTCTCCTCTGTCCCAGGCCATCTACAACATGCTGGGAAGTGCCATACAGGAACAAGCCATCGAAACTCCCCAGGAGAGAACCAAGAAGATTTTCAACAAGATGGACACCAACAACGACGGCGTCCTGTCCAAAGAGGAGTTTGTCCAGGGCTGCATGAACGATCGCTGCCTGTACCAGATGTTGACAGCGGACGGGGAACCCCCCAAGGAGTGATGAGAGGATTGGGGAGGGGTGGGGGGTGGATGTCATTGTAAACTGGTTTGGATTTAAGTATGTAGAACACGAGTGTGTTGTTGGTGTGTGCGTGTGAATGCATGGTGTGTACACCAACATCTTTATATGTGTGAGCGGTGCATGTTAGTGTCTATGTGCATGTATGTGAGTGTACTAGTGTGTTTGTGTATGTGCATGTTACAGTGTGTTTGTGTGAGTGATGCGTGTGTTTGTGTGAGTGGTGCGTGTACTAGTGTGTTTGTGTGAGTGGTGCGTGTACTAGTGTGTTTGTGTGAGTGGTGCGTGTACTAGTGTGTTTGTGTGAGTGGTGCGTGTATACAAGTGTTGTTATGTGTTGCATGTATGCCAGATGTATGTTTGTACACACGTGTTTATGTAGTGTATGCATGTACATGACTTGGTGTGTGTGTGTGTGTGTGTGTACATGACTTGGTGGGTGTGTGTACATGACTTGGTTCGTGTGTGGGCATGACTTGGTGTGTGTATACATGACTTCATGTGTGTGTGTGTACATGACTTGGTGTGTGTGTGTGTACATGACTTGGACAGAGTTGTCCTGAACAATCAAACAAGTTGAGGTTTTCAGAGAGCCACTTTGTGAACAGATCAGACACGACCATTTCTCTGTGTAACCATTTGGAATGATAGAGGACGTGTGGCTCTGACAGCTGTGCCTAGCTGGGATTTGACACATTCACTGTCACTCCAAGCTATGTGGGACATTTATGATCTGAAACATTCATTCTAACTCTAAGCTATGTGTGACATTTGTGATCTGTAACATTCACTCATTCTAAGCTATATGTAACATTTGTGATATGAAACATTCACTCTCATTCTAAGCTATGTGTGACATTTGTGATCTGAAACATTCACTCTCATTCTAAGCTATATGTAACATTTGTGATATGAAACATTCACTCTCATTCTAAGCTATGTGTGACATTTGTGATCTGAAACATTCACTTTCATTCTAAGCTATGTGTGACATTTGTGATCTGTAACATTCACTCATTCTAAGCTATATGTAACATTTGTGATCTGAAACATTCACTCATTCTAAGCTATGTGTGACATTTGTGATCTGTAACATTCACCCATTCTAAGCTATGTGTGACATTTGTGATCTGATACGTATATCAGTGAGTAATATTTTGGATGTGAAGATTTCTCTGTTGTCATAGAAAGGAGTTTTGCAGGAATCATGTGTTATCACTGCAGTGGTGTCTGGGGTGGCGTGGGTGTCTGTGTGTGATGGTGTGGGTGTCTGTATGTGATGGTGTGGGTGTCTGTGTGTGATGGTGTGGGTGTCTGGAATGGTGTGGGTGTCTGTGTGTGATGGTGTGGGCGTGTGTGTGTGATGGTGTGGGTGTCTGAAATGGTGTGGGTGTCTGTGTGTGATGGTGTGGGTGTGTGGAATGGTGTGGGTGTCTGGAATGGTGTGGGTGTGTGTGATGGTGTGGGTGTCTGGAATGGTGTGGGTGTGTGTGATGGTGTGGGTGTCTGGAATGGTGTGGGTGTGTGATGGTGTGGGTGTCTGGAATGGTGTGCGTGTGTGTGTGTGATGGTGTGGGTGTCTGGAATGGTGTGGGTGTGTGTGTGTGATGGTGTGGGTGTCTGTGATGGTGTTAGTGTGTGTGAATTGTTTTGCGTGGGTCAGATGTGATGTTGTGGGAGTCAAACTTTGATGTGTGAGTCAGATGTAATGTTGTGTGAGTCAGATGTGATGTTGTGTGAATAAGATGTGATGTTGTGTGAGTCAGATGTGATGTTGTGTGAATAAGATGTGATGTTGTGTGAGTCAGATGTGATGTTGTGTGAATAAGATGTGATGTTGTGTGAGTCAGATGTGATGTTGTGTGAATAAGATGTGATGTTGTGTGAGTCAGATGTGATGTTGTGTGAGTCAGATGTAATGTTGTGTGAGTCAAGATTTGATGTTGTGTCAACCGATGGTTAGTGAATGCCTGCCAGGTGTCAGAGACTGTATTTTCCATGTGCTGTGCCTTGCTGTGTTTGCTGACAGATGACATATCAGCCAGGATGACATCACAGCATCATGTGTCATTGTCATATTTTTTATATCCAGACAGAAATCATTGGCTGGTCATGTTTCTGTGCTTGCTACAGACAAAACTCCCTGAACTGGCCAGCAATGGCAAATGTTTGTACAGGGGACAGTTTCACACAAAGTGTGCAGACAAGACTTTAGTCCCTAACATTAGTGTTGATGTTTCATGTTTATAGTTAAAGATTGTGCATCTAGGTGTTTATATAAACATTTCCTGCATGAGATGATCTTTATGTTTATTTAAACATTTCCTGTGGAAGGATCTAGATGTTTATATAAACATTTCCTGTGTGAGATCTAGATGTTTATATAAACATTACCTGTGGAAGGATCTTTATATTTATATTAATATTTCCTGTGGAAGGATCTAGATGTTTATATAAACATTTCCTGTGGAAGGATCTAGATGTTTAAATAAACATTTCCTGTGAAAGGATCTACATGTTTATATAAACATTTCCTGTGGAAGGATCTAGATGTTTATATAAACATTTCCTGTGGAAGGATCTAGATGTTCATATAAACATTTCCTGTGGAAGGATCTAGATGTTTATATAAACATTTATTGTGGAAGGATCTAGATGTTTATATAAACATTTCCTGTGGAAGGATCTAGATATTTATATAAACATTTCCTGTGGAAGGATCTAGATGTTTATATAAACATTTCCTGTGGAAGGATCTAGATGTTTATATAAACATTTCCTGTGGAAGGATCTACATGTTTATATAAACATTTCCTGTGGAAGGATCTACATGTTTATATAAACATTTCTTGTGGAAGGATCTAGATGTTTATATAAACATTTCCTGTGTGAGATCTAGATGTTTATATAAACATTTCCTGTGGAAGGATCTAGATGTTTATATAAACATTTCCTGTGTAAGATCTAGATGTTTATATAAACATTTCCTGTGTGAGATCTAGATGTTTATATAAACATTTCCTGTGGAAGGATCTAGATGTTTATATAAACATTTCCTGTGTAAGATCTAGATGTTTATATAAACATTTCCTGTGTGAGATCTAGATGTTTATATAAACATTTCCTGTGTGAGATCTAGATGTTTATATAAACATTTCCTGTGTGAGATCTAGATGTTTATATAAACATTTCCTGTGTGAGATCTAGATGTTTATATAAACATTTCCTGCGTGAGATCTAGATGTTTATATAAACATTTCCTGTGGAAGGATCTAGATGTTTATATAAACATTTCCTGTGGAAGGATCTAGATGTTTATATAAACATTTCCTGTGTGAGATCTAGATGTTTATATAAACATTTCCTGTGTGAGATCTAGATGTTTATATAAACATTTCCTGTGTGAGATCTAGATGTTTATATAAACATTTCCTGCGTGAGATCTAGATGTTTATATAAACATTTCCTGTGGAAGGATCTAGATGTTTATATAAACATTTCCTGTGGAAGGATCTAGATGTTTATATAAACATTTCCTGTGGAAGGATCTAGATGTTTATATAAACATTTCCTGTGGAAGGATCTAGATGTTTATATAAACATTTCCTGTGTGAGATCTAGATGTTTATATAAACATTTCCTGTGTGAGATCTAGATGTTTATATAAACATTTCCTGTGTGAGATCTAGATGTTTATATAAACATTTCCTGTGTGAGATCTAGATGTTTATATAAACATTTCCTGTGTGAGATCTAGATGTTTATATAAACATTTCCTGTGGAAGGATCTAGATGTTTATATAAACATTTCCTGTGTGAGATCTAGATGTTTATATAAACATTTCCTGTGTGAGATCTAGATGTTTATATAAACATTTCCTGTGTGAGATCTAGATGTTTATATAAACATTTCCTGTGTGAGATCTAGATGTTTATATAAACATTTCCTGTGTGAGATCTAGATGTTTATATAAACATTTCCTGTGTGAGATCTAGATGTTTATATAAACATTTCCTGTGGAAGGATCTAGATGTTTATATAAACATTTCCTGTGTGAGATCTAGATGTTTATATAAACATTTCCTGTGTGAGATCTAGATGTTTATATAAACATTTCCTGTGTGAGATCTAGATGTTTATATAAACATTTCCTGTGTGAGATCTAGATGTTTATATAGACTGTTCTTGGTTAGATAATGTAACTCAACAGCTGTTAGAGAGAAAGTATTGTACCGCAGACGTGCAAGGAGGCCATATTGAAACCGATTCCAAAGAAGGCTCAAGACCAAACAGACCAAAATGGCTACAAGCCCATTAGTTTACGCTAGCTGCCTGGGTAAATTGATGGACAGCTAAATACTAGACTGATGTGGCACTTGCAAGAAAAACATATTTTGACTCTGTAACAAGCTGGGTTCTGCTGACAGAGATCAACTGAAAATGAAACCTTGCTCAGGAAATAGGAGATGCTTTCCTAGCCAAGAAACATTCTCTGCTCATTTGGGTGGATCTAGAAAAAGCATTTGATAAGGTATGGAAAGACGGACTAAAAGTCAAACCGCATAGATGTCAAGTATGCGGGAAAATGTACAAATGGATCTGCCACTATCTAGAGAACCAGAACCGCTAGGGTCCAAGGAAAGACGAGTAGAAAGATGGCTCTAGAATAAAGAGTCTTGTCACCCACATTGTTCCTCACTTAGAGGAACAACAGAACAGAGGATTTCCCAAAGAGGGCACACAGTTCTGTTTTTGTGGATGCGTAAGCTTTGTGGATACCTCAGTTTTGTAGATATCTGCTGACAAAATTCCAACAGCAAAACTGCTGATGCAGAACGCTCTCTTATTTTTGAAGGAGTGGGCCAAGACTTGGTTAATGAAGTCAAACAAAGACAAACTACTTCTACAAGCTGTACCTTCTAAACCAATCCACAGAGCTCATGAGGGATGAAGTCCACACCCAGAAAAGAACTAGAAATGACTACGAACCTACAACCAATGGAGGACAGCAGGACCCAAGGTCAAGGTCAGACATTCATAAGGTTGATTGATCAGCCAATGTACCAGAGAGTAAATGGACTTAAAGAGAAAAAACTAAAACAGATCAACTTTGTGGCATCAGTTACAGAGAACGGGGAACAGATTGCATGACTGGCTCAGCACAAATAACACCATCCACACTATGGTATTCACATACTCCTGACCTGGAGCTTCCCAGATCTGACAGATAACATGCCTGGCTATGTGAATAAGTCAGACACAGAGAGAAAAGCCAGAATTGAGATACATAGAGAAACACTGCCCTAGAAATAGGTGGACCCCGACGTGTCAACAACGAATGCAGCGAAGAATGAAGGTGGAGGAATCTTTATGACTCTAAATAATAGCACTGAAGGAAGATTTTCAGTGGCAACCGTAAAATATTCAAGTGACTTCAGTGCAGACACAGAGACCTTGAAAACTCCTGCAGAAGTACTTATAATGGATGACTACACAGAGCACCACGGGCTACCTTTCACAGACGGCACTATCTGTGGTGGCATCGCTTGGTAGCTGAACAACATTCAGATCTAAAATAACTCTGTGAGCTACTCTCTAAACTATGTTCCTCGGTAGCTGAACAACATTCAGATCTAAAATAACTCTGTGAGCTACTCTCTAAACTATGTTCCTCGGTAGCTGAACAACATTCAGATCTAAAATAACTCTGTGAGCTAATCTCTAAACTATGTTCCTCGGTAGCTGAACAACATTCAGATCTAAAATAACTCTGTGAGCTAATCTCTAAACTATGTTCCTCGGTAGCTGAACAACATTCAGATCTAAAATAACTCTGTGAGCTAATCTCTAAACTATGTTCCTCGGTAGCTGAACAACATTCAGATCTAAAATAACTCTGTGAGCTAATCTCTAAACTATGTTCCTCGGTAGCTGAACAACATTCAGATCTAAAATAACTCTGTGAGCTAATCTCTAAACTATGTTCCTCGGTAGCTGAACAACATTCAGATCTAAAATAACTCTGTGAGCTAATCTCTAAACTATGTTCCTCGGTAGCTGAACAACATTCAGATCTAAAATAACTCTGTGAGCTAATCTCTAAACTATGTTCCCGATTCAGGAAAGTGGTGATTCAGTTGATTCCTTCTCATTGCAACATACTTGGCCATCAGGAGGCTGAAATACTTGGCCATCAGGAGGCTGAAATACTTGGCCATCAGGAGGCTGAAATACTTGGCCATCAGGAGACTGAAATACTTGGCCATCAGGAGGCTGACATACTGGCTGGAGAACACAGTCTCAACCTTATATATGTAGAATTTGTGAATATGCCACGAGGTTTATTGGGTGCAGATTCAAGAATATGTCGTTAGCCAGGACAAACAACAACAAAATGACACTTACTTCAAGCTGAACAGGACTGAACAGGTGGTGATTTTCAGATTTCAGCACTGGCCACAATAGACAGAGATACCATCTATTCAACAAGCTAAAAATATAAAACACTGATGAATGTGTCCACGGCACTGATAAAATGGCTGCTGAACATCTTCTGCAGAGGTGTCCAACATATGAGATACAGAAAAGACACATTGGGCCCTTTCCCGTCCCAATCCTAGACAAGCTCTGTGGAGCTGCCGATGATCTCATGCGAGCCACTGCCACTTTTAGAGATATTCAAATTGACCTCTGAAGCAAACGAAGAAGATTTAAATGTTTATATAAACAGTTCCCTGTGTGAAATGTAAATCTGTATTTAAACTCACCTGTTTGAGAGGATCTAGATGTTTATATAAACAGTTCTTGATGGGAGATGTAGATGTTTATTTGAACTGTTTCCTGTGTGAGATGATGCAAATGTTTATATAAACTGTTCTTGGTTAGATGATGTAGATGTTTATGTAAACTGCTGTTCTTGTCTGAGATGATAGAAATGTTTATATAAACTGTTCCTTGTGTGTGATGTCTGTCATTTGGTTAGATCAGTCACAACATGAGCTGATACCCCAAGATTACCATGTGTGGACGGTCATCTTATGTTGTCATGTCCATTTCATTTGTCAATTGCTGGATTTTTGGTCAATACATTCCCTTTATGATGGAAGCCATGTCCTTGACATTGCAGTGCTGCAATTTCTGCTGTCAGTATGTGTGTGGCACTTCAGCTTTAGTACATGCACACCAATTGTTGTTGTTGGTCTATTGTCAGCTGGTGTTGTTAGCCTATTGTTAGCTTATGTTGGTCTATTGTCAGCTTGTTTTGTTGGTATATTGACAGCTTATATTGTTGGTCTATTAACAACTTATTTTGTTGGTCTATTGACAACTTATTTTGTTGGTCTATTGACAACTTATTTTGTTGGTCTATTGTCAGCTTGTGTTGTTTGTCTATTGTCAGCTTGTGTTGTTGGTCTATTGTCGGTCAGCTTGTGTTGTTGGTCTATTGTCAGCTTGTGTTGTTGGTCAATTGTCAGCTTGTGTTGTTGGTCTATTGTCAGCTTGTGTTGTTGGTCTATTGTCAGCTTATGTTGTTGGTCTATTGTCAGCTGGTGTTGTTGGTCTATTGACAGCTGGTGTTGTTGGTCTATTGTCAGCTTGTGTTGTTGGTCTATTGTCAGCTTGTGTTGGTCTATTGACAGCTTGTGTTGTTGGTCTGTTGTCAGCTTATGCTGGTCTATTGACAGCTTGTGTTGTTGGTCTATTGACAGCTTGTGTTGTTGGTCTATTGACAGCTTGTGTTGTTGGTCTATTGACAGCTGGTGATGTTGTGTGCTGTCTGTGACTGTGTGTTCTGTGTATTGTTGATGTGAATGAAGTAATATGTATTTTTCTTTCACATCTGTGTGATCTGTGATTTGTTTGTCGTGTAAGGCCTAGCTGTAAATGTGTCTCTGACTGCCATTGTTGGGTAAGACATGTCAACATGGGAGCAAGGAAGTGATAGTCAAACTGTATAAAGCATTAGTTAGACCTAGATTGGAGTATTGTGTACAGGTGTGAAGTCATTATCGTAGAGGGGATATAAACGTGCTGGAAAGAATACAAAAAAGAGCGACAAAGCTGATAGTGGGATTCCAGAATTACATTTATGAGTAAAGACTCAGAAAAACCGGCCTACAATGTCTAGAAAAGAGAAGAATTCGAGGTGACTTAATACAGGTTTATAAGATGATCAAAGGAACAAGTTTTAAAAAAAATACAACCACCCACAAGAACAAGAGGGCATAGCTACAAATTAAGTAAAGAAAGTTCCAGATTAGATAATTGAAAACATTTTTTTTTAGTCAGAGAGTGGTAAATGCTTGGAATGTATTGCCACAGGAAATGGTGGAGACAGGGGCAATTAATGCAATCAAGAATGGATTGGATGTGTATAGGTATTTTTAGATCAAGTGAATGTCAAAGAAACTGGTTGTATACAGACTCTGGAGAGTCTTCTAAAACAGTATAAAAGAAATTCAATTATGAGCAATATAGCAGGATGTCCCACATAAAAGAATGCTCCACCCTCTAGTACAGTCTGACACTTGATTCCACACAGCAGAGACCACTATTGGACAACCGTTTCTTAGTGTATGTTTGCTTGTAGATGTGTTCCTTAGTTGGTCTTCTTTCAATGATCTTTGTGTTTTGTTTCCTGGCTTAAAACCTGCCCTTTTTTGTGTGTTCTCTGATGTGTCAAGTTCTGTGTTTGTGTGTGTGATGTGTTAAGTCCTGTGTTTGTCAAGCCCTGTGTTATCTGATGTTGTTTATCTCACAAAGGCCGTAGCTTGAATATTTTTGATGCTCTGACTGCCACCATCATGTCCATCATGTTGAGCTGCAACCACTACCATGAGGAATCTATGTGTGAGAATAATCCTATGTCATTAAAAGTCATACACAAAGCTAATGTCAGAAAATCATGACTTTTAGTTGTTTTCATAGTCTTCATTCATAACCACAATGGTTTCACGCCATCTACAGCCTGACAAGCTCTTCAATAACAGTTATACCAAGTCACCATAATCCAAATCCCCACAAACCAAACCCCCACAAACAAAACCACCACAAGCCAAACCACCATAAACCAAACCACCCCAAGCCAAACCACCATAAACCAAACCCCCACAAACAAAACCACCCCAAGCCAAACCACCATAAACCAAACCCCCACAAACCAAACCACCCCAAGCCAAACCACCATAAATAAACCACCCCAAGCCCCCACCCCCCAAGCCAAACCACCATAAACTAAGCCACCACAAACCAAATCATCACAAATCAAACGACCACAAGTCAAACCACCCTAAGTAAAACTACCACAAACTAAACCACTGCAAACCAAACCATTGCAAACCAAACCACCCCAAGTCAAACCACCACAAACCAAACCAACACAAATCAAACGACTACAAACCAAACCACCACAAACCAAACCATCAAAAGTCAAGCCATCACAAACCAAGCCATCACAAGTCAAACCATCACAAACCAAACCATTAAAGGTCAAACCATCTCAAATCAAACCATCCCAAATCCAACCATCACAAGTTAAACCATCACAAGTCACGTCACCGCAAGTCAAACCATCACAAGTCAGATTACCTCAAGTCAAACCACCTCAAGTCACAAGTCACGCCACGTCAAGTCAAACCATCATGTAGAAATACAGAAAGTAAAATCTTCATTTCTCAAGGTCACAATCTTAAGTGGCGGAATTGTTAGAGAGCTTGTCTACATCAAGGAGAGAGACCGACTACTCTAGTCTTGGACTACTGTCAGGATTGTACCATACAGCTGAACACAAATAATTGGTATGCACTAGAATCATCTCTAGAATGTAGAGACACCTCACATACAGTTGGAGTATCTCAAGTTGTAGAGTCAACAGGTCACAGAGTTGGTCTAAGACTAGCAGCCCTGCAACAGTTTATGGAGATAGAAGACAATAAGATGTGGACTGCCCCCAGGGTTTTCTCCAGTTTGAGGCTTGACGAAGATGCCGTCTGCTACGGGGATCCTTGACATCTGGTTCTGGGCAGGTTTGGGTCCTGACTTGGCTAAGTTGCTCCTCTTCATTCATTGTGTGCAGAGTCTTCCTCTGCTTGGCTCATGGCTTATATGCACCAGGGTCCACCACGCTGGCTGCCAGGTTGCTGCGTCTGTTACTGCCTGTCTGCTCCATGACCAACTTACTGACCCATGTGCTAGCCAACTGCTCAACAACTGTGTCTAGGTCTGCTAGGTCCACCCTCACAGCCGTGCATGTCTAGGTCTGGTAGGTCCACTGTCTCTAGTATTGAAAGGTCCACTCTCACAGCCATGCATGTCTAGGTCTGTTAGGTCCACTCTCACAGCCTTGCATGTGTAGGTCTGGCAGGTCCACTGTGTCTAGGTCTGGTAGGTCCACTGTCTCTAGTATTGAAAGGTCCACTCTCACAGCCATGCATGTCTAGGTCTGTTAGGTCCACTCTCACAGCCGTTCATGTCTAGGTCTGGTAGGTCCACTGTCTCTAGTATTGAAAGGTCCACTCTCACAGCCGTGCATGTCTAGGTCTGGCAGGTCCACTATGTCTATGACTGGAAGGTCCACTCTCACAGCCGTGCATGTCTAGGTCTGCTAGGTCCACTGTCACAGCCGTGCATGTCTAGGTCTGGTAGGTCCACTCTCACAGCCGTTCATGTCTAGGTCTGCTAGGTCCACTCTCAGTCGTGCATGTCTAGGTCTGATAGGTCCACTCTCACAGCCGTTCATGTCTAGGTCTGCTAGGTCCACTCTCACAGCCGTGCATGTCTAGGTCTGATAGGTCCACTCTCACATCATGTCTAGGTCTGGTAGGTCCACTCTCATAGCCGCTCATGCAGTGTCATCAGGATTGTAGGTGCAGACTAGCTGTGTTACAGCAGGGACTGGGTTACGTCGGGATTGGCAAATGTGACAAGTCACAAGATGGGTTTTTTTTTTTTTTTTTGTTGCTGCGTTCGCCTTATTTCTCTATTCCCCAAGGCGTATGTGCATTACACTGTGGTTTTTATTTTGCGCCTGTCGGCCCAGTGCATCTGACTTCAGCATTCATTTTATGTAAGGGTTTGCTTCCCCGGGGTAACGGCCGGTGCTGTGATGGGGATCAAACCCAGCACCTTCTGGTTGTGAGCCGTGCCACTTAACCACTAGGCCACGCAGTCCCCCTCCAAGGTGGGGGTTGACAGATGCAGGCAAACACAAAATGGAAAATGACACGACAACACACAATATGTGGTGTGACATGTGCATGACAAGACAGAATATGGAGAGTGACATGTGACAAGACACAATCTGGAGAGTGACATGTGACAAGACACAATCTGGAGAGTGACATGTGACAAGACACAATCTGGAGAGTGACATGTGACAAGACACAATCTGGAGAATGACATGTGAAAAGACACAATATGAAGAGTGACATGACAAGACATAATATGGAAAATGAAATGTCATAAAATAATATGGGGAGTGTCAAGACGTATAAACTCCTAGGTGAAGGTTTTCCAACATAAACCTTTTCCCATGGGCTGTGATCAGTTATAAAACATACAGCCGAGCCAATGTATCAGACATTTTGTCACAATATCATAGTCTTGGATTAACATTAGGTATGGTATTTAATACACTTGTCAATATTGAAGTCCGTAAGAAGGACGTTGATATGTCAATTTAATCACGAATACATATGTCATTATAATGACAAAGACATTCCATTTTAAAACATTCAATACCTCAATTCATTTTAAAGACACAAGCAATCCTGTCAAGTCTATTTTCAGGTTGCTGAGTACCTTGTACCGCATTGTTAAAGTCTGGCTATGGTTGGTTGCAAGAGATGGTAATTAATACTTATGTCTGACAAAACTTAACATCTTTATACTGGTTTAGAAGACTGCAAAGTCTGTATACAACCAGTATCATTTACATTTCCTTGGTCTAAAAGCTATGCACATCTAATCTATTCTTAAATGCATTAATTGTCCCTGCCTACACTACTTCATGTGGCAATGCAGCCAAGCACTCACCACTTTCTGACTAAAACAATATTTCCTAATATCTAATCTGGACCTTCCAGTTAATTTGTAGCTATGCCCTCTTGTTCTTGTAGGTGGCTGTATTTTGAATAAAAACTTGTTATAGTCTAATTTATCTGCTCCTGTGATTTTCTTATAAACCTGTATTAAGTCACCTCAAATTCTTCTCTCTTCTAGACACTGTAGGCCGGTTTTTCTGAGTCTTTCCTCATAACTGTAATTCTGGAATCCCACTATCAGCTTTGTCGCTCTTTTTTGTATCCTTTCCAGCATGTTTATATCCCCTCTCTGATAAGGACTCCATACCTGTACACAGTACTCCAATCTAGGTCTAACTAATGCTTTATACAGTTTGACTATCACTTCCTTGCTCCTATGTTTAATATTTCTTTTTATCATACCTAACATTGCATTTTCTTTTTTCACTGCTACCGGAATTTGTTCACTCATCTTACTTGTATGATCTATTATAACCCCTAGGTCCCTTTCCTTATCTATCTTTCTAATATTGTTTTCTCCCATTCTGTAATTATGTTCCATATTGGATCTACCCATGTGGATGACTGTACATTTATCTACATTAAACTCCATTTGCCAGCTCACAGACCATTCTCGAATTTTATCTAAATCCGACATCAATATATCCACTTCCGCTTTAGATGAGACACTACTGCATAGTTTTGTGTCATCAGCAAATTTTGCAATCATGGATCTCATATCAATGTCCAAATCATTTATATATATCAAGAACAAAATTGGTCCCAAAACCGAGCCCTGTGGCACACCACTTTTCACTTCACTCCACTCAGAGTACTCCTTATTTATGCCCACCCTCTGCCTTCTTCCCGTTAACCAATTTTCAATCCATTTGGCAACTTCCCCACCTATTCCATGTGATTTTAACTTTCAAAATAATCTTTGATGAGGTACTCTTTCAAAGGTCTTTGCTAAAAATGATCTCTTCCTGGCAAGGAATAGTAAGCCTTCTAATCAATCCATAAACCAAAACAATTGAATGTCCCTGTGGAGTATAGGCCTTCAAGAAATTCACACTAAGTATTCTAGTCTGAGGTCATCTGTGGCAGCTCATTTCCAATCTTTGTAGTTTCTTTGATATTTGACTCTAGTTCTTCTGTCTGTCATTAATGACTCCTTAAGGTGTATGAAAAAAATTGTAATCTGAATTGGAAATTAATAAAATGAGTGATCTGGAATTAGATTTTCAAAAAATAACATTTGGTACATGTCTGTAATGCTTAATTTATAATTTGTTGAACAGTTGTTCAATCTGCAGAAGCCTGTTTCAGTTTGAATACTGTAACATAACTGAACTTGTTATACTGGTTTAGAAGGCATTGCAGAATCTGTTTACAGCCAGTTTCTTCCACTCAATGTGATCCAAACAAAACTAAGTGCATCAAATCTATTTCTGAATGCAATAACTGACCCTGCTCGCACTATTTACTGTGACAATGCTTTTTCAAGCATTCACCATTCTATAACTAAATAAATATTTGCTAATATCTACTCTGGACCTTTCTTTAGTTAATTGATGCTGTGTCCTCTTGGTCATATGTAGCAGCTCAATTCCAATCTTCCTAGTCCCTTTGACTCTAGTTCTTCTGAGTCAACCATTTCTTCGTTCTGAAAGAAATCATACATTGTGAGTGGTTGCAGTTAGC
The DNA here is from genome assembly GCA_036924085.1 of Ariolimax columbianus. NCBI lineage: Eukaryota > Metazoa > Mollusca > Gastropoda > Stylommatophora > Arionidae > Ariolimax > Ariolimax columbianus. The sequence goes on from JAVGWX010000008.1 coordinate 96,595,872, forward strand.
ATGTTACATTACCATTTTAAGCCTAGTCAAGTCAACACACTAACAGCATCCTTATTCTGTTCGTATTGACATAACTGTCATTTATGATCTTTAGGTTACAGTCGTAGATTCTTAGATAGTCTATTCTGCGGGTGATATATTCCCCGTTTAATTTCCGTATAGGTTTTATCTCAAGCCTATAGTGCAATGACAAATAAATCTGTTTATAGAGATTGTTTGAATGAAGTGCAGGTCTACTGTTGCTTCTTTCTGCAAAAACCGGTCAGTGGTTACGGTTGATGTTACTGTTAGCGTATTATATTAGGCCTTCAGAACAGTGTTGTGTAATCAACATCATTCATATTTGTTATTAGTATCGAAATGACAACTGGTGATGTATGATCTTTAGGTTACATTCTTAAAAAACTTATCAAGATTGAATATAAACTGAACGCCAGTTTACGTCTGCTTGCTTTAGTGTACAGGAAGTGTGGCCAGATTTGGTTGAGGAACAACTCCTAAACAAAACTAAACGCTCCAATAATGGTAATCCTGGATATATTTGTGTTTCTTGGTGCAATATTTCTTTGTTGTTGTTGTTGGACGGTAACATTCACAGGCGCCATGTTTTTGTTCTATAAAACACCTCGTTCTCATCACAATTTGTATGTTTGATCAGTTCAGAAACAGATTGTAACGTTGTCTGAGCTTGTCTCTCCATTTTCAAGATTTTGCCAACTACAGCAACAACAGCATTTGTTTTGCCCCCTAAAATATTCGGCAGAAGACTTTCATGTATCATATGATACCCTGAGTCAACGCAATCTTCGTTCTTGTATCATTTGCAATAATTGTTTTTTGTTCGCCTACCTCAGTGAGGACATTGTAATTGTATCTCCATTCTGTCCAAATCAATCTTTGCATCCTTCGGTAACACTACATTTCAAGCATTTCCAAGCTCTACCCATCCGCATCTGAGTCCATGTTTCAATCATACAATACAATCAGTACTTGAGTTTCCAAGCTCTATCTACCCGTGTCTGAGTCCATGTCTCATTCATACAATACAATCAGCATGTGTGCAGTTGTTATTTTTGTCTTGTATTAACGCGATATTATTTCAGGTCAGCAACTTAATTTTTTCTCTGAAGGTTTATTTTGTCAATGCAATCCTTGGTCTAAATTTCGGTTTCATTGCGGGCCTCTTCTGTAATCTTTTAGGATTGAGGAATGCCTGAAAAATGGCAAATAACGGTAACATGCAAAGGCATGCGGTATTTAGAAAGGAGATTGTTTTCTGGGGGCATCTCATCTCACATGTCGTGATCTTTCTCTCGAGAGATTTTGTTAAGTCCAAGTTTGGCGCTGGTAACAGAGAGTTGGCATGAATATACTGTTGATTAGCAGTCTTTTGTGTAGACATGTTTATGGTAGAGTGTTTCAATAATGGTGCCAGCTGGTATGACATGTTTATGGTAGGGTGTTTCAATAATGGTGACAGCTGGTATGACATGTTTATGTTAGGGTGTTTCAATAATGGTGAAAGCTGGTATCACATGTTTATGTTAGGGTGTTTCAATAATGGTGACAGCTGGTATGACATGTTTATGTTAGGGTGTTTCAATAATGGTGAAAGCTGGTATGCAATCACATTTGCTTTTTGGCACCTGATCTCAGTCTCTCTATCTAAACCTCCATCCTGTGTGGAAATACTGCCAAAGTACTTGCACTCCCCCACTTGTTTGATCTTGGTCCCGTTTACCATAATGTTCATGTTTTCAGGCGATCTGCATAGTTTCTGTTTTGGATGTGTTAATTCTCATACTGTATCTTTCACACACTGAGTTGAGCGCAGTCAGATGTTGCTGCAGATTGTCTTCCCTCTCGTAAAGTAGACATTGATCATCTGCAAAAAGGAGTTCATTTAACTGATCCGCCTGTGTCCTTTCTTCCTCTGTATTTCTTGACAGATGCTCCAATTTGGCCTCCAGCGTTTTTCTGTCCATTTAAGTGTTGAAGAGTAGGGGCGACAACACACATCCTTGTCTCGCCCTGGTTGGTATCTCCCTTGTTTCGGTCAGACCGTCTGGTGTTCTTACTATATTTTGGTACAGTGCTCTAATATTCTCTAATAGCTGGCCATGTACTCCGTGCTCGTCTAGGATGGCCCATAGTTTATTTCTGTCTACTCAATCGAAAGCCTTTTCTTCATCTATGAAAGCCACGTTGAGTTTCCGATATTTGTTTCGCCTAGTTGTCTCAGGGTAAATAGAGCGTCTGTGTAGCTCATGCCAGTTGTCTCAGGGTGAATAGTGCGTCTGTGTAGCTCCTGCCAGTTGTCTCAGGGTGAATAGAGCGTCTGTGTAGCTCCTGCCAGTTGTCTCAGGGTGAATAGAGCGTCTGTGTAGCTCCTGCCAGTTGTTTCAGGGTGAATAGAGCGTCTGTGTAGCTCCTGCCAGTTGTCTCAGGGTGAATAGAGCGTCTGTGTAGCTCCTGCCAGTTGTCTCAGGGTGAATAGAGCGTCTGTGTAGCTCCTGCCAGTTGTCTCAGGGTGAATAGAGCGTCTGTGTAGCTCCTGCCAGTTGTCTCAGGGTGAATAGAACGTCTGTGCAAGTCCTGCCTTGTCGGAGACCAAATTGAGCCCCACTCAGCTGTAGTTCTAGAATCAGCCGAATTCTCTGTTCCAGGATTTTCACGTACTAAACTTTGACATTAATTTTTTATTTACCAACAAATTCCAAGACGGCAAGTCTCAACAATTGAGATATTGCATAATATCCACTAACGTCCACACAAAAAGACTGCTAATCAGCAGTATATTCATGCCAACTCTCTGTTACCAGCGCCAAACTCGAGAGAAAGATCACGACATGTGAGATGAGATGCCCCCAGAAAACAATCTCCATAACTAGGAGAGACAAAATGTGCAATGACGATGTGAGAAGAATAGTTAAGCAAGACCTTGCACTGAAAATACTGATGAGGAGAGGATCAAGGGGTACGGCCACCTAATGATAAAGCACCCTCACCAACTACCCATATGCGCCTATAACGTACAACGTACGGGTTTTCGCAACCGTGGCAGACCGAGAACTAGATGGATAGGAAATGTTGCGGATATTCTAAATCCTCATGGGATGATGAATACTTCCAGCGACGCGTCTGGACAAAAAACTACGGCTCCCCACGCCGCCTACCGGCACAAGTGGATAAAACAAAACAGAGATCTTCTATCGACCAACATGGCACTCTGCGTGGCTACATTCTTTATTATGCCCGCACGAGCTAAATTGTCTGTGTAGATGTGGCCAAGAGAAGAACAAGAAGAACTAGTCCAGGTATTGGCTCACAATGACAGACATTACAGAACGTCCATTATAAAAATGATCTTCAGTGCCACGAAAGTTAAAGAAATTAATAATAAATTATTTAATATATTAATAACAATAATAGATTATACAGAAACGAAGAGAGCTGCAGGGGATATGGTCAAATGGAGAGACACGTTCACACAACCTTACAACCAGTCTCAGGACTGGCCAACCAGAGGATAAGGTAAAATGGAGAGACATGCCCAGACAACCTTACAAACCGTCTCAGGACTGATCAATGAGGTTAGCCGTCTGGATTGAAGTGGAAGATAACTCACTGCTCCATATCTTATCTGATGGGACGCCTTACCTGCCCTTACTGTTGGTCAGGTTTTTAATTTGCAGGTGGGTATACTTGAGAGTGCGGGGAACACGAATCGTCCATGTTGTCTTTGCCACATGAGACAATCCGCGCTAACTACACAGCTGGTAAGTTATTATACTAACAGTTGTACCAACATCTCTAGGAATGTGACGCTGGCAGTTGTACCAACATCTCTAGGAATGTGAAGGCTAGCAGTTGTACCAACATCTCTAGGAATGTGAAAGCTAGCAGTTGTACCAACATCTCTAGGAATGTGAAGGCTAGCAGTTGTACCAACATCTCTAGGAATGTGACGCTGGCAGTTGTACCAACATCTCTAGGAATGTGACGCTGGCAGTTGTACCAACATCTCTAGGAATGTGAAGGCTAGCAGTTGTACCAACATCTCTAGGAATGTGACGCTGGCAGTTGTACCAACATCTCTAGGGTTGCCGAATACTGTCAGAGCTCAGCAATCCTATCAACATTTTGTACCGGCACAGCAAGCACTTACCGAGTGTACCAGTTTATGAAGAAGTTGCTAATTAACTTGTTTGTGCTGGGTGTTCAAAAGGCACTTGTGACTGTTAAAATAGAAGGTCATTATTTGACTGACCAGGGACTGCAGAGAGCTCTCACACGGGGGAGCATCGCTCATCGAACATTCTTTGATCTGTGGGCCCTCAGTTATTTTCCTTGGGTCTCATCCGACGTACACGTGATACCGACGATGGCGCTTGTTTAATAAAACAACTTTCAGGACTCAAGCAATGAGCAACACTGACAAGGGGTGTACGCTCAATGGGACGTGTGTAGGTGAGGTGTCTGGTCCTTGTCACGTGTGTAGGTGAGGTGTCTGGTCCTTGTCACGCGTATAGGTGAGGTGTCTGGTCCTTGTGACGTGTGCAGGTGAGGTGTTTGGTTCATGTGACGTGTGTAGGTGAGGTTCTGGTCCTTGTCACGTGTGTAGGTGAGGTGTCTGGTCCTTGTCACGTGTGTAGGTGAGGTGTCTGGTCCTTGTGACGTGTGCAGGTGAGGTGTCTGGTCCTTGTGACGCGTGTAGGTGAGGTGTCTGGTCCTTGTGACGTGTGTAGGTGAGGTGTCTGGTCCTTGTGACGTGAATAGGTGAGGTGTCTGGTCCTTGTGACGTGTGTAGGTGGAGTGTTTGGTCCATGTGACGTGTGTAGGTGGAGTGTTTGGTCCATGATACGTTGATTGCTTTCCGTTTACGAGATACATGGTAGGTTCCAGTGGTTATGTTCTTTGTCTCCGACGACCGGTACAACTTATGAGGTAACAAAGATATTCGTCTACAACTTGTCCGTTCGTTTGTCCCCTTCTTCTTCTGCTTTCGCTTCCTTGAAAATATCAGGTCTATGTCTGCAATGTTGTCTCTTTACTTGACTTTATTTTGAAGTTCAGGTAAAGGCCACCAAGTTTCTCTTCCAGTGTTGTTTCTATGGACCAGAGAGATTTTCTCTGTATATTATATTCTGGGCAGTTCTGTGGTATGTGCTCTATCTGTGGTGCCTGTCCAGATGTACACATGGCTGAGTTGCCAATCGTCAATTGTGTGTACATGTGGCTGCGGAGACGGTTATGTCCTGTTCTAAGACGTAACACAAGTTGGTTCGTGTCTGTCAGTCATCTTGTGTCAGTCATCTTGTCTATCAGTCATCATGTGTCAGTCATCTTGTCTGTCAGTCATCTTGTCTGTTAGTCATCATGTGTCAGTCATCTTGTCTGTCAGTCATCTTGTCTGTTAGTCATCATGTGTCAGTCATCTTGTCTGTCAGTCATCTTGTCTGTCAGTCACCTTGTCATTCAGTCATCTTGTCTGTTAGTCATCATGTGTCAGTCATCGTGTCTGTCAGTCATCTTGTCTGTCAGTCACCTTGTCACTCAGTCATCTTGTCTGTCAGTCATCTTGTCTGCCAATCATCTTGTGTCAGTCATCATGTGTCAGTCATCTTGTCTGTCAATCATCTTGTGTCAGTCATCATGTGTCAGTCATCTTGTCTGTCAATCATCTTCTGTCAGTCATCTTGTCTGTCAGTCATCTTGTCTGTCAATCATCTTGTGTCAGTCATCTTGTCTGTCAGTGCTGGTGGCCCGTAAGTCTCTAGTGTATTTGCTGTAATCCTTCTGACACTAAATGTGCCTTAATCGCAGACAAGGATGTGATTTCTTCTCACTCATGGGAATTATCTCTACGTGCCTTACACGACATGACTACATAATCCACGTGACCAAATGGACTAAGTCAACTGTACCGCATGACTAATTCACTGTACCACGTGACTGTGACAGTTCCATGTGTGTTTAGGTCAGGCTAGTTTGGGCTGCGACTCTAAGAAACAAAGGTTGCCCTGAAGGCATTGGACGAAAGCAGGTCACGTAAAAGTCAATCACCATTTCGACACTAGGTCGACAAAGAAACGAAGGGTTAGGAACACGTTAGGTGGAAGAACTTGTCTGGTACAGGGATGAGTGTCAGAGCTGACCATTCTGGCGTCAGAATTGACAAGGATGGAGGTTGTTGGCAGTCTGATACTTCCACGACAGGCTACCACATTTAAAGTGACTCGTGGAAAGACAAGCAATAACATTGTATGTGGCCAGTCGCGCTCAATAGGTGCTTATGAAAGACATCATATAAACAGTAAGAGAGCTGAATGTGTGTTGCATGTGCAGGACACCTTGTGAACGATGTATGTTCTGAATTGTGACACGAGTGTACAGATCGCATAAGGACCAGATCGGAATGTGTGTTGTATGTGCATGGCATCTTGTTAACGATGTGTTCTAATTATGTGTGAGCGTACAGATTCATTATGTGTGAGCGTACATATTCATTATGTGTGAGCGTACAGATTCGCGTGAATACGTGAAGTGATCTGAGAATTTGTGAGTGCACAGATCGACTGAGTACGTGATCTGATTATATGTTAGCGTATAGATTTATCTGAGTACGTGGTCTGATCGTGAGGACGAGTTTGTTAATTGTGTGTTGATGGTGTGTTGATGGTGTGTTGATGGTGTGTTGATGGTGTGTTGATGGTGCAGAAGAAGGATGGCGAGCTAACTGGAGCCATTAAGTTGTGGCTAGAATCATTATTGAGGTTATAACGTTTTGTTACAAAATATTGACTGTAACAGTTCCAGCTGAAGCATAGGCGTTTAGGACAGGAGAAATTGGGCTGGTAACTCTGGGAACAAAGGTTGCCTAAATGATTGCAAAGGTCAATCAACGTCCCAACACTAGGTCGACAAAGAAAACGAGGGTTTAAGGTGGACGAGTTGGTCTGGTACGGAGGGGGAAGGGAGCGGTGGAGGCGGGTGGTAGGAGCTGAGGTGGGGGCTCGTAGTTCCGAATTAGCGTAGTTTGGGGGGGGTGGAGGGTGTGGAGGGGTGGGGTGGAGGAGTGGGGGTTCGTGACAGTCAGATGCCGCCACGACCGGCTACGACATTTAGAGTGACCGGTATTCGGGGATAATCATCCAATAACAACTAATTAGGGGGAGTACCAAATTAGAGTGATGACCAAGTCAGACAACAAATAGGAAACCATTAGACAGTCATGATGTTGCTTGAGACAATAAAATACATCGAGTTTGCAGGGTGACTGAACCAGCATACACCTCGAGTTTTGGCCAGTCACTCTATAGGTGTTTATGATGGACACCATGTCAACAGTAAGAGATGTGAATGTGTGTCGTACGTGCAGGACACCTAGCGAACGATGTGTGATCTAATTACATGTGAATGTACAGATTCGTGTGAAAAGGTGAAGTGATCAATATTTGTAAATGCACAGATCGCCTGATGGTAAATGATCTGATTATATGTGTATGTAAGGATAGGCTAGGCCGAGATCTGAATGTATGTGGTATGTGCTAGATACTTTGGGAACTTTGTGTTCTGATTAAATGTGTATGCACAGATCACCTGAGTATGTGATCACAAGTGAGTACGTGATCCGACTATAAGCGACGTGATCTAATTGCATATGGATGCACAGATCGACTGAGTATATGTGAACCAATTGTATGTGGATGTATAGATCACCTGGCTGAAGGTGATCTGACTGTTTGTGAATGCACAGAACGACTATGCACGTAATCCGATCGTGAGTCGGTGAGGGTGAGGGTGAGGGTGTGTTGAGTGTGCAGGTAAGGGGAGTGTACCTGTCCGTGAGGGTGTGTTGAGTGTGAAGATAAGGGGAGAGTACGAGTCCGTGAGGGTGTGTTGAGTGTGCAGGTAAGGGGAGTGTACGAGTCCGTGAGGGTGAGGGTGAGGGTGAGGGTGTGTTGAGTGTGAAGGTAAGGGGAGTGTACGAGTCCGTGAGGGTGAGGGGGAGGGTGTGTTGAGTGTGAAAGTAAGGGGAGTGCAGATCTTGGGTTTTAAATGTAGTTTAATATATATATATATATATATATATATATATATATATATATATATATTATGATTATCATTTTGATGTGTTTTTTGCTTTTTGGCTAATAATCTTTTTTGATGATATTCATGTTATTAAATAATATCATTTTTGTTGGATAGTGTTGACTGTGTTAACGTCGTGTCGTGGTGTAGATACATGTTGTAACTCGTTAGAGAAGTAAAACTACTCAACTTAGACAGCTACACGACCAGACCGGTTATGTCAAGTTAACTGTACCACATGACCAGACAGTTTAGGTCAAGTTAACTGTACCACATGACTAGACAGGTTAGGTCAAGTTAACTGTACCACATGCACAGACAGGTTAGGACAAGTTAACTGTACCACATGACCAGACCGGTTAGGTCAAGTTAACTGTACCACATGCCCAGACAGGTTAGGTCAGGTTAACTTTAGCACATGACTAGACAGTTTAGGTCAAGTTAACTTTACCACATGACTAAACAGTTTAGGCCAAGTTAACTGTACCACATGGTCAGACAGTTTAGGTCAAGTTAACTGTACCACATGACTAGACAGGTAAGGTCAATTTAACTTTACCACATGACTAGACAGGTTAGATCAAGTTAACTTTACCACATGACTAGACAGGTTAGATCAAGTTAACTTTACCACATGACCAGACAGGTTAGATCAAGTTAACTTTACCACATGACTAGACAGGTTAGATAGGGTTAACTGTACCACATGACTAGACAGGTTAGGTCAAGTTAAATGTATCACATGACTAGACAGGTTAGGTCAAGTTAACTGTACCACATGACTAGACAGGTTAGGTCAATTTAACTTTACCACATGACTAGACAGGTTAGATCAAGTTAACTTTACCACATGACTAGACAGGTTAGATCAAGTTAACTTTACCATATAACTAGACAGGTTAGATCAAGTTAACTTTACCACATGACTAGACAGGTTAGATCAAGTTAACTGTACCACATGACTAGACAGGTTAGGTCAAGTTAAATGTATCACATGACTAGACAGGTTAGGTCAAGTTAACTGTATCACATGACTAGACAGGTTAGGTCAAGTTAACTGTACCACATGACTAGACAGGTTAGGTTAAGTTAACTGTATCACATGACTAGACAGGTTAGGTTAAGTTAACTGTATCACATGACTAGACAGGTTAGGTCAAGTGAACTGTATCACATGACTAGACAGGTTAGGTCAAGTTAACTGTATCACATGACTAGACAGGTTAGGTCAAGTTAACTGTATCACATGACTAGACAGGTTAGGTCAAGTTAACTGTATCACATGACTAGACAGGTTAGGTCAAGTTAACTGTACCACATGACTAGATAGGTTAGGTTAAGTTAACTGTACCATATGACCAAAACGTGGCGTCTGCTGGCTAATGTGATTTAAACATATTCATTCGAACACACACTCACATACAGCACATACACTTTCAGACACGTACTCACATACACTGACGCGCACTCACTTACACATACTCACTTACATACACGCTAACACATACTCACTTACATACACGCTAACCCCTATTCACTTACACACACGCTACCACACCCACCCTCACTTACACATATGCTACCACACCTAGACTTACACACACGCTACCACACCTACACTTACACACACGCTACCACACCCTCACTTACACTAACGCTAACCCCTATTCACTTACAAACACGCTACCACACCCTGCCTCACTTACACACGCTAACGCCTATTCACTTACACACACGCTACCACATCCTCACTTACACACGCTACCATCCACTCACTTACGCTCACGTTAACCCATATTCACTTACACACGCTAAAACACCCTCACTTACACACACGCTAACTCCTATTCACTTACACACACGCTACCCTACCCTCACTTAAAGAAACGCTAACCCATATTCACTTACACTCACGCTAATCCCTATTCACTTACACACACACTACCATACCCTAACTTAAACAAACGCTACCATGACCTCACTTACACACACGCTAACCCCTATTCACTTACACACACGCTAACCCCTATTCACTTACACACACGCTACCACACCTTAACTTACACACACGCTACCACACACTCACTTACACACACGCTATCACACACTCACTTACACACACGCTACCACACACTCACTTACACACATGCTAAACCCTATTCACTTACACACACGCTACCACACACTCACTCACACACACGCTAAGCCCTATTGACTTACACACACGCCACCACACACTCACTTACACACGCTAACCCCTATTCACTTACACACACGCTACCACACACTCACTTACACACACGCTAACCCCTATTTACTTACACACACGCTACCACACCTTCACTTACACACACGCTAACCCCTATTCCCTTAAACACACGCTACCACACACTCACTTACACACACGCTACCACACACTCACTTACACACACGCTACCACACACTCACCTACACACACGCTAACCCCTATTCACTTACACACACGCTACCACACTCTCACTTACACACGCTACCACACAATCACTTACACACACGCTACCACACACTCACTTACACACACGCTAACCCCTATTCACTTACACACACGCTACCAAACACTCACTTACACACACGCTAACCCCTATTCGCTTACACACACGCTACCACACACTCACTTACACACACGCTACCACACACTCTTACACACGCTACCACACACTCACTTACACACACGCTACCACACACTCACTTACACACAGGCTAACCCCTATTCACTTACAAACACGCTACCACACACTCACTTACACACACGCTACCACACAATCACTTACACACACGCTACCACAGACTCACGTACACACACGCTAACCCCTATTCACTTACACACACGCTACCACACACTCACTTACACACACGCTAACCCCTATTCACTTACACACACGCTACCACACACTCACTTACACACACGCTAACCCCTATTCACTTACACACGCTAGCACACACTCACTTACACACACGCTACCACACAATCACTTACACACACGCTAAGCCCTATTCACTTACACACACGCTAACCCCTATTCACTTACACACACGCTACCACACCTACACTTACACACACGCTAACCCCTATTCACTTACACACACGCTACCACACATTCACTTACACACACGCTACCACACCTTCACTTACACACACGCTAACCCCTATTCACTTACACACACGCTACCACACACTCACTTACACACACGCTACCACACACTCACTTACACACACGCTACCACACCCTCACTTACACACACGCTACCACACCCTCACTTACACACACACTACCATATCCTCACTTACACAAACGCTAACCCATATTCACTTACACTCATGCTAACCCCTATTCACTTACACACACGCTACCAGACCCTCACTTACACATACGCTACCATACCCTCACTTACACAAACGCTAACCCATATTTATTTACACTAACGCTAGCTCCTATTCACTTACACACACGCTAACCCCTATTCACTTACACACACGCTACAACACCTTCACCTACACACACGCTAACCCCTATTCCCTTACACACACGCTACCACACACTCACTTACACACACGTTACCACACACTCACTTACACACACGCTACCACACCCTCACTTACACACACGCTACCACACACTAACTTACACACACGCTACCACACACTCGCTTACACACACGCTACCACACACTCACTTACACACACGCTAACCCTTATTCACTTACACACACGCTACCACACACTCACTTACACACACGCTACCACAGAATCACTTACACACATGCTACCACAGACTCACTTATACACACGCTAACCCCTATTCACTTACACACACGCTACCACACACTCACTTACACACACGCTAACCCCTATTCACTTACACACACGCTACCACACACTCACTTACACACACGCTAACCCCTATTCACTTACACACACGCTACCACACACTCACTTACACACACGCTACCCCACAATCACTTACACACACGCTACTACAGACTCACTTACACACACGCTAACCCCTATTCACTTACACACACCCTACAGAACACTCACTTACACACACGCTAATCCCTATTCACTTACACACACGCTACCACACACTCACTTACACACACGCTAACCCCTATTCACTTACACACACGCTACCACACTCTCACTTACACACACGCTACCACACAATCACTTACACACACGCTACCACACACTCACTTACACACACGCTAACCCCTATTCACTTACACACACGCTACCAAACACTCACTTACACACACGCTAACCCCTATTCACTTACACACACGCTACCACACACTCACTTACACACACGCTACCATACACTCTTACACACACGCTACCACACACTCACTTACACACACGCTACCACACACTCACTTACACACACGCTAACCCCTATTCACTTACAAACACGCTACCACACACTCACTTACACACACGCTAACCCCTATTCACTTACACACACGCTACCAAACACTCACTTACACACACGCTAACCCCTATTCACTTACACACACGCTACCACACACTCACTTACACACACGCTACCATACACTCTTACACACACGCTACCACACACTCACTTACACACACGCTACCACACACTCACTTACACACACGCTAACCCCTATTCACTTACACACACGCTACCACACACTCACTTACACACACGCTAACCCCTATTCACTTACACACACGCTACCACACACTCACTTACACACACGCTAACCCCTATCCACTTACACACACGCTACCAAACACTCACTTACACACACGCTAACCCCTATTCACTTACACACACGCTACCACACACTCACTTACACACACGCTACCATACACTCTTACACACACGCTACCACACACTCACTTACACACACGCTAACCCCTATTCACTTACACACGCTACCACACACTCACTTACACACACGCTACCACACAATCACTTACACACACGCTAACCCCTATTCACTTACACACACGCTAACCCCTATTCACTTACACACACGCTACCACACATTCACTTACACACACGCTAACCCCTATTCACTTATACACACGCTACCACACATTCACTTACACACACGCTAACCCCTATTCACTTACACACACGCTACCACACACACGCTACCACACACTCACTTACACACGCTACTACACCCTCACTTACACACACGCTACCACACCCTCACTTACACACACACTACCATATCCTCACTTACACAAACGCTAACCCATATTCACTTACACTCATGCTAACCATTGTTTCTTACACACACGCTACCCCACCCTCACTTACACACACGCTACCATACGCTCACTTACACAAACGCTAACCCATATTCATTTACACTCACGCTAGCTCCTATTCACTTACACACGCTAACCCCTATTCACTTACACACACGCTACAACACCTTCACCTACACACACGCTAACCCCTATTCACTTACACACACGTTACCACACTCTCACTTACACACACGCTACCACACACTCACTTACACACACGCTACCACACCCTCACTTACACACACGCTACCACACACTCACTTACACACACGCTACCACACACTCACTTACACACACGCTACCACACACTCACTTACACACACGCTAACCCCTATTCACTTACATACACGCTACCACACACTCACTTACACACACGCTACCACAGAATCACTTACACACATGCTACCACAGACTCACTTACACACACGCTAACCCCTATTCACTTACACACACGCTACCACACACTCACTTACACACACGCTAACCCCTATTCACTTACACACACGCTACCACACACTCACTTACACACACGCTAACCCCTATTCACTTACACACACGCTACCACACACTCACTTACACACACGCTACCACACAATCACTTACACACACGCTACCACAGACTCACTTACACACACACTAACCCCTATTCACTTACACACACCCTACCACACACTCACTTACACACACGCTAACCCCTATTCACTTACACACACGCTACCACAAACTCACTTACACACACGCTAACCCCTATTCACTTACACACACGCTACCACACTCTCACTTACACACACGCTACCACACAATCACTTACACACACGCTACCACACACTCACTTACACACACGCTAACCCCTATTCACTTACACACACGCTACCAAACACTCACTTACACACACGCTAACCCCTATTCACTTACACACACGCTACCACACACTCACTTACACACACGCTACCACACACTCTTACACACACGCTACCACACACTCACTTACACACACGCTACCACACACTCACTTACACACACGCTAACCCATATTCATTTACACTCACGCTAGCTCCTATTCACTTACACACGCTAACCCCTATTCACTTACACACACGCTACAACACCTTCACCTACACACACGCTAACCCCTATTCACTTACACACACGCTACCACACACTCACTTACACACACGTTACCACACACTCACTTACACACACGCCACCACACCCTCACTTACACACACGCTACCACACACTCACTTACACACACGCTACCACACACTCACTTACACACACGCTACCACACACTCACTTACACACACGCTAACCCCTATTCACTTACACACACGCTACCACACACTCACTTACACACACGCTAACCCCTATTCACTTACACACACGCTACCACACACTCACTTATACACACGCTAACCCCTATTCACTTACACACACGCTACCACACACTCACTTACACACACGCTACCACACAATCACTTACACACACGCTACCACAGACTCACTTACACACACGCTAACCCCTATTCACTTACACACACCCTACAGAACACTCACTTACACACACGCTAACCCCTATTCACTTACACACACGCTACCACACACTCACTTACACACACGCTAACACCTATTCACTTACACACACGCTACCACACTCACTTACACACACGCTACCACACAATCACTTACACACACGCTACCACACACTCACTTACACACACGCTAACCCCTATTCACTTACACACACGCTACCAATCACTCACTTACACACACGCTAACCCCAATTCACTTACACACACGCTACCACACACTCACTTACACACACGCTACCATACACTCTTACACACACGCTACCACACACTCACTTACACACACGCTACCACACACTCACTTACACACACGCTAACCCCTATTCACTTACAAACACGCTACCACACACTCACTTACACACACGCTACCACACAATCACTTACACACACGCTACCACAGACTCACTTACACACACGCTAACCCCTATTCACTTACACACACGCTACCACACATTCACTTACACACACGCTAACCCCTATTCACTTACACACACGCTACCACACACTCACTTACACACACGCTACCACACACTCACTTACACACACGCTACCACACCCTCATTTACACACACGCTACCACACCCTCACTTACACACACTACCATATCCTCACTTACACAAACGCTAACCCATATTCACTTACACTCATGCTAACCATTATTCACTTACACACACGCTACCACACCCTCACTTACACACACGCTACCATACCCTCACTTACACAAACGCTAACCCATATTCATTTACACTCACGCTAGCTCCTATTCACTTACACACACGCTAACCCCTATTCACTTACACACACGCTACAACACCTTCACCTACACACACGCTAACCCCTATTCACTTACACACACGCTACCACACACTCACTTACACACACGTTACCACACACTCACTTACACACACGCTACCACACACTCACTTACACACACGCTACCACACCCTCACTTACACACACGCTACCACACACTCACTTACACACACGCTACCACACACTCACTTACACACACGCTACCACACACTCACTTACACACACGATAACCCCTATTCACTTACATACACGCTACCACACACTCACTTACACACACGCTACCACAGAATCACTTACACACATGCTACCACAGACTCACTTACACACACGCTAACCCCTATTCACTTACACACACGCTACCACACACTCACTTACACACACGCTAACCCCTATTCACTTACACACACGCTACCACACACTCACTTACACACACGCTAACCCCTATTCACTTACACACACGCTACCACACACTCACTTACACACACGCTACCACACAATCACTTACACACACGCTACCACAGACTCACTTTCACACACGCTAACCCCTATTCACTTACACACACCCTACCACACACTCACTTACACACACGCTAACCCCTATTCACTTACACACACGCTACCACAAACTCACTTACACACACGCTAACCCCTATTCACTTACACACACGCTACCACACTCTCACTTACACACACGCTACCACACAATCACTTACACACACGCTACCACACACTCACTTACACACACGCTAACCCCTATTCACTCACACACACGCTACCAAACACTCACTTACACACACGCTAACCCCTATTCACTTACACACACGCTACCACACACTCACTTACACACACGCTACCACACACTCTTACACACACGCTACCATACACTTACTTACACACACGCTACCACACACTCACTTACACACACGCTACCACACAATCACTTACACACACGCTACCACAGACTCACTTACACACACGCTAACCCCTATTCACTTACACACACCCTACCACACACTCACTTACACACACGCTAACCCCTATTCACTTACACACACGCTACCACACACTCACTTACACACACGCTAACCCCTATTCACTTACACACACGCTACCACACTCTCACTTACACACACGCTACCACACAATCACTTACACACACGCTACCACAGACTCACTTACACACACGGTAACCCCTATTCACCTACACACACGCTACCACACATTCACTTACACACACGCTAACCCCTATTCAGTTACACATACGCTACCACACACTCACTTACACACACGCTAACCCCTATTCACTTACACACACGCTACCACACACTCACTTACACACACGCTAACCCCTATTCACTTACACACACGCTACCACACTCTCACTTACACACACGCTACCACACAATCGCTTACACACACGCTACCACACACTCACTTACACACACGCTAACCCCTATTCACTTACACACACGCTACCACACACTCACTTACACACACGCTAACCCCTATTCACTTACACACACGCTACCACACACTCACTTACACACACGCTACCACACAATCACTTACACACACGCTACCACAGACTCACTTACACACACGCTAACCCCTATTCACCTACACAGACGCTACCACACATTCACTTACACACACGCTAACCCCTATTCAGTTACACATACGCTACCACACACTCACTTACACACACGCTAACCCCTATTCACTTACACACACGCTACCACACACTCACTTACACACACGCTACCACACACTCACTTACACACACGCTAACCCCTATTCACTTACACACACGCTACCACACACTCACTTACACACACGCTATCACACACTCCCTTACACACACGCTACCACACACTCACTTACACACACGCTACCACACAATCACTTACACACACGCTACCACAGACTCACTTACACACACGCTAACCCCTATTCACTTACACACACGCTACCACACACTCACTTACACACACGCTAACCCCTATTCACTTACACACACGCTACCACAGACTCACTTACACACACGCTAACCCCTATTCACTTACACACACGCTACCACACACTCACTTACACACACGCTACCACACAATCACTTACACACACGCTACCACACACTCACTTACACACACGCTAACCCCTATTCACTTACACACACGCTACCACACACTCACTTACACACACGCTAACCCCTATTTACTTACACACACGCTACCACACACTCATTTACACACACGCTAACCCCTATTCACTTACACACACGGTACCACACACTCACTTACACACACGCTAACCCCTATTCACTTACACACACGCTACCACACAATCACTTACACACACGCTACCACACACTCACTTACACACACGCTAACCCCTATTCACTTACACACACGCTACCACACAATCACTTACACACACGCTACCACACACTCACTTACACACACGCTAACCCCTATTCACTTACACACACGCTACCACACACTCACTTACACACACGCTACCACACAATCACTTACACACACGCTACCACACACTCACTTACACACACGCTAACCCCTATTCACTTACACACACGCTAACCCCTATTCACTTACACACACGCTACCACACACTCACTTACACACACGCTAACCCCTATTCACTTACACACACGCTACCACACACTCACTTACACACACGCTAACCCCTATTCACTTACACACACGCTACCACACACTCACTTACACACACGCTACCACACCCTCACCATTGCTTAAGTTACTCTTCGTCCTATCCCTATCTCACTCCAGCAGGAGCATAGAGCCACCACTACATATATCTTCTTCTAGGAAGCCTGCGCCAAAACCCGTTGATGCACTTGAACAACTTCTGTGACAAACATCCAAATGAGGGCCTTTGTTGACAGCTTGGTCTGGCTTACGGACAATAAGTTAGCTTGCAACATGGATTCACCATTTCTGTGCTGTGGGGAGTTAAGGACATTTCTTGTGAGTTTCCCCAGGCTGCACCATTCGTGCCCCAACAGAATGTTCGTGAATCCGGCACCATTAGGGGAACATTGATTCTTGTGGGCGCTGACTGGGACCACATGAATGAAACCAGCAGAGCACTTTCAGGTTTGTGTCGTACATCTCGGGAAGTCTGTGAGCAGGAGACCTGGAACAATGCTTGCCTCCATTAGGACTGGCCAGGAATTTACATTTCTATTGTAGGTACAACTAATGTTAATGCAGAAAACTGGCCAAAACATGGTGCTGAATTGATCACACCTGGTGTCAGTACAGGTAGACGGGTGAAGTGTGACACAAGGTGGGCAGGGGGAGGCGCAGAATATGTGCCATTTTAATATGGTCACTCGTAATAACCCAATCTCGTTCTCATAAACACCCGAAAACCCTTATTCTGATTCTCATAAACACTCGCAAAATCCCAATTTGAAACTCATAAATACCCCTAAACACCCATCTGATTCTCACAAAACTCGTAAACACACAATCTGACTCCCATACACACCCGCAAACACTCAATTTGTCAATACACATTCATAAACACATAATCGGACTCTCATAAACACCCGTAGATACCAAATCTAACCCCTATAAAGACCCGACCAATATAAAGACCCGACCCCTATAAAGACCCGACCCTATAAAGACCCGACCCCTATAAAGACCCGACCCCTATAAAGACCCCACCCGTATAAAGACCCAACCCCTATAAAGACCCTATCTGGAGACTATAAAAACCTGACCACTATAAAGACCCAATCTGACACATATAAAGATCCAATCTGGCCCCTACAAAGACTCGACCCTATAAAAACCCGACTCCTATTAAGACCCGACCCCTATAAAGACCCGATCTGACCCCTACAAACACCCCACCCCTATAAAGACCCCACCCCTATAAACACCCGACCCTATAAAGACCCCACCCCTATAAAGACCCGACTCCTATAAAGACCAGATCTGACCCCTACAAAGACCCGACCCCTATAAAGACCCGATCTGACCCATTTAAAGATCCCCATACCTATAACGACCCAACCCCTATAAAGATTGATCTCCACATCTATAAACACCCGACCCCTATAAAGACCCAACCCCTATAAAGACCCGACTCCTATAAAGACCCGACCCCAATAAATACCAGATCTGACCCCTATAAAGACCCGACCCCTATAAAGATCCGACCCCTATAAAGACCCGATCTGACAACTATAAAGACCCGACCCCTATAAAGATCCGATCTAACCCCTATAAAGACCCTACCCCTATAAAGACCCGATCTGATCACTATAAAGACCCGACCCCTATAAAGATCCCACCCCTATAAAGACCCGATATGACCCCTATAAAGACCTCACCCCTATAAATACTCGACTCCTATAAAGATTTGATCTAACCCCTATAAAGACCCGACCCCTATAAAGATCTGATCTGATCCCTATAAAGATCTAACCCCTATAAAGACCCGACCCCTATAAAGACCCGACCCCTGTAAAGACCCCACCCCTGTAAAGACCCGACCCCTATAAAGACCCGACCCCTATAAAGACCCGACACCTATAAAGACCCAACCCCTATAAAGACCCGATCCAACCCCTATAAAGATTCGACCACTATAAAGACCCGACCCCTATAAAGAACAGATAAGACCCCAAATCAAAACTTGTACACATTTAATCTGGCCTTAACTTTTGTTAAACTGTCGTACGACCTTATTTCCATTGATTGGATAGCAGAGACTTGCTTTTGGCAGAAGATTGTAGACCGTCTTGGCCCTGCTGTCGCCGTGTCGTGCGCTGTCTATGTTTGATTTGTTCACCTCCAACAGAACAACAGGACATCTTACCAGGGAATCGATTTGGTGCCGTCTTTGTCAACAAGCAGGTTCCGTTCGGCAACGTGCTCGCAAACATTCCGTCTCGTTCTTGCAAGCACACACACTCTTTCACTCACTCAGTCATATCCTAACTCACTCAGGGAGTCATACATATTGGCACATGCATTGCACACACACTCTTTCATCATCTCACCTCTACTCACCTATATAGATCACCATACCACCTCTCCTCACTATATAGATCACCATACCACCTCTCCTCACTATATAGATCACCATACCACCTCTCCTCACTATATAGATCACCATCTCACCTCTCCTCACTATATAGATCATCATCTCACCTCTCCTCACTATATAGATCACCATACCACCTCTCCTCACTATATAGATCACCATCTCACCTCTCCTCACTATATAGATCATCATCTCACCTCTCCTCACTATATAGATCACCATCTCACCTCTCCTCACTATATATATCACCATCTCACCTCTCCTCACTATATAGATCATCATCTCACCTCTCCTCACTATATAGATCACCATACCACCTCTCCTCACTATATAGATCACCATCTCACCTCTCCTCACCTGTGATTTGTGTCACGTGGAGACGGACAGAACATTCAAACACAACCATCCCATTGGTCAATTTCTTTGAATGGGAGCGTGCGCGAGCTGTCACGATTGTCTGGCGCGTGATCCCAGACACGCTCGTCAACCGGACAAGGTCGATCTGTCCTTTGTCATAGTTTCGTGTCTCTACTGGCACCCCAGTCGATCAGTGAGCGCCGTGCCAATTATGTGGGAGACAGAGAGGAAGAGAGAGAAAAGGAATACGGGACAGAGTGGGGTGAGAGAAAGGGAATACGGGACAGAGTGGGGTGAGAGAAAGGGAATACGGGACAGAGTGGGGTGAGAGAAAGGGAATACGGGACAGAGAGAGGAAGAGAACAAAAGCTGGGGTAACATGTAAAGGCAAATAAAACTATGAATGAGAGGGAGAAAGACAGACAGGAAGATAATGGTCACAAACACGTAGATAATGGTCACAAATATGTAGATAATGGTCACAGACAGGGAGATAATGGTCACAAACAGAGAGATAATGGTCACAGACAGGAAGATAATGGTCACAAACAGGAAGATAATGGTCACAGACAGGAAGATAATGGTCGCAGACGAAAACATGGCTTAGCTTCACGATTGATCAATCGTCTATTGTTGGTGTCATGGCGGCTAAAGCGTTCAATTCATTGGTTGAGAGCTAGCGTAGCGGGACATTTAGTCATGACAGACGACAGAGACACTCCACAACCGACACGTCCTAATAACAAATCGTCAGTCCCATGAACAGCCACACAAGCCAAGTCAACAACCTCCACAAGCCAAGTCAACAACCTCCACAAGCCAAGTCAACAACCTCCACAAGATAAGTCAACAACCTCCACAACTCAAGTCAACAACTCCCACAACCCAAGTCAACAACTCCAACAACCCAAGTCAACAACCTCCACAAGCCAACTCAACAACCTCCACAAGCCAAGTCAACAACCTCCACAAGCCAAATCAACAACTCCCACAAGCCAAGTCAACATCCTCCAAAAGCCAAGTCAACAACTCCAACAACCCAAGTCAACAACCTCCACAAGCCAAGTCAACATCCTCCAAAAGCCAAGTCAACAACTCCAACAACCCAAGTCAATAACCTCCACAAGCCAAGTCAACATCCTCCAAAAGCCAAGTCAACAACTCCAACAACCCAAGTCAATAACCTCCACAAGCCAAGTCAACAACCTCCACAAGCCAAGTCAACAACTCCCACAAGCCAAGTCAGCAACCCAAAATAACAGCACACATGTTCTACTGACAACCCAAGAGATACACATTTCACCAGTCAGATGTCTACCTCTGGCTGGGGGTGGACAGGGAGGAGGGGCAGATGAAAGGGTACACGAGAAGCTGTACACTGGAGGAGTGAGTTCAGTCCTAGAATATGTAGAATGGGGGCGTGAGTTCAGTCCTAGAAGATGGCATAGAAGCATGGCTAACTACAGCCAAACTTTGACAAAATAAACAGAGCAACCTGAGTCACAGCAGGAGACAGGAGACCTCTCCAACCCACATCCACCACCACCTCCCCCACCACATCCACCACCACCTCCCCCACCACATCCACCACCACCTCCCTCACCCTCATCCACGAAAGGTCTTCATGTCGACCGGCCAGTCTCGCTTCATGTAAAGACGAAACCCTCATTCTAAAATGACAAACTCCCTTCAAATCCTCCCGTAAATGTACTTGGTTATAGTAGGGCGGGTTGGTATATACTAATAACGGTCATTTGCACGTCGAAAAAATGATGTAAAAGACAAAGCTCAAAGACCCGTCGCAAGACAGGTAGAAATGGCTTGTATGTTTGAAGACCTGTGCACCGTGGGGAGCTTGACTGATTATACTTGGTTGGTTGGTCCAGTCCTCAACTCTTGACCATCACCAACAAGCACGTAGCCTTGACCAGGGCTCAACTCTTGACCATCACCAACAAGCACGTAGCCTTGACCAGTCCTCAACTCTTGACCATCCCCAACAAGCACGTAGCCTTGACCAGTCCTCAACTCTTGACCATCACCAAAAAGCACGTAGCCTTGACCAGTCCTCAACTCTTCACCATCACCAACAAGCACGTAGCCTTGACCAGTCCTCAACTCCAGTCAACCACTCTGACCAATCGCAGGGTTGTGGACGTGAACTCGTGTCCATTCTGTCGCACAGTAAATTCTTGCCTCCATCTCTTGTCGTACAGCACCTGTAACCACCGATCAGGCAGTGCCGTTCGGTTATATCAGGCCGCTGTTTATCAGTTACCCGCGCGTGCTATCGATATTGGCATATGAAGTTGTCGCTGACGGTGCCAGAAGTTGGCGTAATCGTCAACACACCGATACTGAAATACTCGTTGTGCCCACTGGCAGACAATCCCCTTGATAATGTCGTCACGAGCTCGCCGTTCTTCAATTAGCAGTATCGATATTTCAGCTGTTGAGACTCGTATGATCACAACAGTTATGTGTCGCGTTAAATGTTGGTTAGAGATATGTTATCAATAGATCGGCGGGGTGGGGTGGGGTCCATCAGACGCCATGCTGTGACTAGGATGATGAGCATCAAGTTGTGGAGAAAATATGGAGATCCATGCTGAGATTGAGTCAGAAGTCGGCAGCTCGGGGCAACAAGATGGCGTCAGACTGTTTGCACTAGCGTCTATAAGTGGAACGATGCACGGTCCAGCGAGCTCAGCATAGCCATTTCCCACGAAATATTCTCCAACTTGGTCTGTCTCGTCCAGCTTGCATGCATGACCAACATCAAACCTCACGGCCAGATCCATCACACAAAATCTATAAACAGACCTAGTGATCAACTAGCCTGCCATCATTACTGCGGTTGTCATTTGTTCACGGAGAAGTCAAGTATGGAAGCACGGGCGGATTAGATCAGACTTTGGAGTTAATGTCACGTGATCATTTGACTTTTTATCAGACATGGCTAGCTACAGTTTTCTTCATCGACTGAAGTCCTTTACAAACAATCGAATCTTCCTACACAAACAATCGAATCTATTTCCTTCACAAACAATCGAATCTTACTTCAAAAACAATCGAATCTTACTTCACAAACAATCGAATCTGTTTACTTCACAACCAATCGAGTATGTTTTCTTCACAAACAATCGAATCTGTTTCTTTCACAAACAATCGAATCTGTTTCTTTCACAAACAATCGAATCTGTTTCTTTCACAAACAATCAAATCCTCCTTCACAAACAATCGAATCTTCCTTCACAAACAATCAAATCCTCCTTCACAAACAATCGAATCTTCCTTCACAAACAATCGAATCTTCCTTCACAAACAATCGAATCTTCCTTCACAAACAATCGAATCTTCCTTCACAAACAATCGAATCTGTTTACTTCACAAACAACGGAATCTGTTTCTTTCCCAAACAATCGAATCTGTTTCTTTCACAACCAATCGAATCTGTTTTCTTCACAAACAATCGAATCACCCTTCACAAACAATCGAATTTGTTTCTTTCACAACCAATCGAATCACTTTCTTTCACAAAAAATCAAATTTGTTTCTTTCACAAACTATCGAATCTGTTTTCTTCACAAACAATCGAATCGTCCTTCACAAACAATCGAATCTGTTTTCTTCACAAACAATCGAATCGTCCTTCACAAACAATCGAATCTGTGTCTTTCACAACCGATCGAATCTGTGTCTTTCACAACCAATCGAATCTGTTTCTTTCACAAACAATCGGATATTGTACTTCACAAATCGAATCTGTTTCCTCCACAAAACCCTAGTTGACCTCTAAAATGCAAATATCTGTCTCTGTGATAATAATTGCATAGCACAACCACGGTCCACATTCATCAGCACGTTCATGATGTAAGGAAAGCTACTACAACCTGCCACTTAATACCCTTTTCAGGGCAAACAAAAAAGTAAATTTACACATTGTAGGCCTTCAACAACATTTCCCTTCAATTCTTTGATTCTGCGCATGCGCTACTTTTTTTGTTATTTTTTGTTGTTAGTCTTGGCCTTCATCTTCTGAAATATCCAATACAACAACTGCTCCCCCCGTGCTGCCCCGAGAAGGGTTTTTAGCTTCCATCTTCTGTAATATCCAATACAACAACAGCAACTGCCTCACACCCCCCCCCCTCCCGTCCGCCCCTAGAATGATTGTTAGCTTCCATCTTCTGTAATATCCAATACAACAACAGCAACTACCCCCTACCCCCCCCCCTGCCCCACCCACCCCTAGAATGATTGTTAGCTTCCATCTTCTGTAATATCCAATACAACAACAGCAACAGCCCCCCCCCTGCCCCACCCACCCCTAGAATGATTGTTAGCTTCCATCTTCTGTAATATCCAATACAACAATAACTGCCCCCCCCCCCCTGTTACCCCGAGTATGGACTCAGGTGTAGATGTTATTCCCGCGATGAACCTTATTAGCGCCGACTGCAAGTAACTGCTCCCATTTCGATCACACGACGGCAGTGGTATCATAGCTCCCGAGGTGAGGGGACGCCAGTGGTATCATAGCTCCCGAGGTGAGGGGACGGCAGTGGTATCATAGCTCCCGAGGGGGGGGGGCGGCAGTGGTATCATAGCTCCCGAGGGGGGGGGCGGCAGTGGTATCATAGCTCCCGAGGTGGGGGGACGGCAGTGGTATCATAGATCCCGAGGGGGGGGGGCGACAGTGGTATCATAGCTCCCGAGGGGGGGGGTGGAGGGACGGCAGTGGTATCATAGCTCCCGAAGGGGGAGGGACGGCATTGGTATCATAGCTCCCGAGGGGGGGGGACGGCAGTGGTATCATAGCTCCCGAGGGGGGGGGGGTGGGGGACGGCTGTGGTATCATAGCTCCCGAGGGGGGGGGATAGAGGACACTTTCACACAGTTATGCAACACGTGATAACATGTCTGGACAACTGATAATGGGTCCCGTCCCACAGGTCGGCTTGTGCATGCCTGGTTCCGCCGGGCCTAGGTAAGGGTCTCACATCTCTCCCACGATCTTATCGATCAGGCGTGACAGACAGTGATTTCCAATCGATAAACTCTCGTCCATTTTGCAATGTTGCTACTCATCTCGGGAAGTCTGGGGAAATCCCTTTAAGACGATGTTAATTTCAAAATGGCTGAAAAAATCTGATTTTGTGCGTCAACTGTTTTTATTCATTTCTTCATTGACGCGAGGAATGGCGTTGGCGATCACATGCTCCGCGACGACGGTTTCCTACTGTCCGTAGATTCTAATGTCGACCTCCCCTGTTACAGCCGTCCTCTGCTGCTTCTACCAGCTGTGACATCTACCTTTCTCTTCACAAAACATTCCACCTATATACGTGCACAAACAGCCGTGTACATACAGCCGTGTACACATGAACATACAGCCGTGTACACATTAACATACAGCCGTGTACATATTCATGATATTATGAATTGCAACCTATATTACACGTTATTGCACTACTACTGTTGCTACTACTACTGTTGCTACTACTACAATTACTACTACTACTACTACTACTTGTACTATGTGACAGTTCCAGCTGGATTATGGGAGTTTAGGACAGGGAATATTGAACTAGCGACTCTTAGAACAAAGGCTGCCTGAATGCGTGCCAAGGTCAATGACCGTCTCGACACTAGGTCGACAAAGGAAACGAGAGTTTAGGTGGAAGACTTTGAGAGGTGGGAGGGTGGGGGGGGGGGGGAGAAGAGGTGTTCGGAGCTGACCACTCTGGCGTTCCGAATTGTCGTAGGGGGGGGGGGGCGGTGACAATCAGCTGCGGCCACGACCGGCTATGCCATTTAGAGCGTAAGGGCTTCGGAGATAGTCATCCAATAACAATTAGTTGAGGGTAGTTCCAAATTAGAGTGATGTCTAATTCAGACAACCAACAGAAGACCATTGGACAGCCATGTTGTTGCTCGAGACTATAAAATATTCTGCAAAGATGAACTCAAACAGACTGGCTTGGAGGAGTCTGAGAGGATGTCAGTAGTCTGAGAGTGAGGGTGTTTGCAGGGTGACTGGACCAGCATACACCTCGAGTTTTGGTCAGTCGCTCTATAAGTGTTTTATGTTGGACAGCCTCTGAACAGTAAGAGATCTGAATGTGCGTCGTACGTGCAGGACACCTAGTGAACGATGTGTAATCTAATTACAAATGAATGTACAGATTCGTGTGAATAGGTGAAGTGATCTAGATAATTGTGAATGAACAGATCGCCTGATTGTAAGTGATCTCATTGTATGTGAATGTACAGATCCCACAAGGACGAGATCGGAATGTATGTGGTATAGGCAGGACACTTTGGGAACAATGTGTTCTGATTTTATGCACATATCGACTCTGTATCTGACCACAAGTGAGTACGTGATCCGGCTATAAGTGACGTAATCTAAGTACATATGAATGTACAGATTGGCTGAGCATACGTGAACCGATTTTATGTGAATGTACAGATCACATGATTGAAGGTAATCTGATTATATGTAAATGCACATGACGACTGATTACACAATACGATCGTGAGGACGAGATTGTGTGTTGGGTGTGCAGATAAGGGAGAGCAGCCACAAGAGCGTGGGCATCATGTCCTTGGAGGAATCATCAAAGCTAGTGCTTAAAACCTCTGATTGTAGTTCAATATATATATTATGAATATTTAGTTTAGATGCACTTTCCTCTTGTTGTTGATGTGCATGTTAATAAACGAAAATGTTATGTTTCCATCTAGGATAGTGTTTACTGCGGTTTACTGTGTGAAGTCGTGTCGTGGTGTGGATACATTTTGTAGCTGTCTAGATAAGTAAACTACTCAGCTAAACCTAGACTCTGCCACATATCTTATTTTGGTCTGAGTAACCAGGATATATTTGATAGGATAAGTACTAGGCAACAGCTAAACACCTTACTCTACCACAACAACAACTACTACTACTACTAGTGCTACTATTACTACTGCTATTTCTACTACTACAACTACTACTACTACTACTACTACTACTACTACTACTACTACTGCTATTACTACTACTACTACTGCAACTAATACTACAACTACAGCTAGTACTACTACTACTACTGCTGCTAATACTGCTACTATAACTACTACTATTACTACTACTACTACTACTGCTGCTGCTGCTGCTACTGCCGCTACCGCTACCACTACCACTATCACTACCACTACCCCTACCACTACCACTACTACTACCACTACTACTACTACTACTATTACTACCACTACTACTATTACTACTACTACTACTACTGCTGCTGCTGCTGCTGCTAATGTCGCTACCGCTACCACTACCACAACCAATACCCCTACCACTACCACTACTACTACTACTGCTACTACTACTACTGCTACTACTACTACTACTACTACTACTACTACTAACTACTACTTTGTTGGTTCTCAACGAAGACTTCTCCAGAAAGTTAACCAAGGGAGTGATGTGATATCATAAGATTAATGTCGTGGAACTGTTGAGAAAACCCCAACAATCGTCTGTGAAGCATGGGATAATCTGGCGCTGGGTAGAACCCATTTTACGGAAAACATCATTGGAAAGCTCTCTCGGTACTGGGATCACTAGAACAAGACAAGTATAAGGCGACTAAAGCAGTCCTATAGGAGAGACATGTAGACAACCATACAGTGGACACGATCAGCGTAAACAAGTACACATGGTGCTACAGGGTCAACCATGCCGAGGTCAACACCTCCTTACCGGACCCTGTAGAGGGCCACCTACTCCGTCCAATTGCCTAAACTTCTCAATGTTTACACAGGTCCGAGCCTCTTGTGATGTGCTCACCAAAAGGTCACAAGCCCAGTAATTCTGGTAGACCTACAGTTTTGGATTGTGTCTGACCTGGAGGTTGTGTTGAGGATATGTGGAGGTTGTGTAGAGGATATGTGAATGATATGTTGAGGATATGTGAATGATATGTTGAGGATATGTGGAGGTTGTGTAGAGGATATGTGAATGATATGTAGAGGATAAAAACCAACAACATTACAAACTAAAATGTTTTTGTGCAAATGTGAGAAGCATAGTAAATAAAAGAGAAGAATTGGAACTGTATGTAGAAGAAGAAAAACCAGATATAATAGGATTAACAGAATCATGGACATATGAGGACATTGCAGATAGTGAACTTGAAATAGAGGGATATACAATGTTAAGGAAAGATAGGATAGTTGGAGACAAGACTAAGGGAGGTGGCGTTTTATTATACTGTATAAATTCTGTTAATATAACGATCAAAGATTATTTATCATTTGGTAACAAAAATGAAAGTGTATGGGGAGAAATAGAAAGTGGGGGTGAAAAAACAGTGATTGGAGTGTGCTATAGATGTCCATCAAGTCAAAAAGAGGAAGATGAGGAGCTGATTAGTAGCATAGCAAAGGCAAGTAAAGGGAAATTATTATTAATCGGAGATTTCAACTATCCAGAAATAAAATGGGATATGGCAGAAGCACTTGTAGAGTCAAAACCTTTTGTTAAGTGCATAACTGACAATTTTTTAATTCAACATGTAGAAGCAGCCACCAGAGGCAAAAACATACTCGACCTAGTTTTTACCACAGAGGAAAATATGATTGAAAACGTTACCGTTGGGGAACTGTTTGGCTCAAGTGACCATCAAATCATCCGTTGGGATCTTATTGCAGGAAAAGAAGTTAACATAAACACGCGAATATACGACTACTCTAAGGCAGATGTTAAGAGGATGAAAGAGGCAGCGAACCACATAATCTAGAAAGATATTGTCGGAGGAACAGATGTTGAACAGGAGTGGGAGAGTTTTAAAACAGTTCTAGAAAGCTAAAAGAGGAATGTGTTCCATGTAGGGAGGTAAACCCCAAGCGTAAAAAGTAGATAACTAGATTTGTAGTGAAATGTAGAAGAGCAAAAAATAAAGCATGGAAAAAATATATAGAGGCAGGTAAATCAAAAGAAACTTATGTAAAATATTTGGGCAAGCAGAACACATCTCAGAAATAGAATAAAACAGCAAAAATAGACTTTGAAAAACAACTTGCTCAGAGGATCAAGACTGACAGTAAAAGCTTCTTTTCTTATGTTAGAAATAAACAAAGAACGAAAGACAAAGTAGGCCCTCTCATAGACAGTACAGGGAAAATAATAAGTGAGAATAGGGAGGCAGCTAATCTGCTCAATCAGTACTTTGGCACAGTCTTCACAAAGGAGGACTGCTCCGAGATCCCAGAGCCTTTAGATATTTTTCAAAGAGACATGGATACAGCGGGATTAAGATCAATCTGTATTACAGAGGAAATGGTTTTTAAAAAATTGGAGGGGTTGAAAGTGAATAAATGTCCAGGTCAAGATGGTATTCATCCAAATTTGCTGTATGAAATTAGAGACCAACTAGCAAAATCATTGGCTATATTATGTTCTCAAACAATTACAAAAGGGATTGTTCCACGGGATTGGAAAGATGCAGGAGTGATCCCCTTATTAAAAAAAGGCAAAAAATCAGATCCGGAAAATTATAGACCTGTGAGTTTAACGAGCATAGTCTGTAAATTGTTAGAGTCAATAATCAAAGAAAACATTGTAATGCATTTAGACAAATTTAATCTAATTAGACATAGTCAGCATGGGTTTACTAGAGGGAGATCATGCTTAACAAATCTATTAGAATTCATGGAGGAGGTTACTAAAATCATAGATAAAGGGGAGCCAGTGGATGTTATTTATCTAGACTTTGCAAAGGCCTTTGATAGAGTACCTCATCAAAGATTATTTCGAAAGTTAAAATCACATGGAATAGGTGGGGAAGTTGCCAAATGGATTGAAAATTGGTTAACGGGAAGAAGGCAGAGGGTGGGCATAAATAAGGAGTACTCTGAGTGGTGTGAAGTGAAAAATGGTGTGCCACAGGGCTCGGTTTTGGGACCAATTTTGTTCTTGATATATATAAATGATTTGGACATTGATATGAGATCCATGATTGCAAAATTTGCTGATGACACAAAACTATGCAGTAGTGTCTCATCTAAAGCGGAAGTGGATATATTGATGTCGGATTTAGATAAAATTCGAGAATGGTCTGTAAGCTGGCAAATAGAGTTAAATGTAGATAAATGTACAGTCATCCACATGGGTAGATCCAATATGGAACATAATTACAGAATGGGAGAAAACAATATTAGAAAGATAGATAAGGAAAGGGACTTAGGGGTTATAATAGATCATACAGGAAAGGTGAGTGAGCAAGTTAAGGTAGCAGTGAAAAAGGCAAATGCAATGTTAGGTATGATAAAAAGAAATATTAAACATAGGAGCAAGGAAGTGATCGTCAAACTGTATAAAGCATTAGTTAGACCTAGATTGGAGTACTGTGTACAGGTGTGGAGTCCTTATCATAGAGTGGACATAAACATGCTAGAAAGAATACAAAAAAGAGCGACAAAGATGATAGTGGGATTCCAGAATTACAGTTATGAGGAAAGACTCAGAAAAACCGGCCTACATTGTCTAGAAGAGAGAAGAATTCGTGGTGACTTAATACAGGTTTATAAGATGATCAGAGGAATCGATAAATTAGACTATAACAAGTTTTTTTAAAATACAGCCACCTACAATAACACGACGGCATAGCTACAAGCTGACTAAAGAGAGGTCCAGGTTAGATATTAGGAAATATTTTTGTAGTCAGAGAGTTGTGTCTGCTTGGAATGCATTGCCAGGGGAGGTAGTGGAGGCAGGGACAGTTAATGCATTTAAGAATAAAGTGGATGCGCATAGCTTTAAGAGCAAGGTGATGTAAATGTAACTGGTTGTATACAGACTCTGCAGGGTCTTCTAAACCAGTATAAAGACGTTAAGTTAAGTTAAATTAAGTTAAGGATATGTGGAGGATATGTTGAGGGTATGTGGAGGTTGTGTGGAGGATATGTGGAAGATATGTGGAGGATGTGTTGAGGATATGTGGAGGTTGTGTGG
The DNA here is from genome assembly GCA_036924085.1 of Ariolimax columbianus. Taxonomy (NCBI): domain Eukaryota; kingdom Metazoa; phylum Mollusca; class Gastropoda; order Stylommatophora; family Arionidae; genus Ariolimax; species Ariolimax columbianus. Next base: position 96,628,153 of record JAVGWX010000008.1, read on the forward strand.
AGGATATGTGGAGGTTGTGTGGAGGATATGTGGATAATATGTGGAGGATATGTGGAAGATATGTGGAAGATATGTGGAGGATGTGTTGAGGATATGTGGAGGTTGTGTGGAGGATACGTGGAGGTTGTGTGGAGGATATGTGGATAATATGTGGAGGATATGTGGAGGTTGTGTGGAGGATATGTGGAGGTTGTGTGGAGGATATGTGGATGATATGTGGAGGATATGTGGAGGTTGTGTGAAGGATATGTGGAGGTTGTGTGGAGGATATGTGGATGATATGTTTAGGTTGTGTGGAGGATATGTGGATGATATGTGGAGGATATGTGGAGGATATGTTGAGGATATGTGGATGATATGTTGAGGTTGTGTGGAGGATACGTGTATGATATGTGGATGATATGTCCTCATTCCTTGGCAATACCAGACACACATTAACTTTCTCATCCACGGCTTACAGTCCTGGCCTCTCGCTCGTGAATTGATGATCCCTACAGTCCTGGTCGAACTAATGAACTACTCCCCTGACTCTCAACCCTCATCCCTTCCAAAACCTCTCTGCTACTCCCCGACACATCGACCCCTTTCCCTTTCTCAAACCTTCTCCGACTCCCGTGAGCCTCAACCCCGACCCCACTACCCTCTTCCCTCAACCCCTCCACTACTCTCATGAGCCTCAACCCCCCCCCCCCCCGCACCCCTCACCCTTCCCTCAACCCCTCAACTACTCTCATGAGCCTTAACCCCGCCCCCCCTCATCTTTCCCTCAACCCCTTAACTACTCTCATGAGCCTCAAACCACCCCCTCTCACCCTTTCCTCAACCCCTTCGCTACTCTCATGAGCCTCAAGCTCTCCTCCCACTCACCTTTCTCTCAACCCCTCCGCTTCTCTCATGAGCCTCAACCACCCCCCCACCCTTCCCTCAACCCCTCCGCTACTCTCATGAGCCTCAAACTCTCCTCCCCCTCACCTTTCTCTCAACCCCTCCGCTACTCTCATGAGCCTCAAACTCTCCTCCCCCTCACCTTTCTCTCAACCCCTCCGCTACTCTCACGAGCCTCAAACTCTCCTCCCCCTCACCTTTCTCTCAACCCCTCCGCTACTCTCATGAGCCTCAAACTCTCCTCCCCTTCACCTTTCTCTCAACCCCTCCGCTACTCTCACGAGCCTCAAACTCTCCTCCCCCTCACCTTTCTCTCAACCCCTCCGCTACTCTCATGATCCTCAAACTCTCCTCCCCCTCACCTTTCTCTCAACCCCTCCGCTACTCTCATGAGCCTCAAACTCTCCTCCCCCTCACCTTTCTCTCAACCCCTCCGCTACTCTCATGAGCCTCAAACTCCCCCCTCACCTGTCTCTCAACCCCTCCGCTACTCTCATGAGCCTCAAACTCTCCTCCCCTCACCTTTCTCTCAACCCCTCCGCTACTCTCATGAGCCTCAAACTCCCCCTCACCCTTCCCTCAACCCCTCCGCTACTCTCATGAGCCTCAAACTCTCCTCCCCCTCACCTTTCTCTCAACCCCTCCGCTACTCTCATGAGCCTCAAACTCCCCCCTCACCCTTCCCTCAACCCCTCCGCTACTCTCATAAGCCTCAACCCTCCTCGCTCTGTGCAGCGCGTGCCAGGAACAACAAAACCGATTTCTATCACTGATTGGAGAATTAGGTGCGCGTGGCGCGTGTCGATGACGCAGGTGTAGACATCTTGGCCTGGCAGCTCCTCGGTTCCACGCCTGAGATCTGTGTTGGGGAGCGGTCGTACGTCCACCATTACTGTTATCATTGCCTGTCAATCAGCACACTGGATATTATCTTGTGTACAAGTTAACATTAGCTTCCTCAACTATTGCCCGACGGGTTCTGCTTAGGATAAGGTGGACAATGGTCTGGGCGATTCATGTCCGGCCATGATCAGCCGTGTCTCGTCCATCACCAGATGGTAGCTCAGCGTGCTGGCCTCTCAGGTAGACCCTGTCTGTTGTGTGTGACTGCTAACAATGTGTGTCTGTTGTGTGTGACTGCTAACAATGTGTGTCTGTCGTGCGTGACTGCTAACAATATGTGTGTGCTGTGTGTGACTGCTAACAATGTGTGTGTGTGGATCTGTTGCCAATCTGTGTGTGCGCTGAAATGTGTGTGCTTGTGTCTGTTGACAATATGTGTATGTGTTCACTACATGTGTGTGTGTGTTGACAATGTGTGTGTGTGCGAAATGTGTGTGCTGTTGACAATATGTGTATGTGTTCACTACATGTGTGTGTGTGTGTGTCTGTGTTGATAATCTGTGTGTGTGTGTGTGTGTGTCTGTATAATTTGTGTGTATGTGTGTTGACAATGTGTGTTTGTGTGTCTCTTGACAATCTGTGTGTGTATCTGTTGACAATATGTATGTGTGTGTTGACAATCTGTGTGGGTGTGTGTGTGTATCTGTTGACAATATGTATGTGTGTGTTGACAATCTGTGTGTGTGTGTGTGTTGACAATCTGTGTGTATCTGTTAACAATATGTGTGTGTGTGTGTATTGACAATCTGTGTGTGTGTGTTGACAACCTGCGTGTGTGTGTATGTGTGTTGACAATATGTGTGTGAGTGTATCTGTTGAGAATATGTGTGTTAGTGTATCTGTTGACAATATGTGTGTGAGTGTATCTGTTGACAACATGTGTGTGAGTGTATCTGTTGACAATATGTGTGTGAGTGTATCTGTTGACAATATGTATGTGTGTGTTGACAATGTGTGTGTGTGTGTGTGTGTTGACAATCTCTGTGTATGTATCTATTGACAATATGTGAATGAGTGTATCTGTTGACTATATGTGTATGTCTGTTGAAAATATGTGTTTCTGTTGACAATATGTGTGTGTTGAGAATATGTGTGTGTGTTGACAATATGTGTGTGTATGTTGACAATATGTGTGTGTGTATGTTGACAATATGTGTGTGTCTTGACAATATGTGTGTGTCTGTTGACAATATGTGTGTGTGTTGACAATATGTGTGTGTGTTGACAATATGTGTGTGTATGTTGACAATATGTGTGTGTTTTGACAATATGTGTGTGTTGACAATATGTGTGTCTGTTGACAATATGTGTGTGTATGTTGACAATATGTGTGTGTATGTTGACAATATGTGTGTGTATGTTGACAATATGTGTGTGTGTTGACAATATGTGTGTGTTGACAAAATATTTGTGTCTGTTGACAATATGTGTGTGTGTTTTGACAATATCTGCTGACAATCTGTGTGTGTGTGTGTCTGCTGACAATCTGTGTGTGTTTGTCTGCTGACAATCTGTATGTGTGTGTGTCTGCTGATAATCTGTGTGTGTGTGTGTGTGTCTGCTGCTAATCTGTGTGTGTGTGTGTCTGCTGATAATCTGTGTGTGTGTCTGCTGACAATATGTGTGTGTGTGTCTGTTGACAATATGTGTGTGTGTGTCTGTTGACAATCTGTGTGTGTGTGTGCTGACAATCTGTGTGTGTGTGTGTGTTTGCTGACAATCTGTGTGTGTGTGTGTGTGTCTGCTGACATTCTGTGTGTGTGTGTGTGTGTCTGTTGACAATCTGTGTGTATGTGTGTGTGTGAGTGTCTGCCTACAATATGTGTGTGTGTGTGTCTGCAGACAATCTGTGTGTGTGTGTCTGCCTACAATCTGTGTGTGTGTCTACTGACAATCTGTGTGTGTGTGTGTGTGCTAACAATCTGTGTGTGTGTGTGTCTGCCTACAATATGTGTGTGTGTGTCTGCTGACAATCTGTGTGTGTGTGTCTGCCTACAATCTGTGTGTGTGTCTACTGACAATCTGTGTGTGTGTGTGTCTCTGCTGACAATCTGTGTGTGTGTGTCTGCCTACAATCTGTGTGTGTGTGTGTCTACTGACAATCTGTGTGTGTGTGTCTGTGTCTGCTGACAATCTGTGTGTGTGTGTCTGCCTACAATCTGTGTGTGTGTCTGCCTACAATTTGTGTGTGTGTGTCTGCCTACAATCTGTGTGTGTGTCTGCTGACAATCTGTGTGTGTGTCTGCTGACAATCTGTGTGTGTGTGTTAATGGGTCTGTGTGTCTGCTGACTATCTCTGTGTGTGTTTGTCTGCTGAGAATATGTGTCCGTGTAATTACGTAGTATTTTAATAGGTAGTGTGTTGTTTATTGTGTGGGATGTCTCAAGATGTTTGCTTTTGTGCATGTTGCATGTTTATATATCTGCAGGCTGTGTGTGTGTATTTGTAGCTCTCGCTGTATGTACCCCGTGGTCCGTGTTATTGACCTCTGTCACTTTAGCTGCTCCCCTGACCTGTGTCACTTTGGTTGCTCCCCTGACCTCTGTCCCTTTCGTTGCTCCCCTGACCTCTGTCACTTTGGTTGCTCCACTGACCTCTGTCACTTTGCTTGCTCCCCTGACCTCTGTCACTTTGGTTGCTCCCCTGACCTCTGTCACTTTGTTTGCTCCCCTGACCTGTGTCACTTTGGTTGCTCCCCTGACCTCTGTCACTTTGGTTGCTCCCCTGACCTCTGTCACTTTGGCTGCTCCCCTGACCTGTGTCACTTTGGTTGCTCCCCTGACCTCTGTCACTTTGGTTGCTCCCCTGACCTCTGTCACTTTGGTTGCTCCCCTGACCTCTGTCACTTTGGTTGCTTCCCTGACCTCTGTCACTTTGCTTGCTTCCCTGACCTCTGTCACTTCGGTTGCTCCCCTGACCTCTGTCACTTTGGCTGCTCCCCTGACCTCTGTCACGTTGGCTGCTCCCCTGCTCTCTGTCACATATCTGTGGTTGTTGCCCTGACCTTTGTCACTCTGGTTGTTTTCCTGACTCATGTCACGTATCTGTGGTTGTGATGTGCTCTGAGCCATGACCTGCGAGAACCTAAAGCTGTGCTTTGAGCCATGACCTACCAGAACCTAAAGTTGGGCTTTGAGCCATGACCTGCCAGAACCTAAAGTCGTGCTTTGAGCCATGACCTGCCAGAATCTAAAGCTGTGCTTTGAGCCATGACCTGCCAGAACCTAAAGCTCTGTTCTGAGCCATTACCTACCAGAACCTAAAGCTGTGCTTTGAGCCATGACCTTCCAGAACCTAAAGCTGTGCTTTGAGCATGATCTGCCATAACCTAAAGCTGTGCTATGAGCCATGATATGTCAGAATCTAAAGCTGTGCTCTGAGCCATGACCTAGCGGAACCTAAAGCTGTGCTTTGAGCCATGACCTGCCAGAGCCTAAAGCTGTGCTCTGAGCCATGACCTAGCAGAACCTAAAGCTGTGCTTTGAGCCATGACCTGCCAGAACCTGAAGCTGTGCTTTGAGCCATGACCTAGCAGAACCTAAAGCAGTGCTTTGAGCCATGACCTGCCAGAACCTGAAGCTGTGCTTTGAGCCATGACCTAGCAGAACCTAAAGCTGTGCTCTGAGCCATTACCTGCCAGAACCTAAAGCTGTGCTCTGAGCCATGATCTAGCAGAACCTAAAGCTGTGCTCTGAGCCATTACCTGCCAGAACCTAAAGCTGTGCTCTGAGCCATGACCTGCCAGAACCTAAAGCTGTGCTCTGAGCCATGACCTGCCAGAACCTAAAGCTGTGCTCTCTGATGAAAACATTCACCAGGACCGTTACCAGGTCACGGCCTGTTTCCTTTCAAGCAGATATAATTAGCGCGCGACCGTTCTAGTTGTTGGGGGATGGGTAAGACATTGAGAGAGGGATACTGATAACTGCAATTGACGTCAGCAAATAGCTAGTCCCATGAAATCCCTTATACTGCACCCAGCGGCAGTTAATGGACTAGGTCTACAGAGCTGTTCACTCTGAAGCGACCAATACCTGGTGACGAATTTGGAGATCTGTTCATTGGAGGCGCATCACGTGTAAGGTAGGGTTGTGGGTCGGTAGGGGGGGGGGGGGAGGTATTGTACTGTCTCATGTGAATGGGTGCTGTTATATAGGTTTACCAGAGGGAGGTCGTGCTTAACATACCTATTAGAATTCATGGAGGAAGTTACTTTAATAATAGATGTGCAGGAGGTTACTTTAATAATAGATGTGGAGGAGTCAGTGGATGTTATTTATCTGAGATTTTACAGACCTTTAATTTAGTACCTTATCAAAAATCACATGGAATAGGTGGGGAAGTCGTTAAATGAATTAAATAAAAATTGGATAACGGGAAGAAGGCAGAGAGTGGGCATAAATAAAGAGTACTCTGAGTGGTGTGGAGTGAAAAGTGGTGTGCCACAGGGCTCAGTTGTTGGACCAATTTTGTTCTTGATAAATATAAACGATTTGGACAATGATATCAGATCATGATTGCAAAATTCGCGGATGACACACAAGTAGTGTGAAAACATTCGGGATAGGTCTATAAGCTGACAAATGGAGTTTAATGTAGATAAATGTACAGTCATCCACTTGGATAGATCCAATATAGAACATAATTACAGAATATGTGAGAAAAATATTGGAAAGATAGACATGGAAAGGGACCTAGGAGTTATAATAGGTCATGCAGATAAAGTGATGGAGCAAGTCCAGTAGCAGTGGAAGTCAAACAAGGTGTCAAGGCGCCAGCTGTAGTTCCACTTACCCCTGATTGTGGGCTGGCCTGTGCTACCCGCATATCCTGCCACCCCTGATTGTGGGCTGGCCTGTACTACCCGCATATCCTGCCACCCCTGATTGTGGGATAGTATGCATTACCCTCAGTTGCTGCCACTCCTGTTTGTGGGCGGGTCCAAACGATCCCCTATTCGTTACTTGAGTTACTGGAGCAGAGACAATTAGTCCCCCAACAATCGCCACAAACAGCAACCTCCTCATGTAAGCGTAATAACGTCATGACACTGACCAACAACCAACTTGATCCGTCCAATATGTACCCTGCAGCTGTAGAGAGATGAAAGAGTCTCACCTGAGCCGAGTTTGTAGATGTATTGTGCCAGCGCAAGGAGGCGTGTCGGTGCCAATATTGGAACATTGAAGAGTGCAGGAGCTAGCCTCGCACATTTATCATTAGTTAAATCGTTGCCCGGATATTTGGGAAATAAACAGCTGAGCTGTCGGGATTTGTGTGTTTATCTGGTAGTGTTAGCAATAAGGGCTGTCACAGGTCGACTGTCTACTGGTTGTACGGCTGATGGAGCGTGAGTGATGTCACATGTCGCTTGTCTACTTGTTGTAAGGCTGTTGGAGCATGCGTGATGTCACATGTCGCTTGTCTACCGGTCAGTTAGTCTATTATCCCTTACTCTAACTGGCTGGTAAGTCTATTATTCCTTACATACACGTGACACACCTAAATGACACACCCATTATACACATATGACACACACCTGACACACACATGACACACACACGACACACCCAGGACACACACACGTCACACCCTTGACACACACACACGACACACCCAGTACACACACATAACACACCCATGACACACTCATGACACACACAAGTCACACCCAAGACACGGATATGACACACAGGACACACGCGACACACACAGGACACACACACGACACATATATGACATACCCATGACACACACATGACAAACCCAGGACACACACATGACACCCAGGACAGACACACGACACACACAGGACACACTCGGGACGCACCATGACACACCCAGAACACACACACAGGACACATAACCACGGCACACCTAGGACACAAACACGACACATATATCACACACACTTCACACACCCAGGACACACACACGACACACACACGACACATACATCACACACACATGACACACACACACATGAACACGAAAGACACACACACGATACACCCAGGCCACACACACAATACACCCAGGACACACACATGACAAACCCACGACACACACATGACACACACATAACACACCCAGGCCACAAACCTGATACACAGAGGACATACACACGACACACACATGACACACCAACGATACACCCAGGACACACACACCACACACAGGACACAGACACGACACCCACATGACACACACATAACACACACATGGCACACACATGACACACCCATGACACTCACATGACACACCCAAGACACACACACGACACACTTATGACACACATACACACCCATGACACACACATGACACATCCACGACACACACATGACATACCCAGAACACACACAGGACACACATGACACACTAATAACGCACACATGACACACCCAGGACACACCCAGGACACACACAGGACACTCACACACGACACATACATCACACACACATGACACACTCAGGACACACACACACGACACATACATCACACACACACATGACACACACATGGCACACGAAGGCCACACACATGACACACACATGACACACGCACATGACACACACACATGATACACACGCATCACACACTTGACACACGAATGACACATACACGTGACACACACATGACACACGAATGACACACACACACGACACATACATCACACACACACATGGCACACGAATGACACACACAAATGACACACACATGTCACACACACGTCACACACATGACACATACACACATGACACACACATGACACACACACATGACACACACACATGATACATACGCATCACACACACATGACACACGAATGACACACATACGTGACACACACGTGACACACACGCATGACATACACATTATTCACACACATGTCAGAAATATACATGAAACACACTCGTCACACACACATCACACACACACGTGATAAACACCTACACATGACACACACATGACACACATACATGAAATACACACGTGACACACACACAAGTTATAAACACACACATAATACACACAATGACACTCACACGTGAAACACCCTCGCGAAACACACACATGAGACACGCGCAATGACACATTCATATGACACACATAATAGCACTAACACGTGACACACATTCATAACACACACACAATGACACTCACACGGGAAACACACACAATGACACACACACATGACACACACGTGACACACACACGTGATACACACAATAGCACTAACACGTGACACACACATGACACATACACGTGATACACACAATGTCACTAACACGTAACACACACACATGACACACACACAATGACACTCACACTTGAAACACACATACATGGCACACACAATAGCACTAACACGTGACACACATATGACACACACATATGACACACACACATATGACACACACACATATGACACACACACAATGACAATCCCTCGTGACACACACACATTCATCACACACACAATGACAATCACACGTCACACACACAGACATGACACACACACACGTCACACACACATGTCACACACACATGACACACACATACATGACATACACACATATATGACACACACATACATGACACACACACATGACACGCACATATGACACACACACATACATGACACACACACATGACACACACACACATGACATACACATACACATGACACATACAGACATGACACACACAGAGACCTGACACATACACACAGACATGACACACACAGACATGACACACACAGACATGACGCACACACAGGACACACATACGCACACATTACACATGTGACACACACGCACATGACGCAGAGCTAGGTTCTGTGTTAGTACAGGTGTGTACGCAGAGCTACGTTCTGTGTTAGTACAGGCGTGTACGCAGAGCTTCGTTCTGTGTTAGTACAGGCGTGTACGCAGAGCTACGTTCTGTGTTAGTACAGGTGTGTACGCAGAGCTACGTTCTGTGTTAGTACAGGTGTGTACGCATAGCTACGTTCTGTGCTAGTACAGGTGTGTAAGCAGAGCTACTTTCTGTGTTAGTACAGGTGTGTACGCAGAGCTACGTTCTATGTTAGTCCAGGTGTGTACGCAGAGCTACGTTCTGTGTTAGTATACAGGTGTGTACACAGAACTGCATTTTAATGAGCGTTGCTTTTGTGGGTCCGTCGCAGGTGTGATTGCGTTACCTGTGATGACGTCACAACTCCACACCTAGACTCCCAGCCTTCATCGCACAACAAGGTGATGGCTCTGTCAGCTGAGGCTGTCTTCGCTAAGGCATTGCTGCGCATATTTCGGTAATGGCGAGCCAAACAAAAGCCAGCAGATGTTAAGGAATCGATTTTGTTCACACTTTCGCTTTTGTCTGGTCATGTGTCTCGCGTCTTGTAGCGCCAAACTTTGAACCACGTCTCCATGAACGCACGTAATCTAATACATTATTGTTCGCTAAGTCCACAATTTGCTTGCATATCATAGCTTTGTTACTGGTTCTAACATGAACCCAGTTACGTGAGCCATGAAACAATTACACTCACGTTCTTGGCACATTATCTGAACTGTTTGTGTAAGCTGTTGCATGGATTCGTGTCACATTGTTTACTGTCCACTGTTTTGAATAGTTTATGTGTTTTTGGGGGGCTTTATGTAAGATTCTTATTGGCTAGGCAGTTTGCCGTTTGCATACGCTCATCTGTGATGCTAAGGTATGCCGCCTTGTGTCTGGTACCTTACTGCCGCTCACATAGGCTTGTTGTTCAGGAAATATCTCATTGCATGGTATGTGTCTCTAGAGTAAGCTATATACTACCACTTGTCTGACACGATTGTCTTGTGATCGGTGTGGTCAGGGTTCAAGTCTGTCGAACGGTCTCAGCTATGCCACAGCGAGCCGAAGGGTCAAGGTTCAAGTCTGTCGAACGGTCTCAGCTATGCCACAGCGAGCCGAAGGGTCAGGGTTCAAGTCTGCCGAACTGTCTCAGCTCTGTGACAGCGAGCCGTGTGGTCTAGGTTCAAGTCTGCCGAACTGTCTCAGCTCTGCCACAGCGAGCCGTGTCGTCAGGGTTCAAGTCCTACACATTGTCTAAGCTTTGCCCCATTACTCGGACGGTACGGTTTATAGAGTTGAGTCTCTGACACAGCCCTGTTGGTGATGTCTTCCAAACTATTCTCCGACACAGCCCTGTTTGTGATGTCGTCCCAAGATTCGATCCAACTGCCGGAGCCGACTTGTTGCCACAAGCAAATCAATACTGGCAAGTCCCTAGCGTCTTGTCGCCACTGCGCCTTTATCAGTCACTGATTGACGTCCTCGCGATGTCCTGGACAGAAGTCAATGTTTTCAGTTATCTCACCAAGTCATCTCACTAAGTCATCTCACCAAGCCATCTCACAAAGTCATCTCACCAAGTCATCTCACCAAGTCATCTCACCGAGTCATCTCACCAAGTCATCTCACTAAGCCATCTCACCAAGTCATCTCACCAAGTCATCTCACCAAGTCATCTCACCAAGTCATCTCACCAAGTCATCTCACCAAGTCATCTCACCAAGTCATCTCACCAAGCCATCTCACCAAGCCATCTCACCAAGTCATCTCACCAAGCCATCTCACCAAGTCATCTCACCAAGTCATCTCACCAAGTCATCTCACCAAGCCATCTCACAAAGTCATCTCACCAAGTCATCTCACCAAGTCATCTCACCGAGTCATCTCACCAAGTCATCTCACCAAGCCATCTCACCAAGTCATCTCACCAAGTCATCTCACCAAGTCATCTCACCAGCATCCTCGCCGATCTTACTCGTGAGATGTCCTCTGTGGTTGTTAGTCGATGGTTGGTGACATGTGTCAGTAATGTCATAATTTGGTGACATATGTCAGTAATGTCATAATTTGGTGACATGTGTCAGTAATGCCATAATTTGGTGACATGTGTCAGTAATGTCATAATTTGGTGACATGTGTCAGTAATGTCATAATTTGGTGACAATTGTCAGTAATGTCAGAATTTGGTGACGTGTCATTGTTTTGGTCTATACAGTCACATAAAGGTCTCTTTCTCTATCTATCTATATCTATACAATCTATCTATCTATCTATCTGTCTGTCTGTCTGTCTGTCTGCCTGCCTGTCTGTCTGTTTGTCTGTCTGTCTGTCTGTCTGTCTGTCTGTCCGTCCGTCCGTCCACCCATCCATCCCTCTCTCGCCCTCTCTCTCTCTCTCTCTCTATCTATCTATCTATCTATCTATCTATCTATCTATCTATCTATCTATCTATCTATCTATCTATCTATCTATCTATCTATCTATCTATCTATCTATCTATCTATCAATCTATCTATCTATCTATCTATCTATCTATCTATCTATCTATCTATCTATCTATCTATCTATCCATCCTGTCCATCTATCCGTCTATCCATCTGTCTTGTCTTGTCTTGTCGTGTCTGTCTCTATTTCTCTATTAATGAATATTAGTCAATGAACTAAGACAAAACCGCATTAAAAGAACAAGCTTCAATCATCTATCAAAAGCCCTTACAGTAAGGAACAGTGACATCATATCAAAATGTCCAACGACATGGGAAATGATACAAGTATATGAAAATACAGACCAACAGCCCAACTTCACGGTGGAAGCGAAAATACCAGGTATCGATAGAAAGGTGGAAGAATCAGACCATGCATTGAGAGAAAAAACCCTAAAGCATATTGGAGACGCCTATCCTCAACCTATGTGGACACACGTCTACACAGATGGATCATCAGAGGAAGCATTGAGGAACGGAGGGGTGGGACTCGTCATACTTCTACAGGATGGAACCGTTATAGAAAAAGCAAGTGCTGCCGGGAAGCCCTCGACAAATCTAAGAACAGAGCAGCAGGCAATAATTGCAGCAGTCGAACTATTGGATGACAAGGGGTTAAAGGATAACAGAATAGTGTTTATGTGCGACTGCATGGACATTTTACAGTCCACACAAAGAGAACCACGAGATAGTATGGAAAGGGAACTGATATGCCAGCTAAATAAACTCTCAGACCACAATAAAATCACCCTCCAGTGGATTCCAGCTCACTGCGGCATACCTGGGAATGAGTGGGTGGACAGACTGGCCAGGGAGGGAAGACAAAGAGAACAATTCACCCACCCAGCGTCACTGCCAGAAGTCAAGGCAAACATCCAAAAAATATATAAACAACAGTGGATAGAGAGAACAAACAGCAAATACCCACAGGACCCAATCAATAGACTGAATAGGAAACAGTATACCACAATTTTCCACCTCAGAACAGGTCATTGCAGACTAAATGCACACATGCGTAAAATGAAAGCAGCACAGACTGCACAATGGACATGTCAGAGAGGACCCCAGACTCCAGAACACATCCTGCAAACATGTCCACTGCACCAAGACTCACGTGAGAAGACCTGGCCCGAGGAGAGAAACATACAAGACAGACTGTGGGGAACCATTGAGGACTTGCGACTGACGTGTCACTTCATGGAGGCAGCCCATCTGGTGGCATACAACGAGCAGACGAAACCGAACGCAAAGAAGAAGAAGATCTCTCTATTAGAGAAAAAAGGCCGACTGGATCCACACATATATTCAAGTAGAAAGGTCAGACATAACATAGTGTACATACTTGCCCGCTGGATGTGTATAAATCAATCACCTTGGCCCACAGTGTCAGCACTGGCCCGCTGGATGTGTATAGATCGTTCACCTCGGCCCGCAGTGTCAGCACTGGCCCGCTGGATGTGTATAGATCGTTCACCTCGGCCCACAGTGTCAGCACTGGCCTAGCTAGCTGGATGAGTATAGATCGTTCACCTCGGCCCACAGTGTCAGCACTGGCCTAGCTAGCTGGATGAGTATAGATCGTTCACCTCGGCCCACAGTGTCAGCACTGGCCCACTGGATGTGTATAGATCTTTCACCTCGGCGTTCACAGCGGGAGGAGAGGCAGTGGTAAACTCTAGAGAGGGGAGGGGAGGGAGGAACAGGGTTTTACGCTAGAGAAGGGAGGGAGAAGCAGGGGTGTACATTAGAGAGGGGAGGGAGGAACAGGGGTGGATACATATAATTGGTGCTACTGAGATACTATCTGGCGTTGATGGAGAGTGGACGGAGAGTGGACCCAGAGTGGATGGAGAGTGGACCCAGAGTGGATGGAGAGTGGACCCAGAGTGGATGGAGAGTGGACCCAGAGTGGACCCAGAGTGGATGGAGAGTGGACCCAGAGTGGATGGAGAGTGGACCCAGAGTGGATGGAGAGTGGATGGAGAGTGGACCCAGAGTGGATGGAGAGTGGACCCAGAGTGGACCCAGAGTGGACGGAGAGTGGACCCAGAGTGGATAGAGAGTGGACCCAGAGTGGATGGAGAGTGGACACAGAGTGGACGGAGAGTGGACCCAGAGTGGACCCAGAGTGGATGGAGAGTGGACCCAGAGTGGACCCAGAGTGGATGGAGAGGACCCAGAGTGGATGGAGAGTGGACGGAGAGTGGACCCAGAGGGGATGGAGAGTAGACCCAGAGTGGACCCAGAGTGGATGGAGAGTGGACCCAGAGTGGACCCAGAGTGGACGGAGAGTGTACCCAGAGTGGATGGAGAGTGGACCCAGAGTTGACCCAGAGTGGATGGAGAGTGGACCCAGAGTGGATGGAGAGTGGACGGAGAGTGGACCCAGAGTGGATGGAGAGTGGACCCAGAGTGGACCCAGAGTGGATGGAGAGTGGACCCAGAGTGGATGGAGAGTAGACCCAGAGTGGACCCAGAGTGGATGGAGAGTGGACCCAGAGTGGATGGAGAGTGGACCCAGAGTGGATGGAGAGTGGACCCAGAGTGGACCCAGAGTGGATGGAGAGTGGACCCAGAGTGGATGGAGAGTGGACCCAGAGTGGACCCAGAGTGGATGGAGAGTGGACCCAGAGTGGATGGAGAGTGGACGGAGAGTGGACCCAGAGTGGATGGAGAGTGGATGGAGAGTGGATGGAGAGTGGACCCAGAGTGGATGGAGAGTGGACCCAGAGTGGACCCAGAGTGGATGGAGAGTGGACCCAGAGTGGATGGAGAGTGGACCCAGAGTGGATGGAGAGTGGACGGAGAGTGGACGCAGAGTGGATGGAGAGTGGACCCAGAATGGATGGAGAGTGGACCGAGAGTGGACCCAGAGTGGATGGAGAGTGGACCCAGAGGGGATGGAGAGTGGACCCAGAGTGGATGGAGAGTGGACCGAGAGTGGATCCAGAGTGGATGGAGAGTGGACCCAGAGTGGATGGAGAGTGGACCCAGAGTAGATGGAGAGTGGACCCAGAGTGGACGGAGAGTGGACCCAGAGTGGATGGAGAGTGGATGGAGAGTGGACCCAGAGTGGACCCAGAGTGGATGGAGAGTGGACCCAGAGTGGATGGAGAGTGGACCAAGAGTGGATGGAGAGTTGACCCAGAGTGGACCCAGAGTGGATGGAGAGTGGATGGAGAGTGGACAAAGAGTGGATGGAGTGTGGACCCAGAGTGGATGGAGAGTGGACCCAGAGTGGATGGAGAGTGGACCCAGAGTGGACGGAGAGTGGACAAAGAGAGGATGGAGAGTGGACCCAGAGTGGATGGAGAGTGGACCCATAGTGGATGGAGAATGGACCAAGAGTGGACAGATAGTGGACCCAGAGTGGACGGAGAGTGGACCCAGAGTGGATGGAGAGTGGACGGAGAGTGGACCCAGAGTGGACGGAGAGTGTACGGAGAGTTTACCCAGAGTGGACAGAGAGTGGACCCAGAGTGGATGGAGAGTGGACCCAGAGTGGACGGAGAGTGGACGGAGAGTGGACCCAGAGTGGACCCAGAGTGGACGGAGAGTGGACCCAGAGTGGACGGATAGTGGACACAGAGTGGATGGAGAGTGGACGTAGAGTGGACAGAGAGTGGACCCAGAGTGGACGGAAAGTGGACCCAGAGTGGACGGAGAGTGGATCCAGAGTGGACGGAGAGTGGACCCAGAGTGGACAGAGAGTGGACCCAGAGTGGACGAAGAATGGACAAAGAGTGGTTGGAGAGTGGACAAAGAGTGGACGGAGAGTGGACAGAGAGTGGACCCAGAGTGGATGGAGAGTGGACGGAGAGTGGACCCAGAGTGGATCGAGAGTGGACCCAGAGTGGACGGAGAGTGGATCCAGAGTGGATGGAGAGTGGACCAGGAGTGGATGGAGAGTGGACCCAGAGTGGATGGAGAGTAGACAAAGAGTGCATGGAGAGTGGACGGAGAGTAGATGGAGAGTGGATGGAGAGTGGATGGAGAGTGGACAGAGAGTGGATGGAGAGTGGACCCAGGGTGGATGGAGAGTGGACCCAGAGTGGATGGAGAGTCGATGGAGAGTTGACCCAGAGTGGATGGAGAGTGGACCCAGAGTGGACCCAGAGTGGATGGAGAGTGGACCCAGAGTGGATAGAGAGTGGACCCAGAGTGGACCCAGAGTGGACGGAGAGTGGACCCAGAGTGGACCCAGAGTGGACGGAGAGTGGACCCAGAGTGGACCCAGAGTGGACCCAGAGTGGATGGAGAGGACCCAGAGTGGATGGAGAGTGGACGGAGAGTGGACCCAGAGGGGATGGAGAGTAGACCCAGAGTGGACCCAGAGTGGATGGAGAGTGGACCCAGAGTGGACCCAGAGTGGACGGAGAGTGGACCCAGAGTGGATGTAGAGTGGACCCAGAGTAGACCCAGAGTGGATGGAGAGTGGACCCAGAGTGGATGGAGAGTGGACGGAGAGTGGACCCAGAGTGGATGGAGAGTGGACCCAGAGTGGACCCAGAGTGGACCCAGAGTGGATGGAGAGAGGACCCAGAGTGGATGGAGAGTAGACCCAGAGTGGACCCAGAGTGGATGGAGAGTGGACCCAGAGTGGATGGAGAGTGGACCCAGAGTGGATGGAGAGTGGACCGAGAGTGGACCCAGAGTGGATGGAGAGTGGACCCAGAGTGGATGGAGAGTGGACGGAGAGTGGACCCAGAGTGGATGGAGAGTGGATGGAGAGTGGATGGAGAGTGGACCCAGAGTGGATGGAGAGTGGACCCAGAGTGGACCCAGAGTGGATGGAGAGTGGACCCAGAGTGGATGGAGAGTGGACCTAGAGTGGATGGAGAGTGGACGGAGAGTGGACGCAGAGTGGATGGAGAGTGGACCCAGAGTGGAGGGAGAGTGGACTGAGAGTGGACCCAAAGTGGATGGAGAGTGGACCCAGAGTGGATGGAGAGTGGACCCAGAGTGGATGGAGAGTGGACCGAGAGTGGATCCAGAGTGGATGGAGAGTGGACCCAGAGTGGATGGAGAGTGGACCCAGAGTGGATGGAGAGTGGACCCAGAGTGGACGGAGAGTGGACCCAGAGTGGATGGAGAGTGGATGGAGAGTGGACCCAGAGTGGACCCAGAGTGGATGGAGAGTGGACCCAGAGTGGATGGAGAGTGGACCCAGAGTGGACCCAGAGTGGATGGAGAGTGGATGGAGTGGACAAAGAGTGGATGGAGAGTGGATCCAGAGTGGATGGAGAGTGGACCAAGAGTGGATGGAGAGTGGACCCAGACTGGATGGAGAGTGGACCCATAGTGGATGGAGAATGGAGCAAGAGTGGACGGAGAGTGGACCCAGAGTGGATGGAGAGTGGACGGAGAGTGTACGGAGAGTTTACCCAGAGTGGACAGAGAGAGGACCCAGAGTGGATGGAGAGTGGACCCAGAGTGGATGGAGAGTGGACGGAGAGTGGACCCAGAGTGGACCGAGAGTGGACGGAAAGTGGACCCAGAGTGGACGGAGAGTGGATCCAGAGTGGACGGAGAGTGGACCCAGAGTGGACAGAGAGTGGACCCAGAGTGGACCCAGAGTGGACGAAGAATGGACAAAGAGTGGATGGAGAGTGGACAAAGAGTGGACGGAGAGTGGACAGAGAGTGGACCCAGAGTGGATGGAGAGTGGACCCAGAGTGGACCCAGAGTGGATGGAAAGTGGATCGAAAGTGGACGGAGAGTGGACCCAGAGTGGATGGAGAGTGGACCCAGAGTGGATTGACAGTGGACCCAGAGTGGATGGAGAGTGGACCCAGAGTGGATGGAGAGTGGACGGAGATTGGACAGAGAGTGGACGGAGATTGGACGGAGAGTGGACCCAGATTGGACCCAGAGTGGATGGAGAGTGGACCAAGAGTGGATGGAGAGTGGACCCATAGTGGACGGAGAGTGGACGGAGAGTGGACCCAGAGAGGACCCAGAGTGGACGGAGAGTGGACCCAGAGTTGATGGAGAGTGGACCCAGAGTGGACGGAGAGTGGACAGAGAGTGTACCCAGAGTGTATGGAGAGTGGACCAAGAGTTGATGGAGAGTGGACCCAGAGTGGATGTAGAGTGGACGGATAGTGGATCCAGAGTGGATGGAGAGTTGACGGAGAGTGAATGGAGAGTGGACCCAGAGTGGAAGGATAGTGGACGGATAGTGGACCCAGAGTGGATGGAGAGTGGACCCAGAGTGAATGGAGAGTTGACCCAGAGTGGATGGAGAGTGGACGGATAGTGGATCCAAAGTTGATAGTGAGTTGACTCAGAGTGGACGTTGAGTGGACCCAGAGTGGAAATAGAGTGGATAGAGAGTGGACAGAGAGTGGATGATGAGTTGACAGTGGACATTGAATGGACGGAGAGTGGACCTAGAGTGGAAAGAGAGTGGATAAAGAGTGGACAGAGAGTGGACCCAGAGTGGACGGAGAGTTGTTAGAGATTGGACGGAGAGTGGAGGGAGATTGGATGGAGAGTGGTTAGAGATTGGACGGAGAGTGGAGGGAGATTGGACCCAGAGTGGATGGAGAGTGGGCCCAGAGTTGATGGAGAGTGGAGCCAGAGTAGATGGAGAGTGGAGCCAGAGTGGACGGCGAGTGGACAGAGAGTGAACCCAGAGTGGACGGAGAGTCGACAGAGAGTGAACCCAGAGTGGACCCAGAGTGGACGGAGGGTGGACGGAGAGTCGACCCAGAGTGGACGGAGAGTCGACCCAGAGTGGACGGAGAGTGGACTCAGAGTGGACGGAGAGTCGACAGAGAGTGAACCTAGAGTGGACGGAGAACATCGCACGGATAAGGACATCTATTTGCACGACCGGGTCAGAGCGGGGATCCTAACCGCAACCTGGCCTGTCAAGTAGCGGATGTCAGCAGAGACTCTCAGCTGTTCTTGTCTGGGCATGTCCATGTAATGCTCTCAGTCTAGTCAATCTTAGAGAGGTTGGGGTGTGGGGGAGGGTCGAGTCTGGTAGGGCCAACCACCTCCACCACTTTGGGAAGGATTACGTGCCATGTCTTTACACCACACCGAAAGTAGCCGGCAATCCATGTTTGTTTAGGTCGTCAAAATGTTTAGCACATGTTTATTCTATTATATCTTACATGACGGTTGGTGATATGTGTGTGGGTGGGTGGGTGTTGTGTGTATTGGTGAGTAGGTAATGTGTGTGTATGTGTGTTATGTGTGTGTGTGTGTGGGTGTTGTTTGTGTGTGTGTGAGTGTTGTGTATGTGTGGGTCGGTGTTGTGTGTGTGGGTGGTTGTTGTGTGTATGTGCGTGGGTGTTGTGTGTGTGTGTGGGTGTTGTGTGTGTGTGTGGGTGGGTGTTGTGTGTGTGTGTAGGTGTTGTGTGTGTGGGTGGTTGTTGTGTGTATGTGCGTGGGTGTTGTGTGTGTGCGTGGGTGTTGTGTGTGTGTGTGTGTGCGTGTTGTGTGTGTGTGTCCACACGCCACACACACACCCCATACACACACACACACCCAATATACAGAGACATACATTCGTAGATAGTTATTGCCCACAGCTTAGCTATGATGGCCAGAACACCAGACGGGTTTCTCCTAATAATGTGATGTGAGCTGTAGTTAGATTATAGTGAGACAGAATATGCGCTGGTCATCAATCTGACCCTTGACCCAAGTGATCTTGGATCAGTGGCAAGCCTGTTGGTCGTAACCTAGGTTTTCTTTGTGTTCTCGTCTCCGTGCGGTATCTGACCATACCCATTAAAAAAAATTGATTAAACTTAACTTTAATCAACTTTTACATTTTTTTTTTTTAGTAATTTGTTCCCATTACATACATCCACAGAGGCGCCACAGCGTCGCCTGATTTTAATTTCAAGACTACTGGTCGAGACGACGGGAGGTAGCTCCCGTGAGACCAGGGGTCGCTTGAACTATTGCGGGACTCGATCGCAAACCGTTTCCGTTCATCACTGTGAAAGGCGAGTGCCTAGACCTCTTGAATTCAGCGACCTCCACATACATTCATACAAACATACATTCATACAAACATACACACACACACACGCACACGCACACATACAAACATACACACACGCACGCACACGTTCGCGCACACACACAACACGTGAATTAAAAGTAACAACAACATACTGTCTCTAAAACAACTCTAGAAAATGCCAGACACCACCGACAGGCATGTCAGATCAGATCCAACCCGGTTACACTTCTACAACACGAGCAGCTTACCAGAGGCCCGTCTGGAGCTGTTACAGCGTCGATGACAAATAGAGGTTGTCATGGTTACGGATCCAGAAACATCCAGGCTCTCACCCTTCGGCCCAATGCCATGTAATGATACCTGCAGGTGTTTATCAGTTGTTGTCTAGTGCCATACAAAGTGTTCCATGTATCTGGCCTTGGAGGAAAATGCAATTTGCTAAAATCGTTGAGCCATGAGCACTCAACGAGATGATGACCAGCTGTTTCACATGGGCGTGTACACAGCTGGCACTCAGGAGTATGTTATGGTTGGATTCTGTTCAGGTGTTTGTTTAGTGGGATGTGTTGGGTTCTGTTCAGGTGTTTGTTTAGTGGGATGTGTTGGGTTCTGTTCAGGTGTTTGTTTAGTGGGATGTGTTGGGTTCTTTTCAGGTGTTTGTTTAGTGGGATGTGTTGGGTTCTGTTCAGGTGTTTGTTTAGTGGGATGTGTTGGGTTCTGATCATGTGTTCGGTTAGTGGGATGTGTTGGGTTCTGTTCAGGTGTTTGTTTAGTGGGATGTGTTGGGTTCTGTTCAGGTGTTCGGTTAGTGGGATGTGTTGGGTTCTGTTCAGGTTTTGTTTAGTGGGATGTGTTGGGTTCTGTTCAGGTGTTTGTTTAGTGGGATGTGTTGGGTTCTGTTCAGGTGTTCGGTTAGTGGGATGTGTTGGGTTCTGTTCAGGTGTTTGTTTAGTGGGATGTGTTGGGTTCTGTTCATGTGTTTGTTTAGTGGAATGTATTGGGTTCTGTTCAGGTGTTTGTTTAGTGGGATGTGTTGGGTTCTGTTCATGTGTTTGTTTAGTGGGATGTGTTGGGTTCTGTTCAGGTGTTTATTTAGTGGGATGTGTTGGGTTCTGTTCAGGTGTTTGTTTAGTGGAATGTGTTGGGTTCTGTTCAGGTGTTTGTTTAGTGGGATGTGTTGGGTTCTGTTCAGGTGTTTGTTTAGTGGAATGTGTTGGGTTCTGTTCAGGTGTTTGTTTAGTGGGATGTGTTGGGTTCTGTTCAGGTGTTTGTTTAGTGGGATGTGTTGGGTTCTGTTCAGGTGTTTGTTTAGTGGGATGTGTTGGGTTCTCAGTCAGAAAATGGTCTTCTGATCCTTCCTTGTGAGTTGAATGATGCTGTCATTGGGATTGTGGCTTTCCATATGTCTGTAGACCTCCCTTCCCGTGTTTCCCATGGCCCATCTGTTCAGGCAAGTTTTTTTGTTCACTGTATAACTGAGCTGTTTGGTTGTTTGTAATGTTGTTGCTGTGTGTGGCTGCTCTTGTCTTGATACCTCCTTTGTCACTCTGTCTGCCTTGTCATTGCCAGGTTGCTTGTGTGTCGAGGTATCCACTGCAAAACTATTTGGGCAACACCTGGAATATAACATTTCTACTCGTAACTGAACTTCTTTATACTGGTAGAGAAGACTCTGCAAAGTCTGTATACAACCAATCGATTGTACTCTACGTGATCTGAAAACCACTATGTGCATTCAGCTTTTTCTTGAATTCAATAAATGACCCTACCTCCCACTATTTCCTGTGGCAATACATTCCATTTATTCCCCACTCTCGAACTAACAGAATATTTCCTAATATCTAATCTGGACCTTTCTTCAGTTAATTTTAGCTTTGCCCTCTTGTTCTCGTTGGTGGTTGTATTTTGAAAAAACTTGTTATAGTCTAATTTATCCATTCCTCTGATCATCTTATAAACCTCGAATTCTTCTCTTTTCTAGACGCTGTAGGTCGGTTTTACTGTCTTTCCTCATAACTGTAATTCTGGAATCCCACTATCAGCTTTGTCTCTCTTCTTTGTATCCTTTCCAGCATGTTTATATCCCCTCTATGATAAGGACTCCACACCTGTACACAGTACTCCAATCTAGGTCTAACTAAAGCTTTATACAGTTTGACTATGACTTCCTTGCTCCTTTGTTTAATTACTACTTTTAAATCATACCTGACATTTAAAGAGAACGACTAACGTCTGTTCCGGCAAAATATACTGGCCATGACCTTCACCTCGGTTTCATAGTAGCCCTCCCTGGAAACGGCTAACGAGGCTAGGTGGTCGAGAATAAAGCTGAGGTTATAAACTCAGGGGCAATGAGAATCCACAGACATCAGTTCTTGATGATCTTTTGAGGGCGAGAGATAATTTATCGTACGGACGATTCGAGTCAGGCTGGTCGAAATTAGCTCAGACGGAACAAGAGTTGGAACCTGAATCCCCAGGGATCACTTTCACAAGTATGGTAAGAAGCAATTGTTGCCCAGCGTAGGACCGACGATCGCCAAAGATCAACTTCATCACCAACTGCCGGAAGTCACCACGTGGCCACAATGTAGAATACGATTTGTATAGATTGAGTCCCCGTGTAATTTGTGTAAAATAAAAAGTAAAAGGTTTAGATCGACCTGGGTGATTCGATTCAGTCCCACCAAGCTCATGCTGATAAACGCTGTGTTAGAAGGTTTAGTTATATTTAGTTGAGTTTTAACAATGTTGCAAATGACTAGTCTCGTAATAAGTGAATTATCTTGAGTTGTTATCGTTCACACGAGCTTCAGTATTGTTTCCATGATCTTGTTGTGAGTGAAAGGGCGATAGCCTGATCTGTTATAACCCTTAGGTATTTTGTCTTTTCTACTTGAATACTTGAATCCTGGTATTGTGAATACTTGAATCCTGATATTGTGAATATTTGAATCTTGAATCTGATATAACCTGTGTCCGTCCTTCCCTCTGGAGTACCACAGCGGTCCAATGGCCTGATGCAGGTCATCTGTACATCTTGGCGGGCAGCCAAGCGGGCGGTTGTAGTTGTATGGCTAGCAGATAGACACCCTCCTCCGTCTGTCGTCAGTCATGGGGACTACAGACCGGCTCGACTGTACCCTGCCACTGTGGCAGAGTCGACAACATCCCATTTCTCAGGTTGGTTAAGTCAGGGTTCTCTTAGGGAGAAATCTAGGGCAGCTTTTTTGGTCATTCGGATCGTCTCTGGGTCTGATTTGTGTGAACTAAAAACCTCACAGACTCCAAACCTCACAGACTCCAAACCTCAAAGACTCCAAACCTCACAGACTACAAACCTCACAGACTCCAAACCTCACAGACTCCAAACCTCACAGACTCCAAACCTCACAGACTACAAACCTCACAGACTACAAACCTCACAGAGTACAAACCTCACAAACTCCAAACCTCACAGACTCCAAACCTCACAGACTACAAACCTCACAGACTACACACCTCACAGACTCCAAACCTCACAGACTACAAACCTCACAGACTACAAACCTCACAGACTCCAAACCTCACAGACTACAAACCTCACAGACTACAAACCTCATAGACTACAAACCTCACAGACTCCAAACATCACAGACTACAAACCTCACAAACTCCAAACCTCACAGACTACAAACCTCACAGACTACAAACTTCAGACTACAAACCTCACATACTACAAACCTCACATACTACAAACCTCACACCAACAGACTCCATATCTCACACCAACAGACTCCAAACCTCACATCCACACACTCCAAACCCCACACACTCCAAACCTCACACCAACAGACTCCAAACCTCACACCAACAGACTCCAAACCTCACACCCACATACTCCAAACCTCACACCCACCTTCTCCAAACATCACACCAATATACCCCAAAACCTCACACCCACACACTCCAAATCCTACACACTCCAAACCTCACACACATAGACTGCAAACATCACACCAACAGACTCAAAACCTCACACTCACAGACTCCAAACCCCACAGACCCCAAACCCCACAGACCCTAAACCTCACATACCCCAAACCCCACAGACCCCAAACCCCAAACCCCACAGACCCCAAAACCTAACACCCACATAACCCAAACCCCACAGACCCCAAACCACACAACCCAAAACCTCACACCCACAGACCCCACACCTCACAGACTCCAAACACCACAGACCCCAAACCCTACAGACCCCAAAACCTCACACCCACAGACCCCACACCTCACAGACTCCAAACACCACAGACCCCAAACCCTACAGACCCCAAAACCTCACACCCACAGACCCCAAACCTCACAGACCCGAAACCCCACAGACCCCAAACCCCAAAACCTCACACCCACAGACTACAAACCTCCCAGACTCCAAACCTCACACACCCCAATCCTCACACCAATAGACTCCAAACCTCACAGCCACAGACTCCAAACCTCACACCCACACACTCCAAACCCCACACACTCCAAACCTCACACCCACAGACTGCAAACATCACACCAACAGACTCCAAACCTCACACCCATAGAGCCCAAACCCTACAGACCCCAAACCCCACAGACCCTAAACCTCACAGACCCCAAACCCCACAGACCCCAAAACCTCACACCCACAGACCCCAAACCTCACAGACCGCAAACCCCACAGACCCCAGACCTCACACCCACAGACCCCAAACCCTATAGACCCCAAACCCCACATACCCCAAAACCTCACACCAACAGACCCCAAACCCCACAGACCCCAAACCCCACAGACCCCAAAACCTCACACCAACAGACCCCAATCCTCACAGACCCCAAACGCCCCAGACCCCAAACCGCACAGACCCCAAACCTCACACCCACAGACCCTAAACCACACAGACCCAAAAACCCCACAGACCCCAAACCCCACAGACCCCAAAACCTCACACCCATACACCAATGCTGTGAAGGTGTCGATGTCCGTCGTCTGCTGGACTACCGGTACAATGCGGCTGAAGCTGATCCAGCCCGCCGCTCTCCTGCACGAGTTCACCGTAAATATGGTGTAGCTGTTGTTGTTGTAGCTCTTGTTTTTGTGGCGCTTGTTGTAGCTGTTGTTGTGGTGGCTGTTGTTGTGGCTGTTGTTGTTGTAGCTGTTGTTGTGGCTGTTGTTGTTGTGGCTGTTCTTGTTGTTGTGGCTGTTGTTGTTGTAGATGTTGTTTTTGCTGTTGTTGTTGTGGCTGTTGTTGTGGTTATTGTTGTAGCTGTTATTGTTGTGCTGTTGTTGTTGTGGCTATTGTTGTAGCTGTTATTGTTGTGCTGTTGTTGTTGTGGCTATTGTTGTAGCTGTTATTGTTGTGCTGTTGTTGTTGTGGCTGTTGTTGTAGCTGTTGTTGTGTAGCTGTTGTTGTTGTGGCTGTTGTTCTTGTAGCTGTTGTTGTGGTGGCTGTTGTTGTGGTGGCTGTTGTTGGAGCTGTTATTGTTGTGCTGTTGTTGTTGTAGCTGTTGTTGTGGTGGCTATTGTTGTGGTGGCTATTGTTGTAGCTGTTATTGTTGTGCTGTTGTTGTGTAGCTGTTGTTGTGTAGCTGTTGTTGTGGCTGTTGTTGTGGTGGTTGTTGTTGGAGCTGTTGTAGTTGTGGCTGTTGTTGTGGCTGTTGTAGTGGCTGTTGTAGATGTCGCTATTGTAGGGGCTGTTGTTGTTGTGTATGTTGTTCTTGTGGCTGTTGTTGTTGTTGTGGCTGTTGTTGTTGTTGTGGCTGTTGTTGTTGTTGTGGCTGTTGTTGTTGTTGTGGCTGTTGTTGTTGTTGTGGCTGTTGTTGTTGTGGCTGTTGTTGTTGTGGCTGTTGTTGGGGCTGTTGTTGTATCTGTGGCTGTTGTTATGGTTGTTGTTATAGCTGTTTTTGTTGTGGCTGTTGTTGTTGTTGTGGCTGTTGTTGTAGCTGTTATTGTTGTAGCTGTTGTTGTTGTGGCTGTTGTTATTGTGGCTGCTGTTGTTGTGGCTGTTGTTGTTGTGGCTGTTGTTGTTGTGGCTGTTGTTGTAGTTGTTGTTGTGGCTATTGTTGTATCTGTGGCTGTTGTTATGGTTGTTGTTGTAGCTGTTTTTGTTGTGGCTGTTGTTGTTGTTGTGGCTGTTGTTGTAGCTGTTATTGTTGTAGCTGTTGTTGTTGTGGCTGTTGTTATTGTGGCTGTTGTTGTGGCTGTTGTTGTGGCTGTTGTTGTGGCTATTGTTGTGGCTGTTGTTTGGCTGTTGTTGGGGCTTTTGTTGTTGTGGCTGTTGTTGTTGTGGCTGTTGTTGTTGTGTCTGTTGTTGTTGTGGCTGT
Organism: Ariolimax columbianus; assembly: GCA_036924085.1. Lineage (NCBI taxonomy): Eukaryota > Metazoa > Mollusca > Gastropoda > Stylommatophora > Arionidae > Ariolimax > Ariolimax columbianus. The sequence goes on from JAVGWX010000008.1 coordinate 96,654,591, forward strand.
TGTTGTGGCTGTTGGTGTGGCTGTTGTTGTTGTGGCTGTTGTTGTTGTGGCTGTTGGTGTGGCTGTTGTTGTTGTGGCTGTTGTTGTTGTTGTTGCTGTTGTGGTTGGTGCGGTTGTCGTGGTTGTTGTGACTGTTGTTGTAGCTGTTGTTGTTAGGGCTGTTGTTGTTATGGCTGTTGTTGTAGCTGTTGTTGTGGCTGTTGTTGTAGCTGTTGTTGTGGCTGTTGTTATTGTGGCTGTTGTTGTGGCTGTTGTTGGGGTTGTTGTTGTGGCTGTTGTTGTGTTTGTTGTTGGGGCTGTTGTTGTTGTAGCTGTTGTTGTGGCTGTTGTTGTAGCTGTTGTTGTGGCTGTTGTTGTGGCTGTTGTTGTGGCTGTTGTTTGGGCTGTTGTTGTTGTGGTTGTTGTTGTTGTGGCTGTTGTTGGGGCTGTTCTTGTGGCTGTTGTTGGGACTGTTGTTGTGTCTGTTGTTGTTGTGGCTGTTGTTGTTGTGGCTGTTGTTGTTGTGGCTGTTGTTGTTGTGGCTGTTGGTGTGGCTGTTGTTGTTGTGGCTGTTGTTGTTGTTGTGGCTGTTGTGGTTGGTGCGGTTGTCGTGGTTGTTGTGACTGTTGTTGTTGCGGCTATTGTTGCGGCCGTTGTTTAGCTGTTGTTGTTGTCATGGCTGTTGTTGTAGCTGTTGTGGTTGTAGCTGCTGGTGTAGCTGTTGTTCATGTCCGCGCCTCGGATGGCGCTCGAAGTGACATTTTGGATGAGATCATCTTCCACAATAACTGGTTCAGTGTGGTAGAGTCCAGGTTTCACTGGCAGTTAACCGTCTAGAATGTTACTACATGCATCCACATTATTCACGACACAAACCCACTCAGCAAATAACTCAGTAATGGCAGGTAACATATGTATTAATATCACATTCATAAAATAACTAACGAAAGACATCTTAACTAAATGATCATTTACTATATATATATATATATATATATATATATATATATATATATATATATATATATATATATATATTAATATAAATATTAATTACTTCGGAGGTCGTAAACACAAGCTTTTGAATATTGCCCCCAACTAATACAACCAAGTCCTAGCCGATACACTCCCCTCCACTTATCTACACACTCAACACACTCTCACGAGCTCGTCTTCACGATCGTATTCTGTGCACTCACTCACACTCAGATCCCTTCAGGCAGGTGATCTTTACATTACACATTCAATTCTGTTCAATGTATACTCACATGTGGTCACACACTCATTCAATCTGTGTGTGCACATACTCCGGAACATACATCGTTCCATCGGTGTCCTGCACACCCCACACACATTCAGATCTCTTCTAGTCACGGGGTGACCAACACACACCTTATAGAGCGACTGGCCAAGACTCAAAGGCGGTATGCTGGTTCAGTCACCCTGCAACTCATTCCATCTCTCACACATTCGTAAACAGCCTGCTAAACTAGTAGCAGCCAATCAAACGCTTTTCTAGAAAGTCGGTGAGCTAAACAGTCTCCTAGCTCAACTCTCTCTCTCTCTCTCTCTTTCTCTCTCTCTCTCTCTCCCTCTCTCTCTCTCTCTCTCTCTCTCCATGGCCAGACTACTTGAATGAAACTTTTCCTAGTATTATATAGTCCCAAGCAGTATCAGGGATGTCCAATGGACTTCTGTGGGTTATCTGACCCAGCCATTATTCTAGTGTGGATCTACCTCCAACTAGTTGTTATTGTGTTTAGAGAAAGACCAGGTCAGCCAAGCGCTCTGTAAGATTCATTGATGGCACCTTCTGTGTAACACTGACTGCTTATGTTATCTCATGTTGTAACACTTGTGTATTATTTCTTCTATCCCCAGGCTAACCGCTACACCACCGGTCCAGTAATCCCCGGGCTTCCAGTAAACATCCCTAGTGACTACACTTTACCCTCACTGTGGCTCGCCATTGAGAAGTTCTTGCCCTCGGGGTAGAAGGACCCAAATCAGGCCCAACCTCTGATCTACGAGGACTTGCTGACACAGTCCATCCGCAACATCAACAACAGCACCGAGCCACATCATCGACTACAACACCCAGCTTCACTGCTAGGCAATGGGCAAGCAGAACAGCAAACTGAAACCTGAAGTGCTGGAAGACCTACGCCACCAGACTCAGTTCACGGAGGAAGAGCTCCAGGAGTGGTATAAAGGTTTCCTCAAGGATTGTCCCAGCGGCAACCTCTCAGTGGAAGAGTTTAAGAAAATCTACGGAAATTTCTTCCCTTACGGAGATGCCTCGCGGTTTGCAGAGCACGTTTTTCGCACTTTTGACACGAATGGAGACGGCTCTATAGACTTCCGCGAGTTTATCTGCGCCCTCAGCGTGACCTCGCGAGGCAAGCTCGAGCAGAAACTGCGATGGGCCTTCAGCATGTATGACCTTGATGGCAATGGCTACATTTCCCGCCAAGAGATGCTGGAGATAGTTACGGTAAGACACCAGCTGTTATCTCTCGTCTATTTATGGTTGACCTTCACCTACCCGTCGCTCTTTACTCCCCCTATTCCTCTCGTCACTTGACAGAGAATCTGAGCGTCAGAGCGCTTGTCTCTCGTGTCAGACGAACCAGCATAAATCTTCACTATCGTCACGCTCTAGACTACCCAGATTTATGGGTAGACAACGCCGTACTTGCATGTCAATTCACCCCAAACAGAGCTTCCTTGTTAGCGTACGTATCTGATATCTGACGACTGTAACCAATCATTCCATTTCGGGCTTATGGCAGTGCAGGTCGATATCATTTTATTTAAAATACAAAAGTCAGAACTTAGATTGAAGTGTAGAGCAGATGGTTTTATTCAGTTTACCGACGGGTTAAGCTTTGAGTAAGTCTGTCTAAGATAAGAAGATAAGGCACTAGAGAATTCATGAAGACAATCAGTCAGACAATGCAGATATTTTCTTACAATCATGAGACATCACATCCTACGATACAATAAGGAGGCGGAGAAGACACGTCATAGGCGGGAGCATTGGCGTCAACATGTGGACTGGCAAACGTCTACACAGATCGAGGCGAGAAGCGGAGGTCTTTCGAGATCCACTGTATCTGACCCTTGGCGTGGAAGTGACAACTGGGCCGTGACCTAGATATATTATTGTTTGTATTCAGGGCTGCCATGACACCTTCACATCATCTCAAGGGTTGTTGCCCACGAAAAGCTTGAGTAGAGCTACCCTAGAATCTGCTGGCAGCGCCTCTGAGTTAGTGACTTGGAGCGGAAAATGTCGAAGAGGGGACGATAGTGTGTGACAAGGGCAGACTCGCGATGTGCGGAGACAGACAACAGCATTCTAGACACGTCACTGCAGATATCTATGAATATGAAATCAATAGCGCCTGCACCGATAGTAAGGGGAGGGGGGTGTTGATGAATGTCTCCCAGATCACGTGTTTGCTGGGCGGGAGTAGGTCGTTCTGTCTGACTGTAGCGTTCTAGTCTCATGTAGCTACCAGCATGCCAACCTGTCTACCTCATGACATCAGCTACCAGCATGCCAACCTGTCTACCTCATGACATCAGCTACCAGCATGCCAACCTGTCTACCTCATGACATCAGCTAGCAGCATGCCAACCTGTCTACCTCATGACATCAGCTACCAGCATGCCAATCTATCTCCCAGTCATGTATCTCGTCTGTCGTTTGAACTACTTCACAGCGTTTTCATGCTGATATGTCTAGCGTCTAATATCAAAGCGGTAGATGTGCGACGAGGGGTTGGATGTGCGACATGTGGTTGGATGTGCGACGAGGGGTTGGATGTGCGACATGTGGTTGGATGTGCGACATGTGGTTGGATGTGCGACAAGGGGTTGGATGTGCGACGAGGGGTTGGATGTGCGACATGTGGTTGGATGTGCGACGAGGGGTTGGATGTGCGACATGTGGTTCCCTGTGCGACAGGGGGTTGGATGTGCGACAGGCGGTTAGAAGTGAGACATGAGGTTGGATGTGTGACAGGCGGTTGGATGTGCGACAGGGGGTTGGATTGTAGAGGGATAGAGTGGTTAGTTGATAAAGGGACAGAGTGGTAGAGGGACAGAGTGGTGGAGTGACAGAGTGGTGGAGGGACAGAGTGGTGGAGGGGCACATTGATGGAGTGAAAGAGTTGTGGGTTGGTGGAGGGACAGAATGATGGATTGGTAGAGAGACAGAGTGGTGGAGGGACAGAGTGGTGGATTGGTAGAGTGACAGAGTGGTGGAGGGATAGAGTGGTGGGTTGGTAGAGGGAAGAGTGGTGGGTTGTAGAGGGACAGAGTGGTTGGTTGTAGAGGGAGAGAGTGGTGGGTTGGTAAAGTGACAGAGTGGTGGAGGCACTCAGTGGTGGAGGCACTCAGTGGTGGAAGGACAGAGTTGCGGAGTGGTGTCGCGACAGACTTATGAAGTGACAGAGTTGTGCAGTTGAAAGCGCTCGCTATTTATGACAAATGTAGCTGGTTCAATATGGGTCAAGATGGTGCCGGGCATGGTCGCAGTCGATTTCCTTCTTGATAAAACGGTGTTTTGTTTGTGTTTTCTATGATAACTCTCGGACTATTAACGTGATTCCTCGATATAAATGTGCCGACTTGTGAATTAAGCATACTAATGTGAAAGAAGTGATGCAACGAAGTATATAACAGTGTAGTTTTAGCCGTGAAAGGTAGACTAATGTGTACAGTTTCGATGGGACAAAGCGTGGCCGAAACTTGACCTGGTCAAAAGCTAGTGTCGCTGCTTGCTGTATCGTGACCCAGATAGCGTGAACACCGAACCGGAGGTCATCCTGACCCGGTCAAACAGACGGTACTTCAGAAAGGAGCTCATCGCGCTTCGATCAGCACACTACGTCCCTTCAAACTCAGATCTACATCTGTTGCGTCTGCTGAAAATACACTTAACTGAGGAGGCATCGGAATTCACAAGTATACAATCAAGGCGAAAGACCAGAGGAAAAAGAGGTGGAAGAAAAATACACAAACAAATGCACTCAGAAACAGATACCTCAAAGCTCCACCCCAGCGATAAAAGAGAAGGGAAGGGCTACCGAGAAAATGAGGCACACGCTGACACCATACTGTCTGCATCCGAACCCTTCACTAGAAGTCTTGACAATGTCTTGCCTCTAGAACATGTTGAGTCCGGCACGAGAGAGTGAGGAAGATTCTGCGCACATCTCCCTCACTATAAACACATTGCGCAACTCACGACATCACCCTACAGATCACACCCTGACCAGCAGCTCGCAACTGCCTGGGTCTCCAAACTGCAGCGGCGGAACAGGCAGAAAACGATCACGAAAACTATCCATCACGCTTGCAACATGGAATGTCCGCACGCTACTGGACAACGCCAAAGCAAACAGACCCGAACAACGGACAGCACTGATCGCCAGGGAACTGGCTAGATACAAAATCTGCATAGCTGCCCTGAGCGAGACACGACTGGCAGAGGAAGGGCAGATCACAGAAGAAGGCGCTGGTTATACTTTCTTCTGGAGCGGCCGCAGCAAAGAAGAACGCCGTGAAGCTGGAGTTGGCTTCGCCATCAAGACCAACATGGTCGACAAGCTCACAAGCATGCCCACAGGAATTAATGACCGCCTGATTACACTGCGTCTCCCCCTAATAGGAGGGCGCCATGCAACACTCATCAGTGCATACGCACCCACAATGACAAATCCTCAGGAAACAAAAGATAAGTTCTATGAGGACCTTGAGGCGCTCATCGCTGCAGTCCCCAAATCTGACAAATTGCTCATCCACGGTGATTTTAACGCTAGGGTTGGCACAGACCATACAGCCTGGGAGGAGGCCATTGGCAGACATGTTATCGGAAAATGCAATAGTAACGGACTGCTCCTTCTGAGGACATGTGCCGCAAATAAACTACTCATTACAAACACAGCTTTCCGACTAACTGTCCGAAATAGAACCACATGGATGCACCCAAGGTCCCGCCACTGGCACCTCATTGACTACATTATCATCAGACGTAGGGATCGAGCGGATGCTATGGTAACGAAGATCATGTGTGGTGCAGAATGTTGGACCGACCATCAACTTGTCATTGCCAAGCTAAACTTCGAGATCCAGCCCAAAATGCGCCCACAGGGAAAGAAACCACCGAGGAGGCTAAATGTATCTCAGCTGAAATACGAACCCACGAGAGGAGGCTTCCAGGAAGAACTTGAGGGCAGACTATCTGAGCTTCGTTTTGAAAAGAACGACATCGAAGAGAACTGGGCATCATTGAGAAACACACTCTACGATACACCAGTTAAACACATTGGCCCACTCACACGCAAGCATAAGGACTGGTTTGATGAAAACGATCTGGAAATACAGGGCCTTCTCGATTTAAAACATGAAGCGCACAGGGAATACCAAAGGGACACATCATCTTCGGCAGCAAAAGTTGCCTTCAGTACTGCTCGCAAAGCTGTCCAGAAAAGGCTTAGAGAGATGCAAGACTCCTGGCTCAGCAAAAGAGCTGACGAAATTGAGATGTTCGCCGAGCGTCATGACACCAAACGGGTTTACGAGGCACTGAAAGCTCTCTACGGCCCGCATCCCTCTAGTAATACTCCAGTTCGGAGTGCGGATGGGGTACTGCTAACAGATAAGGTTCAGATTCTAGACAGATGGGCAGACCACTTCTGCAAAATACTAAACCACCCATCGTCCATAAATGAAGAGGCTATCCGGCGAATACCGCAGGTGGAACCGAACCTGGCGTTGGATGAAGTCATCACTGAGGAGGAAGTCGACAGGGCAATCAGTTCACTATCTATAGGAAAAGCGCCAGGAGCTGATGCAATACCAGCAGAGGTATATAAGACAGCTGGCCCATCCCTCACCAGAAGGATCACTGAACTCTTCTGTCACATGTGGGCTGAAGGAAAAATTCCGCAGGAGCTAAAGGACGCCTCAATCGTTCACCTGTACAAAAGAAAAGGCAACCGTCAGGAATGCGACAATCATCGTGGAATATCTCTACTCTCCGTAGCAGGCAAGATCCTAGCGCGCTTACTGCTAAACAGGCTCAACAAATGCCTTGAACAAAGCCACCATCTCCCAGAAAGCCAATGTGGATTCAGAGCCGGAAGAGGAACAGTGGACATGATTTTTGCCGCTCGCCAAGTACAAGAGAAGTGTCGAGAACAAAATCAGGCCTTGTACACTACATTTATTGATTTGACAAAGGCATTTGATACAGTAAACAGAGGAGGGCTGTGGATGAAAATGTCCAAGTTTGGCTGCCCCAACAAGTTCATAACCATGGTGAAACAGCTACACGAAGGCATGTGTGCTCGTGTACTGGACAGCGGTGCAATCTATGAAACGTTTCTAGTATCAAACGGAGTAAAACAAGGATGTGTACTCGCCCCGACTTTGTTCAGCATGATGTTCGCAGCCACGATGACAGACGCCTTCAGATCATTGGAGCTTGGAATATCCATAAAGTACCGCACAGATGGCAAATTACTCAATCCCAGAAGAATGAAGGCCAAAACCAAAGTGGCTGGCGACATAATCAGGGAACTTGTATTTGCTGACGACTGCGCTCTAATGAGCAACTCAGAACTGAACATGCAGGTTGGAATGGACCAGTTCTCTGCCGCATGCGAAAATTTTAGCCTGACCATAAATGCCAAAAAAACAGAGGTCCTGTACCAAACCAGCACCAGGCATGCCGTACACAAAACCAGAGACTACAGTCAGCGGGCAGACGCTGAATGTCATAGACAAATTCACATATCTGGGCAGCACGCTGTCGAGATCTGTCAGCCTAGACGATGAGGTGGCAAGCAGAATAGCAAAGGCCAGCACAGCCTTTGGTAGAATGCGCTCGATGTCTGGGCACGTCGTGGCATCAGCGTCAAGACCAAACTCAAAGTCTACCATGCAACCATCATTCCAACCCTACTATACGCTTGCGAAAGCTGGACTGTATACTCTGGACATGCAAGGAGGTTAAACCACTTCCACACAGGTTGCCTGAGGCGAATATTCCACATCTCATTGACATCGAGGTTCTCTCGAGGGCTAACATGCCCAGCATCCATGCACTGCTAGAGAAAGCACGACTAGAATAGGCCAGACACCTCGTCCGTATGTCAGACGAGCGTCTCCCAAAAATGCTTCTCTACGGCGAGCTGAGAGAGGGATGGCGCGAGAGAGGGCGCCCACAGAAACGTTTTAAAGACGGTCTGAAGGACTCACTTAAAAGTTGCCAGATAGACTTCGACACCTGGGAATGTCTTGCGAAAAACAGACCTGACTGGAGAAGCGCAGTCAAATCGGGTGTAGCTACCGGCGAAGACGACCGTGTTGTGAAAGCCCAGAGCAGACGCGAGACGCGGAAATCCCGAACAGCGGGAACACCATCCACTTCTACAAACCTCGTGTGCCCGATATGTAGCAGATGTTTTCGTGCCCGCATTGGCCTGTTCAGCCACATGAACACCCACACCCAACAGGGACATTTGTGACAAGGATGATGTCGGTGGTCCTCATCGACAACGATGGACAGCTATTATTATTATAGCTGGTTCAATTCACATTACTGACACGGTCCAATTGAGAAGGGGAACACCTTCCCCATAAACGTGGCCTTCTACAAGGGAGCCTGTAATATTTCATGCGCGACTGCAGAATCCGTTATTGGAATTGTTTCTGTCGTACTATAACCTACGTTTGTTAAATAAATCTGAGAAACAGACAATATTCATACTACACATTGTCAGATAACAAGGCCTGGGCAAGTTTGTGGCAGAATATATGAACAGATGTAAGATAAGATGAAAGATAAGATGTAAGATAAGATGAAAGATAAGGAGAAGTATTTCATAGTGAACGATAGAATGGCTGGGTAAACGGTTACAAATCTTAGTGCAGATGTCCTTAAAGTACATTCGTTAATGGAGGCAACCATTCGACGTCTACACTTGGCACGGCTCCTGATGATTGTACACAGACCGATGAACGCTAGTCTTCAGGACAATTCTCTGACAATAATGAAGTTCTCCTACAAGGCTCGCAGACCGTTTCTTTCTGGAATAGTTTTCGCTTGGTCGAGTCAGCCATCTCTGTGAAGTGCTTGGTCGAGTTAGCCATCTCTGTGGAGCGCTTGGTCGAGTCGGCCATCTCTGTGGAACACTTGGTCGAGTCGGCCATCTCTGTGAAGTGCTTGGTCGAGTCGGCCATCTCTGTGGAACACTTGGTCGAGTCGGCCATCTCTGTGAAGTGCTTGGTCGAGTCGGCCATCTCTGTGGAACACTTGGTCGAGTCAGCCATCTCTGTGGAGTGCTTGGTCGAGTCGGCCATCTCTGTGGAGTGCTTGGTCGAGTCGGCCATCTCTGTGGAACACTTGGTCGAGTCAGCCATCTCTGTGGAGTGCTTGGTCGAGTCGGCCATCTCTGTGAAACACTTGGTCGAGTCGGCCATCTCTGTGGAGTGCTTGGTCGAGTCGGCCATCTCTGTCGAGTGCTTGGTCGAGTCGGCCATCTATGTGGAGCGCTTGGTCGAGTCGGCCATCTATGTGGAGTGCTTGGTCGAGTCGTCCATCTATGTGGAGTGCTTGGTCGAGTCGGCCATCTCTGTGGAGTGCTTGGTCGAGTCGGCCATCTCTGTGGAGTGCTTGGTCGAATCGGCCATCTTTGTGGAGTGCTGTATTCAGAAATGGCGATCAATTTGTCTTTGCAATAGTCACTCCGTTAACATGTACAAACTAGACATTTGATAAACTATACAAACTAAACATGTTACTTGTACAAACTAGATGATCCGTGAACTTGTTCGCACTAGACACTCCATGAACTTACTTGTACTAACTAGACACTCCATGAACTTGTACAAACTAGACACTCCATGAACCATGTACAAACTAGACACTCCATGAACGTGTACAAACTAGACACTCCATGAACGTGTACAAACTAGACACTCCATGAACGTGTACAAACTAGACACTCCATGAACGTGTACAAACTAGACACTCCATGAACGTGTACAAACTAGACACTCCATGAACGTGTACAAACTAGACACTCCATAAACGTGTACAAACTAGACACTCCATGAACGTGTACAAACTAGACACTCCATGAACGTGTACAAACTAGACACTCCATGAACGTGTACAAACTAGACGCTCCATGAGCGTGTACAAACTAGACACTCCATGAACGTGTACAAACTAGACGCTCCATGAACTTGTACAAACTAGACACTCCATAAACTTGTACAAACTAGACACTCAATGAACTTGTACAAACTAGACACTCAATGAACTTGTAAAAACTAGACACTCCATGAACTTGTACAAACTAGACTATATGTGGCAGCCTAATGCGTTTCCACAGTAGTTAGCTATCTAGAATGTTACATCCACATCATTCACGACACAACCACACTCACCAAAATAACATTACAAGTAACAACACATTCAATCAAACACGATATTATTACAAACAACTAGTGAAATACATCTCAACTAAATAATCATATATTATATATATTAATATGGGATCAAGATGCTGAGCAGCGCATTAGCTGCAGTGGTCAGCGAACCATAGCTGACTGCTAGCGTCAGGGCCAGCGAACCATAGCTGTCAAGACCCTTCTACACCTCCACGCGGTGATCCTGGATAACAGGCTACAGCAGGGCAGACTGGCTAAGGAGAAGGGATCGAAAGGGAATGCTAAGCCGGTACTCAAAAAATGCTTGCTGAAGTCGGATGTGTTGGACCGAAAGGTGCAAATATCGAAGCCAAGCTGTAAACTACGACACAACGCATTCCGTTCTCTGGACTACATTCTGCTACTTAAGCCGTTTCAGGGTTTGGTAGCGGGAGATTTAGAAAGAACGAAGAAGAAGAAGAAGAAGAAGAAGATATATATTAATATAGATAATAACTACAGCGGAAGCTTTAACAACTAGCGTTTGTTAGCTCTTCCCAACTACTTACAACCCAGTTCTAGCCGCTACACGCCCCTCCCCTCATCTGCACGCTCAACACACTCTCACAAACTCGTCTTCACGATCGAAATTCTGTGCATTCACCAACACTCAGATCCCTTCAGGCAGGTGATCTTTACATTATACATTCAATCTGTTCCACGTATACTGACACGTGGTCACACATTTAATCGATCTGCGTATACACACACTCCGGAACATACATCGTTCCCTCGCTGTCCTGCACACACCCCACACACATTCAGATCTCTTCTAGTCACAGGCTGCCCAACACACACCTTATAGAGCGACTGGCCGAGGCTCAAAGGCGTATGCTGATTCAGTCACCCTACAACTCATTCCATCTCTCACAAATTCGTAAAACAGCCTGCTAGCTAGTAGCAGCCTATCAATCGCTCTTCTAGTAAATCGGTGAGCTAAGCTCTCATTTCTTTCGGAAACAATCTCGTAGGAAAACTATCAGTCCCTCTCTCTCCATGACCAGTCTTCTTTAGTTAACTTTGCAAAGTATTATATAGTCTCAAGCAGTATCAGAGCTGTCCAATGGGCGTCTGTTGATTGTCTGACTCAGCCATCACTTTCGTTTGGATCTACCTCCAACTAGTTGTTATTGTGTTATTGGAACGAATTCCTGTTACTCTAAAATGGCGCAGCAAGACCTGATGGACTCTGTCACTAATCCCCCACTACCCAAATCGGAACGCCAGAGTGGTCAGCTTCTAACCCCTACCTGTACCAGATATATTCTTTCCCTCAACCCCCGTTTTCATTTGACGAATTTGTATCGAGACTGTGAGTGACCTTATCACACATTCAGGTACCTTTGTTCCGAGAGTCGCCGACCCCATCATCCCTGCGCTTAACGCCCATGCTTCGACTGGAACTGTCACAAATCCATGAACCTGTACAAACTAGACGCTCCATGAACTTTTACAAACTAGACACACCATGAACTTGTACAAACTAGACACACCATGAACTTGTACAAACTAGACTGCATGAACTTGTACAAAAACGACCAACGATCAAAAAGCACGTCATGTGTACACCAAATTAGTTACAAAGGGTATCCTCCTTCAAGATGTGTAGTGTAAGCAGTCACAAGTAATAGTTATAATGTAATGATTCACGAGTCAGGGGTAGATTATTTGTGACTATCTGTCCCAAGACTTTGATCCCATATTCTGCTATTATTAGTGATCCCAGGAATCGACAACTGGCCGATGCCGTCTTGTCTAGGGAAAGACTATCGTCAGACGAAATAAGACATTTCAATGTCGGACAATCGTTCATGAGGAATAGTTGAACAGCCGTTAAGCGATGGAGTTGAACAGCCGTTAAGCGATGGAGTTGAACAGCCGTTAAGCAATGGAGTTGAACAGCCGTTAAGCGATGGAGTTGAACAGCCGTTAAGCGATGGAGTTCAACAGCCGTTAAGCTATAGACAAACTGTTGAATGATCGTGTCAGCCGGTTGATCCCAGCTAATCTAGGTCTCTCGTGCTGCACAAACATTGTTTCCGGGAAAATTTACCATTTTGTCAAAGGTTTGCCAGCTCCAACCGAAGAGACATCTTACTTTCATATGTCAGGAAGCAAAGACACGTGACAGTCGCCATTATTGTGTGGCTAACGTGACAGTCGCCATTATTGTGTGGCTAACGAGACAGTCGCCATTATTGTGTAGCTAACGTGACATCCGCCATTATTGTGTGGCTAACGTGACAGTCGCCATTAGTGTGGGTAACGTGAAACAAATGGTCGACAAAAGGAAATGGGGGTAAACCAGTTGGGGGCTTAGTAATAAGATTATTAGCTCTAGAATCGAACGTGTCTCGGGCAACTGAGGCGACTGGTGGGCTGTCGTCGAGTGACATCACAGACGTGCGACATGCGGACTTGTTACATCGCTGACTTGTGACGTCGCTGACTTGTGACATCGCGGACATGTTACATCGCTGACTTGTGATGTCGCGGACGTGTTACATCGCTGACTTGTGACGTCGCTGACTTGTGACGTCGCGGACTTGTTACATCGCTGACTTGTGACGTCGCTGACTTGTGACGTCGCGGACGTGTTACATCGCTGACTTGTGACGTCGCGGATGTGTTACATCGCTGACTTGTGTCGTCGCTAACTTGTGACGTCGCGGACGTGTTACATCGCTGACTTGTGACGTCGCGGACGTATTAAATCGCTGATTTGTGACGTCGCGGAAGTGTTACATCGTTGACTTGTGATGTCGCGGACGTGTTAGATCGCTGACTTGTGACGTCGCGGTAGTGTTACATCGCTGACTTGTGACGTCGCGGACGTGTTACATCGCTGACTTGTGACGTCGCGGACGTATTACATCGCTGACTTGTGACGTCGCGAACTTGTGACACGTGTGACATCGTGGTTGTCTAGAATGCTGACTCTGTACCATCATCGATGTGCAGATTTGTTTGCTAGTGTGTGTCTGCCTCGTGCTGACCTTCAGAACCACGTCTCCAAGCCTCAGGACGTCACCGCCCGTTACCCTCGTCTCTAGCCTCCATTTATGACTCATGCACTGATCTATAGTCGATAAGTTTCTGTGCGTTGCCTAGCAACAAGGATCAACAATTCTCATTATAATTGCACATTGGCATAGCACGCGCTGTATGTGCCAGAACCTCTTACACCCTCTCCTCCCCCCTCCCTCCGTTCGGCTCCTCGTAGACTCCAGGATGTTTTGCCTGGATGTTTTTACACTGTCACTCAGAGCCTCACGGTTACATCACACCAAGATTAAGAGGAGAATCTGGCGTTAGGCTGGCCGACGGGCCTCCACCAACTGGCCTCAAACGGTGGGCTAGTCGCCCTACCTTGGCCCACCGGGGCTTGTACCAATCATGTTGGCAATGGCGTTAAACAGAGGGGATATTCGTCACACATGACGTCACACATGACGTCACACATAATATAGGGGAACTAACATTGCCACAGCCGTTTCTCAAACTCCACTTTCCCTCCACTCAAAGACCACATCGCCTCTGCTCAAACTCCACTTTCCCTCCACTCAAAGACCACATCGCCTCTGCTCAAACTCCACTTTCCCTCCACTCAAAGACCACATCGCCTCTGCTCAAACTCCACTTTCCCTCCACTCAAAGACCACATCGCCTCTGCTCAAACTCCACTTTCCCTCCACTCAAAGACCACATCGCCTCTGCTCAAACTCCACTTTCCCTCCACTCAAAGACCACTTTGCCTCTGCTCAAACTCCACTTAAATTTCACTTTTCTCCACTCAAGCGGCACTTATCATCCACCCACAATCCACTTGCCTTCACCACAAGCTCCGCTTTGATCCACTTCGCGTCCACTCAAACTCCACTCTCACGCCGTAAGCTAGACCTCGGGAGCATATGCCGACACTACAGCACTTAACTTTTGATTCACGTGTCTGCTAGGGATTCTGTTTAGGGGATGCAACGGGTGGTCATCTGACTGTCAGAAGTCTATAACTCAACACTCAGTGTCTGTGACAGACACACCGCTCCTGTCAGCGACAGATACACCGCTCCTGTCTGTGACAGACACACCGCTCCTGTCAGTCATTGGACCTTGCTGTACTGGCGGGAACATGTTATACTAATCACAGTCGTTATGTTCAGGTCAGATGTAGATATCCATATTCTGACTTCCCCTGTCCTCGACAGGACGTCCGACACCACGTTTCCAATGTTCCGTTACGTGGACTGCCAGGTCGTTCCCCTCAACGTGTCACCCATATCGCGAGGCGGGGAGTGAGTGCAGGGAGAAAGCAGCTGCTTGCATTGAGACAGTTGGCATTAATCGGGAGACCATTTGATCAAGTATTTTCAAAGACAGCATGGAGGAATACTTTATAAGTTGTGACACAATGGCAAAGGTAGACCCGCACGTCAAGGGAAATGTCGGGTTGAGCGAGGTAAACTAGAATTAACGAGATAACAGAAGGGGGAGGGGGGGGGAGATGGAGGGGTGTGAAGGTTGTCTTGGGATGGAAAAGATGTTCGAGTTAAAGATGGTAAGAAAGATGGTAGTGTGGATGGTGGAGCGAGGTGGAAGAATATAAGGACAATGGGTATGAGCGGGTTGAAAGTGATTGGGGGGGGGGGGAGTGGATGAGAGGATTGAGGAGGAGGATTTTGGAAAGGTGGTGGATTGGGGGGGGGGGCAGGTTGGAGGAGAGGGAGGAGAGAGTGGAGAGGAGTGAGGAAAGATGGTTTAAAAAAATGGTCAACTTACAATTTTAGCTAAGGCAACGAAGACTTGTTCTGATGACAAGAAAGGTTGTGTAGAGAGTTGATACATTGATTGAATTTTAGTTGACGGGACATACCAGGTGGGGGACATATCAGGGACGGGACATACCAGGAACGGGAGATACCAGGTGCGGGACATACCAGGGACGGGACATACCAGGAACGGGACACACTAGGGCACAACAGTGATACTATAACAAGTGACAAACTCTAACGTTAAACAGAAGGAGTGAATTTTGTAGAAGAAACAAACCCCAGAGGATTAGCCTACTGAAGGTCAAACAGATGTGTCAAGACATAGCAGCAGCCAAGACACGAACCATAGACTCCCAGCAGGCACACACCAAACGGGAAACACTTTCATCCAAGTGATATCCATTAAATACAGATTTTCATGAAAACGTCGGCAGATCTTTTGAATCTTTGGCCTACCTCTTAACGATGAAATGTTTTTCACAAGGGTGATCAAACATTGGGGACACATTCTCCTTCTCTGGCTAGCTTGGTTTAAAGTTCTCAAACTAAATCATGTCTCGTTTGTCATGGGAGAAGATGACATCAATCATGTCCCGTTTTTCATGGGAGAAGATGAGAGATGTTTGCCTCCACGTTAGGCACCGTTACACTAACATGGGAGAAGATGAGAGATGTTTGCCTCCACGTTAGGCACCGTTACACTAACATGGGAGAAGATGAGAGATGTTTGCCTCCACGTTAGGCACCGTTACACTAACATGGGAGAAGATGAGAGATGTTTGCCTCCACGTTAGGCACTGTTACACTAACATGGGAGAAGATGAGAGATGTTTGCCTCCACGTTAGGCACCGTTACACTAACATGGGAGAAGATGAGAGATGTTTGCCTCCACGTTAGGCACCGTTACACTAACATGGGAGAAGATGAGAGATGTTTGCCTCCACGTTAGGCACCGTTACACTAACATGGGAGAAGATGAGAGATGTTTGCCTCCACGTTAGGCACCGTTACACTAACATGGGAGAAGATGAGAGATGTTTGCCTCCACGTTAGGCACTGTTACACTAACATGGGAGAAGATGAGAGATGTTTGCCTCCACGTTAGGCACCGTTACACTAACATGGGAGAAGATGAGAGATGTTTGCCTCCACGTTAGGCACTGTTACACTAACATGGGAGAAGATGAGAGATGTTTGCCTCCACGTTAGGCACCGTTACACTAACATGGGAGAAGATGAGAGATGTTTGCCTCCACGTTAGGCACTGTTACACTAACATGGGAGAAGATGAGAGATTTTTGCCTCCACGTTAGGCACCGTTACACTAACATGGGAGAAGATGAGAGATGTTTGCCTCCACGTTAGGCACCGTTACACTAACATGGGAGAAGATGAGAGATGTTTGCCTCCACGATAGGCACTGTTACACTAACATGGGAGAAGATGAGAGATGTTTGCCTCCACGATAGGCACTGTTACACTAACATGGGAGAAGATGAGAGATGTTTGCCTCCACGTTAGGCACTGTTACACTAACTGTTATTAGTGACTAAAGAAAGTATTATTTCTGAGTGTAACGAAATTCAAAATGAGGATCTGAATTGGTTCGTTTCCATGCTAGAGCTTTCAAACATGGACTTTATTGGTGTTCATTGAATGTCAAACAAGAGAACACTCATTGAGACAGGAGTTATCCAAGAGGAAAGAGTTTTCTGTTCTCCGTAGAGATTACGATTTATATTCTCCGTATAGATTAAGAATTCTGTTCTCCATAAAGATTAAGATTTCTATTCTCCGTATAAATTAAGAATTCTGTTCTCGATAAAGATTAAGACTAGGATTCAATGCCTAACGTCCTGCAAACAAAGTATGTTAAGGTTGACGCAACCACGCCAGAGTTCAATGTCATACTCATGATGTTATGCCCGTGAGAATGTGAGAGGAAGCAGGGCTGCATATTTTCTTCTTCTTACGCTGCCAGACGTCAACTTGAATTTGTTCGAAGAAAGCAGCGGTCATCCTGAGGCTGTCGACACTGCCATAGAGCTTGTCTAGTGTTGCCACTGGTGATGGCCACATGTGCTTTCTCTGGTGCTCGCATGTCGGGCAATTTTGCAGCAGATCTTCATGGGTAATTTTCCCTGTACCCCAGTTACATTCATCAGTAGCACCTATCTTCAGTTTATTAAATAGATGGTACCTCAGTCTATTGTGGCCTGTGCGGAGTCTGAAGACCACGACCTGCTCTTTTCTGTTCAACTGGTAATAGGCATCATTTCTTGTGTGGCAAGTTTGCTTTGTTTCCAGTTTGTTCATGTATCTAGCCCTAATAAACCTTTTCGACTCTTCTTAGGTCACACAAGGGTCTGGTTGTGGGAACCTTCTACCTTCTTCTGCCAGTCTGTCTGCCTCATTGTTGCTTTGGATGTTACAATCTGACACACTGTGCCACGACTGTTTTTGGCGTGTGAGGTCAGGGTGGGACTTCTCTGTTAGAGTGAGAGGTCAGGGTGGGACTTCTCTGTTAGAGTGAGAGGTCAGGATAGGACTTCTCTGTTAGAGTGAGAGGTCAGGATAGGACTTCTCTGTTAAAGTGAGAGGTCAGGGTGGGACTTCTCTGTTAAAGTGAGAGGTCAGGGTGGGACTTCTCTGTTAAAGGCCAGGGTGGGCATATGTAGGCTTGTGAATGGTTAATGTGAGTGGTATGTAATGTTTTATGTAGGCTTATCAAACGTCGGATATGTTGTGCACGTAACTAAAGCAATGACTGTTCCCATCCTTCCAGGCAATCTACAAGATGGTAGGCACAGTTATGAAGATGCCAGAGGACGAATCAACGCCAGAGAAGCGGACAGAGAAGATCTTCCGTCAGATGGACAAGAACCTCGATGGGAAGCTTTCTATCGATGAATTCATCGAGGGAGCCAAGAGTGATCCGTCCATTGTCCGGCTGCTCCAGTGTGATCCTCAGGCTGCAGCTCAGAGTTGAGAACTGCCTCACCACGCGGCTGCTACAACGAGCATGATGATGATGTGTGGTGACCATTTCGGTTGTGTTCTGTGGTCTGAAACAGATAAACGCTATCGTCTGTGTGGGTGGGTGTGTGGGTGACAGAGTGGGTATGTGGGTGACAGAGTGGGATTGTGGGTGAGAGAGTGGGTTTGTGGGTGAGAGAGTGGGTGTATGAGTGAGAGAGTGGGTGTGTGAGTGAGAGAGTGGGTGTGTGAGTGAGAGAGTGGGTGTGTGAGTGAAAGAGTGGGTGAGTGGGTGAGAGAGTGGGTGTGTGGGTGGGAGAGTGGGTGTGTGGGTGAGAGAGTGGGTGTGTGGGTGAGAGAGTGGGTGTGTGAGTGAGAGAGTGGGTGTGTGAGTGAGAGAGTGGGTGAGAGAGTGGATGTGTGAGTGAGAGAGTGGGTGTGTGAGTGAGAGAGTGGGTGTGTGGGTGAGAGAGTGGGTGTGTGGGTGAGAGAGTGGGTGTGGGGGTGAGAGAGTGGGTGTGTGAGTGAGAGAGTGGGTGTGTGGGTGAGAGAGTGGGTGTGTGGGTGAGAGAGTGGGTGTGTGGGTGAGAGAGTGGGTGTGTGGGTGAGAGAGTGGATGTGTGGGTGAGAGAGTGGGTGTGTGGGTGAGAGAGTGGGTGTGTGGGTGAGAGAGTGGGTGTGTGGGTGAGAGAGTGGGTGTGTGGGTAAGAGAGTAGGTTTGTGGGTGGGAGAGTGGGTGTGTCGGTGAGAGAATAGGAGTGTTCAACTGTAAATTGGATTGCCTAATGTTAAAATATGATTATTCATAATAACTTGTGACACTCCATCAAATGACGTTAGATGTACATTTTGATAAACAAGTTGATCATTTCACTGACATATTTGACATCTGTAGGTTGTTCCTCTCAGAAATGCATTTACTTGTGTTATACATTTGCCATCTTCCGCCACAGTAATGGATGTGGATAGCATCCAGGTTGATGTGTTGTGATGTATGGTTGTTAAAGAAGTCAATGTGGATGTCTTCTGATATGTGGCTGATCGAAAACACATGGGGGGGGGGGGGGGGGGAGCAGTGGAATTCATGGTGCCAGATAGTGAGTGACATTTTGATTGTAGAATATTCACAAAATTCACTTTTCGTGAAAATACATCACCCACACATACATCACACACACACATCACTCACGCACACACAAACATAACTTACACATACATCACACACACACACGAACATCACTGTACAGCTAAATGCCTTTGTATAATGGTTTGTGTGGGTTACTACCCTAGACTAGTCATTTGTTGGGCTACTTCCCTTGTCTAGTCATTTGTGTGGGTTACTGCCCTTGTCTAGTCATTTCTGTGGGTTACTGCCCTTGCCTTTCTAATTTGTGTGGGTTACTGCCCTTCCCTAGTCATTTCTGTGGGTTACTGCCCTTGCCTAGTCAGTCGTGAGGATGTCTTCCCTTGTCTAGTCATTTGTGAGGGGGTCTTCCCTTGTCTAGTCATTTGTAAGGGGGTCTTCCCTTGTCTAGTCATTTGTGAGGTTGACTTCCCCTGTCTAGTCATTTGTGAGGGTGTCTTGTCTAGTCATTTGTGAGGGTGTCTTGTCTAGTCATTTGTGAGGGTGTCTTCCCTTGTCTAGTCATTTGTGTGAATGCAGGTGTGAGGAAGGCAAGCAGGTAGAAGGCAAGCAGGTGTGTTCTTCAAGTGATATATATCATAGATTGCGTTTTGCAAATGAAAAGTGTGGGTGTGTTTATGTGTGTGTGTTGTTTCGTGTGGTAATGTCTAGGTCTCAAAGAACGAAACAACGGAGATGAGATCTCTGGTTAGTCAGATCGGACTCCTGTGTTCAGTGTCAAGCACGTGAAATATTCCTTGGCAGTTGGACATCGACAAGAGTAGGCTTAACGGCCGCTGCCTGGGCAAAATTCAAATAAAAATCTACTAAAATTATATGTAACTTTCCGCGATTCGTTAAGACCAGATGGCGCCTAACTGGCTGCGGGTCTACTTAGCTCTAGAGGAGTCTAGTAAGATGGACTCGCACATCGGTTAAAAACCAACTGACAAGAAACTGCTTGTATACAGACTCTGTATAGTCTTCTAAACCAGTATAAAGACGCTAAGTAAGGAGTAAATAAAAGACGTAGAGAGAACAGGTATAACAGAAGGGGAAACAACTGAAATAATGATGGAATTTGTCAATCTTAACTGTTTCAGGGGAAACAACTGAAGAAATGGGTTATTTTGTATTGTAAGGGAAAGAAACGGGTTGTCTGGCCGCCAGATGTGTACCTTGACAACCATCCTCTTCCTGTCTAGAGATCCAAAGTGACAGAAGCGCACTGATAGGGTGTATGCTGAAACCATACATCTAGCCTTTTTGAACTGGATCAATTTCCAGTTATCACTCATACTAACAGGCACTTAGGTTGGGGTTGACCTCTGAGATCGCCCTAACTATCACAGGTACATACAGACGCACACACGCATCCGCGCACTGGCTAGACGTCCTGATATCGCTGAAAGACTATGCAGCCTATGGACTACAGAGAGGCAAACCTTAAAAGAAAAAAAATAATTCCGGAAATCGATCACTTACCGATGTCAGTCTCTCGATGTATCATCTCCCAGTGATTAGAACTTATCAACGATAATCTCCCAGTGATTAGAACTTATCAACGATAATCTCCCATCGAACTCAATCATATGATCTATTATCTCAACCATTTATAAATCATCTCCTAATGATCTAAACCAATCATACATCATCCCTCTATTGATCTCAACCAATCATACATCATCCCTCTATTGATCTCAACCAATCATACATTATTCCTCTATTGATCTCAACCAATCATACATCATCCCTCTATTGATCTCAACCAATCATACATTATTCCTCTATTGATCTCAACCAATCATACATTATTCCTCTATTGATCTCAACCAATCATACATTATTCCTCTATTGATCTCAACCAATCATACATTATTCCTCTATTGATCTCAACCAATCATACTTGATCCAGTCTCTGTCTATAGAAGCCTTTGTTGCTGCTTACTCACAAGTCGGATACTGATGATCAACCACAACCTCAGCAACAACCTCAGCCACAACTAGAACCACAACCACATTCTCAGCCCCAACTAGACTCACAACCACAACCTCAGCCACAACCACAATGTTAACTAGACCCACAACCTCAGCCACAACCTTAACTAGACTCACAACCTCAGCCACAACCTTAACTAGACCCACAACCTCAGCCACAACTAGAACCACAACCTCAGCCACAACCTTAACTAGACCCACAACCTCAACCACAACTTTAACTAGACTCACAACCTCAGCCACAACCTTAACTAGACCCACAACCTCAGCCACAACCTTAACTAGACCCACAACCTCAACCACAACCTTAACTAGACTCACAACCTCAGCCACAACCTTAACTAGACCCACAACCTCAGCCACAACCTTAACTAGACCCACAACCTCATCCATAACTACAACCTTAACTAGACCCACAACCCTAGCCACAACCTTAACTAGACCCACAACCTCAGCCACAGCCTTAACTAGACCCACAACCTCAGCCACAACCTTAACTAGACCCACAACCTCAGCCACAACCACAACCTTAACTAGACCCACAACCCTAGCCACAGCCACAGCCTTAACTAGACCCACAACCTCAGCCACAACCTTAACTAGACCCACAACCTCAGCCACAACTACAACCTTAACTAGACCCACAACCCTAGCCACAACCACAACCTTAACTAGACCCACAACCTCATCCATAACTAGACCCACAACCCTAGCCACAACCACAACCTTAACTAGACCCACAACCTCAGCCACAGCCTTAACTAGACCCACAACCTCAGCCACAACCTTAACTAGACCCACAACCCTAGCCACAACCACAACCTTAACTAGACCCACAACCCTAGCCACAGCCACAGCCTTAACTAGACCCACAACCTCAGCCACAACCTTAACTAGACCCACAACCTCAGCCACAACCTTAACTAGACCCACAACCTCAACCACAACCTTAACTAGACTCACAACCTCAGCCACAACCTTAACTAGACCCACAACCTCAGCCACAACCTTAACTAGACCCACAACCTCATCCATAACCACAACCTTAACTAGACCCACAACCTCAGCCACAACCACAACCTCCCTTTGTGTAAATCTATGAGGAGGCCAACAAGCTGCCTGAAAGCCTTCATCAGTGGCAGAACTAAAGATGATATCACTGAGGATAGTAGCCATGTGTACTGTAGACATGTGTACTGTAGACATGTGTACTATAGCCATGTGTACTGTAGACATGTGTACTGTAGACATGTGTACTGTAGCCATGTGTACTGTAGCCATGTGTACTGTAGATATGTGTACTGTAGCCATGTGTACTGTAGACATGTGTACTGTAGCCATGTGTAGAACCATTTAAAGTGGAAAGTCTACACATTTGTTCCTTGTGCAAATCCATTTGTTGATAAGCAGGCATTTCAAATTGGGGTTTGCATTTTATTGTTGGACAAATGTCTTTGATCTGTATCTTGTGCTCTGGCCATTTCTGTGTGTGTTCTCGTGATCTACTGTGTGTGTGTGTGTGTGTGTGTATGCATCCGCGTGCATCTGTGTGTGTGTGGGCGTGCGTTTGTGCGTGTGCGCGCGCGCGTGCATGCATTATATACTGATGAAAATGTTGGCATGGAGGTTTAGATAACTGAGGCAAAGACTACTTCCGGTATGAGGTAACCGGGAAATAGACTAAATCTAAGAGATTATATTATTGTCACAGATAGATGTGTCACAGGTCACTTGTGGAGGGAGATAGATGTGTCACGGGTCACTTGTGGAGGGAGATAGATGTGTCACAGACCACTTGTGGAGGGAGATAGATGTGTGACAGACCACTTGTGGAGGGAGATAGATGTGTTACAGACTACTTGTGGAGGGAGATAGATGTGTCACAGACCGGTTGTGGAGGGAGATAACCTTGTCACAGACCACTTTTGGAGGGAGATTGATGTGTCACAGACTACTTGTGGAGGGAGATAGATGTGTCACAGGCCACCTTTGGAGGGACATATATGTGTCACAGACCATTTGTGGAGGGAGATAGATGTGTGACAGACTTTTCGTGGAGGGAGATAACCTTGTCACAGACCACTTGTGGGGGGATAAACCAGTCACAGACTACTGGTCAAGGGAGACAAACTAGTCACAGACTGCTGGTCAAGGGAGACAAACTAGTCACAGACTGCTGGTCAAGGGAGACAAACTAGTCATACACTTTGCCAGGGATAGACCTAATAATATTCTTGTGAGGGGGTGGGAAAGGTGGAAAAATAGCAGGGTCAAGTACTTTTTGCTACTGGTGGTAGACAATTCAAATGTTACTGGACGAGGTCCCAACTCCATATCATCTGTTATTTGGATGTACACTTCATTGTTTGAGCTATGCCATGTCCTGCGTCTAGGCGGTATAACCCAACCAATGAAGTGCACAGCCAAATTGATTATTTATGTACTGGTCCAGAGGAGGTTTAGATCTAGCATCGACACCGACAAAACGAGAAGTTTCCCCGGAGTTGATATAGGAAGCGACCACGATCTTCTTATGATGACCACGCGTCTGCGACTGAAGAGAGTTGCAAAGAAAGATGTGACCAGGCTAAAGCTTGACCTGGACAAACTAAAAGGACCCAACAATCATCGACGTGTTCCAATCAAGGGTAGGAGGGAGATTTGCTCCACTGCTGGCTGTCAGAGAGGGACTGGATACAGTTACATAGTCTCCTAACGCAGCTCTCACAGATACAGCGACAGAGACCATGTGATGCCACCAAACAAAAAAGACGCCATCGGTGACCAAAGAAATTCTAGACCTTTGTGATAGAAGAAGGTCACTGAAAAACCAAAATCATTCACCTGATGAGGTCAGCAGATATAAAGAGGTCAAGAAAGCGATACAACAAAAGATGAGAGAGGCGAAAGAAGCGTGGATGTGTGAGCAATTTACAAACTTCTAAAAGAGATTAAACAGAAAGGACGCTAAAGGAGCATAGAAGGTGATCAAAGAACTGGTAACACCAAGACAAGGCAGGAACTTTATGATCCAGGATAAAAGGGGCAAGTGCCTTATTGAAGAAAATGACGTACTGGCACGATGGACAGAGAACTGTTCCGGGTTATGTAACTATGAGGGACGAAACGTACCAGAGAAAACAATCCCCCCAACACCGACAACTATAGAGGATAACCAACTGATAACGAAGGAAGAGGTAGCTGCAGCGGTAAAGACATTGATAAGAGGGAAGGCGGCCGGCGTGGACAATATACCAGCAGAGCTCTTACAAGCAAGTGGAGAGGTAGTGGTGGAAGGCTTGCACACATCTGCAACAAAATATGGGCGACAGGAAACTGGCCGGACTTATGGAAGAAGTCCATAGTTATACCGCTACATAAGTCTGGAAACCTAAAGCTGTGCCAAATTTTCAGAACAATAAGCCTCATTAGCCACCCTAGCAAGGTCATGCTTAGATTAATCCTCGACCGATTGAAGCCCCAATCAGAGAACATCATTGGTGAGGAGCAAGAAGGGTTCAGACAGGGAAGAAGCACTACAGAACAGATATTCAATTTGACGCTGGTAAGCGAGAAGCAAGGAAGAAATCAATTTATTTTCCCCTCCCCAAAAAAGGCAACCTGAAGCTGTGCACGAACTACCGAACTATCGCGCTGATCAGCCATGCTAGCAAGATACTCTAGCCAATCTTATTTAAGAAGGATAGAGAAAAGGTTTGAATCTGAAATTCACATAGTCCAGGCAGGTTTTAGGAAAGACAGAGGGACCACACATACACTATGAGGAATATCTGCGAAAAATGTAGAGCGTTTAATGTAGACACGTACACATGTTTCATTGATTACACCAAGGTCTTCGATATGGTAAAACATCAAAATCTGTGGAGAATCATGAAGGAAATGGGGTCTCTTTTGCATATAGTCCATCTCATTGAAACATTATACCAAGATCAACAAGCCGCTGTCCGAGTATCAGGGCAAACATCAGATTGGTTTGCAGTACAAAATGGAGTCCGACAAGGATGTATCCTCTCATCTTATCTGTACACCATCTATGAGGAATGTTATAATGAGAAATATTAGAGAAGACGAGAACATTGAAAGTTTCGACCCATTTACGATTGGGGGGGGTACGAGATTCCAGAGTTACGATACGCAGATGACACAGTGATACTATCAAGAAGTGCGGAAGGGCTAGAGCAGCTACTTTCAGCCGTTAATGGACATAGTAAAGATTAAAACATGTTTATAAACATAAACAAAACAAAGATTATGACCACCGACAAAACACAATGTCAGCATAAATTTACAGTGGGTGGTGAGGAAATAGATCAGGTTACACATTTTGAATATCTGGGCTCCAGAATGGACAAAAATGGTGACTGCTCGAAAGAAATCAGAAGAAGACTAGCTATGGCAATGCAGAGACTGAACAGCCTGAAGAAATTATGGCAGGGCACCAACAAAACGATAAAAGTAAAAGTTTTGAAAATCTTTCTCAAGTGGCAGCTTGTGGCTGTAAATCATGGACGATTACCAAAACTTCTAGACAAAGAATCGAATCCTTCGAGTCAAAATGTTACAGAAAGATCCTCAGAATACCCTGGACAGAGAAAAGAACAAATGTAGACATTCGGCAAGAGTTGAGCAAAGAGGAGAACTGGTTTATCAATTCCATTTTAGCTATAAAATGCAAATACTTTGGTCACATCAAGAGACACAACGGTCTTGAGAGGGCGGTGATGGAAGGTATGGTGCCAGGCAAGAGAGGAAGGGGTAGACCAAGAAGATGATGGCACCAAGATATCCAGGAGTGCCTGAGTATGACAGTGGCGGAGGCTGGAGTTTTGGCAAGAGAATGAGTTTCTTTCAGACAGACTGTGATGGGAGCGACGTTCTATAACCGACATGCTACATGATGATGATGCAAGAAATATCTAGAACAGCAGCAAACACGGTATCATGTGTTTGTTGATTACAAGAAGGCATTTCATAGGGTATGGCATAAAGCGCTTTGGGCAACCATAAAGAGGTATAAAACCAACGGAAATATTATAACGGTCCTTGAACACCTGTATGACAAGGCGTCTAGCGCAGTTCTTGTGAATGGGAGGCGAGGAGACTGGTTTCGCACATCAGTTGGTGTGAGACAGGGGTGTACACTCTCTCCAACTCTTTTCAACATATTCCTTGAAGGAATTACGAGTGAGGCACTTGGAGGTCACGTTGGTACTGTCAAGATAGGGGGGCCGAACAATTACCAACCTTCGTTTTGCGGATGATATTGGCGGGTTCAGAAACAGAACTCCAGGAATGGGTCAGAAGGCTCGATGAAACAGCTCTTGACTATGGTATGGCGATGAACGCTGGAAAGACTAAATTAATGACCAACAACGATACGGGCTTCAACAGCAAGATAAAAGCTAATGGTCAGGAACTCAAAGTAGTTGACTGTTTTAAATATCTTGGGTCGATTGACAGTGATGAAGGATCAAAATATGAGGTGTTGGCCAGAATAGCACAGACAATAGCGGCGCTTGCACGGCTTAACAAGATCTGGCAAGATAAACGGTTAGCACTACGCACGAAAATCAGACTAATGCGTACACTGGTCCTGTCAATATTTCTCTATGCGTGTGAGACATGGACAGTTACAGCTGACCTTCAGGGAAGGATACAGGCCTTGTAGATGAGATGTTTCTGAAAACTTTTCAACGTCACGTACAAAGATCGAGTCACAAATGAGGAAATACGAGATAGAATTACAACAGCAAAAGCCCTTTCGAAGACCTCTTGGCAACTGTCAAAAGAAGGAAACTCACTTGGTACGGTCACATATCGAGATCAAATGGTCTTGCAAACACAATCCTCCACGGGAAGGTGCATGGCAGACGACGAAGAGGTGGGAGGACAACACAATGGACCAATCTCCGACCAGAGGAGGTAATGAGGATGTAATGAGGATGTAATGAGGATGTAATGAGGAGGTAATGAGGAGGTAATGAGGATATGAGGAGGTAATGAGGATATGAGGATGTAATGAGGATATGAGGATGTAATGAGGATGTAATGAGGATATGAGGATGTAATGAGGATATGAGGATGTAATGAGGAGGTAATGAGGAGGTAATGAGGATATGAGGATGACTTCATGTGTGCCGCAACGACCTGACTGGTTACCGGATGACCTAACCTGACCTGACCTCATCCGTCAAGGAAGATAACTTGGCCATATCCTTTGGTCAAGGATAACCTGGTCACCAACAACGTCAAAAAAACTTGTCAAGAAACACCAAAATGTGGAAGAGATACACGGCTCTTTATGTCAAGATTGGCAGCTCAGGACAACAGTTATCTGCAGGAACCCACGTGACAGACTCTTCTTGATAGGGACACTCGTACTTGAGAAAGCTACTCTTCATGAGTATATTTGGTGACAGGTTACAGTGGCTCGTCTCCCATCCAGAGGCGTGCTTCATATGGATCAGGGTCCTCTCTGCTGTAGTGCAATGCGTTGTTGGTGGGTAAAATGCCCAATATGGGGATCACAGTGGTAATCCCCATCTTGCTAGTCTGTTTCCAAGAAGAACTGTTTGGAGGTGAGGTTGGTTCTTCAATAGTATGTTTCACCTGGCCATGACTATCATTGTCTGATCACTATATTTTATCTGATCAACGTTAATCTCCTCTCCCCACCTGAAGTTAATCTCCTCTACCCACCTGAAGTTAGTCTCCTCTACCCACCTGAAGTTAGTCTCCCCACCTGACGTTAGTCTCCTCTACCCACCTGAAGTTAGTCTCTCCACCTGAAGTTAGTCTCCTCTCCCCACCTGAAGTTAGTCTCCTCTCCCCACCTGAAGTTAGTCTCCTCTCCCCGCCTGAAGTTAGTCTCCTCTACCCACCTGAAGTTAGTCTCCTCTCCCCACCTGAAGTTAGTCTCCTCTATCCACCTGAAGTTAGTCTCCTCTACCCACCTGAAGTTAGTCTCCCCACCTGAAGTTAGTCTCCTCTACCCACCTGAAGTTAGTCTCCTCTACCCACCTGAAGTTAGTCTCCTCTATCCACCTGAAGTTAGTCTCCTCTCCCCACCTGAAGTTAGTCTCCTCTATCCACCTGAAGTTAGTCTCCTCTACCCACCTGAAGTTAGTCTCCTCTATCCACCTGAAGTTAGTCTCCCCACCTGAAGTTAGTCTCCTCTACCCACCTGAAGTTAGTCTCCTCTACCCACCTGAAGTTAGTCTCCTCTATCCACCTGAAGTTAGTCTCCCCACCTGAAGTTAGTCTGCTCTCCCCACCTGAAGTTAGTCTCCTCTATCCACCTGAAGTTAGTCTCCCCACCTGAAGTTAGTCTCCTCTACCCACCTGAAGTAAGTCTCTTCTACCCACCTGAAGATAGTCTCCTCTCCCCACCTGAAGTTAGTCTCCTCTACCCACCTGAAGCTAGTCTCCTCTCCCCACCTGAAGTTAGTCTCCTCTATCCACCTGAAGTTAGTCTCCCCACCTGAAGTTAGTCTCCTCTATCCACCTGAAGTTAGTCTCCTCTCCCCACCTGAAGTTAGTCTCCTTTCCCCACCTGAAGTTAGTCTCCTCTCCCCACCTGAAGTTAGTCTCCTTTCCCCACCTGAAGTTAGTCTCCTCTACCCACCTGAAGTTAGTCTCCTCTCCCCACCTGAAGTTAGTCTCCTTTCCCCACCTGAAGTTAGTCTCCTCTACCCACTTGAAGTTAGTCTCCTCTCCCCACCTGAAGTTAGTCTCCTTTCCCCACATGAAGTTAGTCTCCTCTCCCCACCTGAAGTTAGTCTCCTTTCCCCACCTGAAGTTAGTCTCTTCTACCCACCTGAAGTTAGTCTCCTCTCCCCACCTGAAGTTAGTCTCCATTCCCCACCTGAAGTTAGTCTCCTCTCCCCACCTGAAGTTAGTCTCCTTTCCCAACCTGAAGTTAGTCTCCTCTCCCCACCTGAAGTTAGTCTCCTCTACCCACCTGAAGTTAGTCTCCTCTCCCCACCTGAAGTTAGTCTCCTCTACCCACCTGAAGTTAGTCTCCTCTACCCACCTGAAGTTAGTCTCCTCTCCCCACCTGAAGTTAGTCTCCTCTACCCACCTGAAGTTAGTCTCCTCTACCCACCTGAAGTTAGTCTCCTCTATCCACCTGAAGTTAGTCTCCCCACCTGAAGTTAGTCTCCTCTATCCACCTGAAGTTAGTCTCCTCTGCCCACCTGAAGTTAGTCTCCTCTATCCACCTGAAGTTAGTCTCCCCACCTGAAGTTAGTCTCCCCACCTGAAGTTAGTCTCCTCTCCCCGCCTGAAGTTAGTCTCCTCTACCCACCTGAAGTTAGTCTCCCCACCTGAAGTTAGTCTCCCCACCTGAAGTTAGTCTCCTCTACCCACCTGAAGTTAGTCTCCTCTACCCACCTGAAGTTAGTCTCCTCTCCCCACCTGAAGTTAGTCTCCTCTCCCCACCTGAAGTTAGTCTCCTCTCCCCACCTGAAGTTAGTCTCCTCTCCCCGCCTGAAGTTAGTCTCCTCTCCCCACCTGAAGTTAGTCTCCTCTCCCCGCCTGAAGTTAGTCTCCCCACCTGAAGTTAGTCTCCTCTACCCACCTGAAGTTAGTCTCCTCTCCCCGCCTGAAGTTAGTCTCCTCTACCCACCTGAAGTTAGTCTCCTCTACCCACCTGAAGTTAGTCTCCTCTACCCACCTGAAGTTAGTCTCCTCTACCCACCTGAAGTTAGTCTCCTCTCCCCGCCTGAAGTTAGTCTCCTCTACCCACCTGAAGTTAGTCTCCTCTACCCACCTGAAGTTAGTCTCCTCTACCCACCTGAAGTTAGTCTCCTCTCCCCACCTGAAGTTAGTCTCCTCTCCCCACCTGAAGTTAGTCTCCTCTACCCACCTGAAGTTAGTCTCCTCTCCCCACCTGAAGTTAGTCTCCTCTCCCCAACTGAAGTTAGTCTCCTCTACCCACCTGAAGTTAGTCTCCTCTACCCACCTGAAGTTAGTCTCATGTCGACACCAGCAGTTAGTCTCTTCTCCCCTTCTGACTATCCGTTAGCCCCCTCTCCTCACTTGACGTAAGTCTCCTCTCTCCATCTGAAGTTAGTCTCCTCTCCCCACCTGAAGTTAGTCTCCTCTCCCCACCTCAAGTTAGCCTCCTTTCCCCACCTGAAGTTAGTCTCTATTCCCAATCTGACTATCCGTTAGTCTCCTCTCCCTACCTGAACAGCCGTTAGTTCCCTTTCCCTACCTGACCAGCCGTTAGTTCCCTCTCCCTACCTGACCAGCCGTTAGTCTTCTCTGCTAACCTGACCAGACATTAGTTCCCCCTCCCCTCCCCCCTACGCTTTACCCTGAAGCGATCCCTGGCCCCTTATTGAGGACGACAGACTAACTTCCGTGGGTGAAAGTCGTAAAAAGCAGGCTACAGAGAGGTGTGCATGGGGCTAGCGACCTCTTCAATTACAACATGTCTACAGAAACCACCACTATAAAAGCAGACTTTCTAAAGGGAGACGGCTTGTTGTGGTGTCATTATGCTCCGACTGGGGCTACACAGGAACAAGAAGAAGTCAATAAAAGAATTGACATGTTTTCATAATCATTGTACGTGTTGACTTTCATGTGACACATGTATGTCACCTGTCAATGCTGTCACACAGCTGCTTGTCTCACTTGTCTCCAACCTTCTTGTCTCACATGTCTCCAACCGTCTTGTCTCATCTGTCTCCAACCGTCTTGTCTCATCTGTCTCCAACCTTCTTGTCTCACCTGTCTCCAACCTTCCTGTTTCACCTGTCTCCTACCTTCTTCTTGTCTCACCTGTCTTCAACCATCTTGTCTCACCTGTCTCCTACCTTCATGTCTCACCTGTCTCCAACCTTCCTGTTTCACCTGTCTCCTACCTTCTTGCCTCACCTGTCTCCAACCTTCCTGTTTCACCTGTCTCCTACCTTCTTCTTGTCTCACCTGTCTCCAACCTTCCTGTCTCCTACCTTCTTTTTGTCTCACCTGTCTCCTACCTTCTTGCCTCACCTGTCTCCAACCTTCCTGTTTCACCTGTCTCCTACCTTCTTGTCTCACCTGTCTCCAACCTTCTTGTCTCACCTGTCTCCAACCTTCCTGTTTCACCTGTCTCCTACCTTCTTGTCTCACCTGTCTCCTACCTTCTTGTCTCACCTGTCTCCTACCTTCTTGTCTCACCTGTCTCCTACCTTCTTGTCTCACCTGTCTCCTACCTTCTTGCCTCACCTGTCTCCTACCTTCTTGTCTCACCTGTCTCCTACCTTCTTGTCTCACCTGTCTCCTACCTTCTTGCCTCACCTGTCTCCTACCTTCTTGTCTCACCTGTCTCCTACCTTCTTGCCTCACCTGTCTCCTACCTTCTTGCCTCACCTGTCTCCTACCTTCTTGCCTCACCTGTCTCCTACCTTCTTGTCTCACCTGTCTCCTACCTTCTTGTCTCACCTGTCTCCTACCTTCTTGTCTCACCTGTCTCCTACCTTCTTGTCTCACCTGTCTCCTACCTTCTTGTCTCACCTGTCTCCTACCTTCTTGCCTCACCTGTCTCCTACCTTCTTGTCTCACCTGTCTCCTACCTTCTTGTCTCACCTGTCTCCTACCTTCTTGTCTCACCTGTCTCCTACCTTCTTGCCTCACCTGTCTCCTACCTTCTTGTCTCACCTGTCTCCTACCTTCTTGTCTCACCTGTCTCCAACCTTCCTGTTTCACCTTTCTCCTACCTTCTTGTCTCACCTGTCTCCTACCTTCTTGTCTCACCTGTCTCCAACCTTCTTGTCTCACCTGTCTCCTACCTTCTTGTCTCACCTGTCTCCTACCTTCTTGTCTCCTACCTTCTTGCCTCACCTGTCTCCAACCTTCCTGTTTCACCTGTCTCTTACCTTCTTGTCTCACCTGTCTCCAATCTTCTTGTCTCACCTGTCTCCAACCTTCTTGTCTCACCTGTCTCCTACCTTCTTGTCTCACCTGTCTCCAACCTTCTTGTCTCACCTGTCTCCTACCTTCTTGTCTCACCTGTCTCCAATCTTCTTGTCTCACCTGTCTCCTACCTTCTTGTCTCACCTGTCTCCAATCTTCTTTTCTCACCTGTCTCCAACCTTCTTGTCTCACCTGTCTCCTACCTTCTTGTCTCACCTGTCTCCTACCTTCTTGTCTCACCTGTCTCCAATCTTCTTGTCTCACCTGTCTCCAACCTTCTTGTCTCACCTGTCTCCTACCTTCTTGTCTCACCTGTCTCCTACCTTCTTGTCTCACCTGTCTCCTACCTTCTTGTCTCACCTGTCTCCTACCTTCTTGTCTCACCTGTCTCCTACCTTCTTGTCTCACCTGTCTCCTACCTTCTTGTCTCACCTGTCTCCTACCTTCTTGTCTCACCTGTCTCCTACCTTCTTGTCTCACCTGTCTCCTACCTTCTTGTCTCACCTGTCTCCTACCTTCTTGTCTCACCTGTCTCCTACCTTCTTGTCTCACCTGTCTCCAACCTTCTTGTCTCACCTGTCTCCTACCTTCTTGTCTCACCTGTCTCCAATCTTCTTTTCTCACCTGTCTCCAACCTTCTTGTCTCACCTGTCTCCTACCTTCTTGTCTCACCTGTCTCCAATCTTCTTGTCTCACCTGTCTCCAACCTTCTTGTCTCACCTGTCTCCTACCTTCTTGTCTCACCTGTCTCCTACCTTCTTGTCTCACCTGTCTCCTACCTTCTTGTCTCACCTGTCTCCTACCTTCTTGTCTCACCTGTCTCCTACCTTCTTGCCTCACCTGTCTCCTACCTTCTTGTCTCACCTGTCTCCTACCTTCTTGTCTCACCTGTCTCCTACCTTCTTGCCTCACCTGTCTCCTACCTTCTGGTCTCCTACCTTCTTGCCTCACCTGTCTCCTACCTTCTTGTCTCCAATCCTCTTGTCTCACCTGTCTCCTACCTTCTTGTCTCACCTGTCTCCAACCTTCTTGCCTCACCTGTCTCCTACCTTCTTTTTGTCTCCCCTGTCTCCTTCCTTTCTGTCTCACCTGTCTCCTACTTGTCTGTCTCACCTGTCTCCTACCGTCCTGTCTCACCATCCAAACTGTACATTTGTTATGTACGACAGGTGATAGACTACAGCCTTCCCATACAGACAACTGTGAGTACAAATAACATCTCATATATTGACCGGGTGCAGAATCAAGCTCTCAGACTAATTTGTGGAGGGATGAGATCAACACCTACAGTGGGGTGCGAGATTGAGGTCAACATAGAACCGCTAGATACCAGGAGAAAGGGGGCACTGACTGAAGCGGTAGAGAGATACAAGAGACAAGAAAATGGCCATCCAAATAGCGTACAAATAGACACTTGGAAACAAAACAGAAGACTGAAGCAACTGATCCCTCTGGATGTAGCAGAAGAGGAAAGCCACAGTCACCATCTGCCAGAGGAGAGAGAAATGGTACATAGGTTTTTTGGACTAACCTTTTGGGAAAATCTTTGCCTGCCAGTCATAAGAACACACCTGACAGAAAAGGCAGCCACCAAGGAGACTACACCTAATATCCTGAAGACATGTGTCTTAGAGACAGTCTCTAGCTACCAAAAATCGGCAGTCCTGGTCTATACGGATGGATCAGCATTCAAATCTACCTCTTTTGTAGGGTATGGTATCCATATGAAATACACGGATGGGTCCATACACGGGTTTTGTGAATCAGGCAGCGAAAACCGTTCAAATGATGCCTCTTCTATAGTTATGTCTGTGTGTGCCTCTTCTCTAGTTCTGTCTGTGGGCCTCTTCTCTAGTTCTGTCTGTGTGTGTCTCTTCTCTAGTTCTGTCTGTATGCCTCTTCTCTAGTTCTGTCTGTGTGTCTCTTCTCTAGTTCTGTCTGTGTGTGTCTCTTCTCTAGTTCTGTCTGTGTGTGTCTCTTCTCTAGTTCTGTCTGTGTGTGTGTCTCTTCTCTAGTTCTGTCTGTGTGTGTCTCTTCTCTAGTTCTGTCTGTGTGCCTCTTCTCTAGTTCTGTCTGTGTGCCTCTTCTTATCACTTCTAGAATGTTGTCTATCAGCTCTGGGAATAGTGTTGTCTTCTATGGTGGAGATAGCTTTAGGGGCTGTGCCTATCTGTGCAAGGTCTTCCACGGCCGAGGCTCAGGCTGCTTCATAGGAGTCTCATTCAACCAGTTCTTTATTCATTGGATGGTTTGATTTTATGTCAGTTGTAGTATTCTGTAATCTCTTCTGTCAGTTGTAGTACTCTGTAATCTCTTCTGTCAGTTGTAGTACTCTGTAATCTCTTCTGTCAGTTGTAGTACTCTGTAATCTCTTCTGTCAGTTGTAGTACTCTGTAATCTCTTCTGTTTGTTTGATAACTCCTGGAATAATTAGTTAACCTTGATTTTTTTTAAAGTTGTGTTTTGATGTTCTTACCCAGGCTGGCATCCCATAATTCTGGTCTAACATCTCCTGTGTACCTTTCGGTACCTGATAGTCTGCGACCTACCTGACAATTTGCTGTTTAGCTTTGTTTACATTGTTCCGTTAGATTCAGTGTGATTCTATTGCCTTTTTTTGACATATTTTCTTCTCATTTATATCTTGGAGCCATGCCTGAGTCTACTGGTTTAATCTTTGTAGGGCTTCTTGGATCCTGTCATTGCCTGTGTGCTTCAGCTGGATCATCAGGCTATGACGAGTGAGGACCACACCCTCCCTTCCATAAATCCATCAATCACAGATGTCACTGACACGTTTGGTTCACAGATGTCACTGACACGTTTGGTTCACAGATGTCACTGACATGTTTGGTTCACAGATGCCACCACTGACACGTTTGGTTCACAGATGTCACTGACACGTTTGGTTTACAGATGTCACTGACACGTTTGGTTCAGAGATGTCACTGACATGTTTGATTCACAGATGTCACTGACACGTTTGGTTCACAGATGTCACTGACATGTTTGGTTCACAGATGTCACTGACACGTTTGGTTCACAATTGTCACTGACATGTTTGGTTCACAGATGTCACTGACACGTTTGGTTCACAGATGTCACTGACACGTTTGGTTCACAGATGTCACTGAAACGTTTGGTTCACAGATGTCACTGACACGTTTGGTTCACAGATGTCACTGACACGTTTGGTTCACAGATGTCACTCGTTTATTTTAGTTCAATTCCAGTAAATGTGATGATGCAGGTGAAATGTTTCGATCCAGTCAGACGATGGTGGGTGTCAGGGTGGTGGTGATGTAGTTGGTGTCAGGGTGGTGGTGATGTGGTTGGTGTCAGGGTGGTGGTGATGTTGTTGGTGTCAGGGTGGTGGTAATGTGGTTGGTGTCAGGGTAGTGGTGATGTGGTTGGTGTCAGGGTGGTGGTAATGTGGTTGGTGTCAGGGTGGTGGTGATGTGGTTGGTGGTGATGTGGTTGGTGTCAGGGTGGTGGTGATGTGATTGGTGTCAGGGTGGTGGTGATATGGCTTGTGTCAGGGTGGTGGTGATATGGTTGGTGTCAGGGTGGTGGTGATGTGTTTGGTGTCAGTGTGGTGGTGATCTGATTGGTGTCAGGGTGGTGGTGATATGGTTGGTGTCAGGGTGGTGGTGATGTGGTTGGTGTCAGGGTGGTCGTGATGTGGTTGGTGTCAGGGTGGTGGTGATGTGATTGGTGTCAGGGTAGTGGTGATGTGGTTGGTGTCAGGGTGGTGGTGATGTGGTGGGTGTCAGGGTGGTGGTGATGTGGTGGGTGTCAGGATGGTGGTGATGTGGTTGGTGTCAGGGTGGTGGTGATGTGGTTGGTGTCAGGGTGGGGGTGATGTGGTTGGTATCAGGGTGGTGGTGATGTAGATGGTGTCAGGGTGGTGGTGTTGTGGTGGGTGTCAGGGTGGTGGTGATGTGGTGGGTGTCAGGGTGGTGGTGATGTGGTTGGTGTCAGGGTGGTGGTAATGTGGTTGGTGTCAGGGTGGTGGTGATGTCGTGGGTGTCAGGGTGGTGGTGATGTGGTGGTTGTCAGGGTGGGGGTGATGTGGTTGGTGTCAGGGTGGTGGTGATATGGTTGGTGTCAGGGTGGTGGTGATGTGGTGAGTGTCAGGGGGGTGGTGATGTGGTTGGTGTCATGGTGGTGGTGATGTGGTTGGTATCAGGGTGGTGGTGATGTGGTTGGTTTCAGGGTGGTGGTCATGTGGTTGGTGTCAGGGTGGTGGTGATGTGGTGGATGTCAGGGTGGTGGTGATGTGGTGGGTGTCAGGGTGGTGGTGATGTGGTTAGTGTCAGGGTGGTGGTGATGTGGTAAGTGTCAGGGTGGTGGTGATGTGGTTGGTGTCAGGGTGGTGGTGATGTGGTGGGTGTCAGGGCGGTGATGATGTGGTGGGTGTCAGGGTGGTGGTGATGTGGTTAGTGTCAGGTTGGTGATGTGGTGGTGTCAGAGTGGTGGTGATGTGGTTGGTGTCAGGGTGGTGGTGATATGGTTGGTGTCAGGGTGGTGGTGATGTGGTTGGTGTCAGGGTGGTGGTAATGTGGTTGGTGTCAGGGTGGTGGTGATGTGGTTGGTGTCATGGTGGTGGTGATGTGGTTGGTGTCAGGGTAGTGGTGATGTGGTTGGTGTCAGGGTGGTGGTGATGTGGTGGGTGTCAGGGTGGTGGTGATGTGGTGGGTGTCAGGGTTGTGGTGATGTGGGTGGTGTCAGGGTGGTGGTGATGTGGTGGGTGTCAGGGTGGTGGTGATGTGGTTGGTGTCAGGGTGGTGGTGATGTGGTGGGTGTCAGGGTGGTGGTGATGTGGTGGGTATCAGGGTGGTGGTGATGTGGTTGGTGTCAGGGTGGTGGTGATGTGGTTGGTGTCAGAGTGGTGGTGATGTGGTGGGTGTCAGGGTGGTGGTGATGTGGTGGGTGTCAGTGATGTGGTTGGTGTCAGGGTGGTGGTGATGTGGTGGGTGTCAGGGTGGTGGTGATGTGGTGGGTGTCAGTGTGGTGGTGATTTGGTGGGTGTAAGGGTGGTGGTGATTTTGTTGGTGTCAAGGTGGTGGTGATGTGGTTGGTGTCAGGGTGGTGGTGATGTGGTGGGTGTCAGGGTGGTGGTGATGTGGTGGGAGTCAGGGTGATGGTGATGTGGTCGTGTCCGGGTGGTGGTGACGTGGTTGGTGTCAGGGTGGTGGTGATGTGGTGGGTGTCAGGGTGGTGGTGATGTGGTTGGTGTCAGGGTGGTGGTGATGTGGTTTGTGTCAGGGTGGTGGTGATGTGGTTGGTGTCAGGGTGGTGGTGATGTGGTGGGAGTCAGGGTGGTGGTGATGTGGTGGGTGTCAGGGTGGTGGTGATGTGGTTGGTGTCAGGGTGGTGGTGATGTGGTTTGTGTCAGGGTGGTAGTGATGTGGATGGTGTCAGGGTGGTGTTGATGTGGTTGGTATAAGGGTGGTGGTGATGTGGTTAGTGTCAGGGTGGCGGTAATGTGGTTGGTGTCAGGGTGGTAGTGATGTGGTGGCTGTCAGGGTGGTGGTGATGTGGTGGGTGTCAGGGTGGTGGTGATGTGGTTGGTGTCAGGGTGGTGGTGATGTGGTTGGTGTCAGGGTGATGGTGATGTCGTGGGTGTCAGGGTGGTGGTGATGTGGTGGGTGTCAGTGATGTGGAGGGTGTCAGGGTGGTGGTGATGTTGTTGGTGTCAGGGTGGTGGTGATGTGGTGGGTGTCAGGGTGGTGGTGATGTGGTTTGTGTCAGGGTGGTGGTGATGTGGTTGGTGTCAGGGTGGTGGTGATGTGGTTGGTGTCAGGGTGGGGGTGATGTTGTTGGTATCAGGGTGGTGGAGATGTGGATGGTGTCAGGGTGGTGGTGTTGTGGTGGGTGTCAGGGTGGTGGTGATGTGGTGGGTGTCAGGGTGGTGGTGATGTGGTTGGTGTCAGGGTGGTGGTGATGTGGTTGGTGTCAGGGTGGTGGTGATGTTGTGGGTGTCAGGGTGGTGGTGATGTGGTGGTTGTCAGGGTGGTGGTGATGTGGTTGGTGTCAGGGTGGTGGTGATGTGGTTGGTGTCAGGGTGGTGGTGATGTGGTGAGTGTCAGGGGGGTGGTGATGTGGTTGGTGTCATGGTGGTGGTGATGTGGTTGGTATCAGGGTGGTTGTGATGTGGTTGGTTTCAGGGTGGTGGTCATGTGGTTGGTGTCAGGGTGGTGGTGATGTGGTTGGTGTCAGGGTGGTGGTGATGTGGTTGGTGGTGATGTGGTTGGTGTCAGGGTGGTGGTGATGTGATTGGTGTCAGGGTGGTGGTGATATGGCTTGTGTCAGGGTGGTGGTGATATGGTTGGTGTCAGGGTGGTGGTGATGTGTTTGGTGTCAGTGTGGTGGTGATCTGATTGGTGTCAGGGTGGTGGTGATATGGTTGGTGTCAGGGTGGTGGTGATGTGGTTGGTGTCAGGGTGGTCGTGATGTGGTTGGTGTCAGGGTGGTGGTGATGTGATTGGTGTCAGGGTAGTGGTGATGTGGTTGGTGTCAGGGTGGTGGTGATGTGGTGGGTGTCAGGGTGGTGGTGATGTGGTGGGTGTCAGGATGGTGGTGATGTGGTTGGTGTCAGGGTGGTGGTGATGTGGTTGGTGTCAGGGTGGGGGTGATGTGGTTGGTATCAGGGTGGTGGTGATGTGGATGGTGTCAGGGTGGTGGTGTTGTGGTGGGTGTCAGGGTGGTGGTGATGTGGTGGGTGTCAGGGTGGTGGTGATGTGGTTGGTGTCAGGGTGGTGGTAATGTGGTTGGTGTCAGGGTGGTGGTGATGTCGTGGGTGTCAGGGTGGTGGTGATGTGGTGGTTGTCAGGTTGGGGGTGATGTGGTTGGTGTCAGGGTGGTGGTGATGTGGTTGGTGTCAGGGTGGTGGTGATGTGGTGAGTGTCAGGGGGGTGGTGATGTGGTTGGTGTCATGGTGTTGATGTGGTTGGTATCAGGGTGGTGGTGATGTGGTTGGTTTCAGGGTGGTGGTCATGTGGTTGGTGTCAGGGTGGTGGTGATGTGGTGGATGTCAGGGTGGTGGTGATGTGGTGGGTGTCAGGGTGGTGGTGATGTGGTTAGTGTCAGGGTGGTGGTGATGTGGTAAGTGTCAGGGTGGTGGTGATGTGGTTGGTGTCAGGGTGGTGGTGATGTGGTGGGTGTCAGGGCGGTGATGATGTGGTGGGTGTCAGGGTGGTGGTGATGTGGTTAGTGTCAGGTTGGTGATGTGGTGGTGTCAGAGTGGTGGTGATGTGGTTGGTGTCAGGGTGGTGGTGATATGGTTGGTGTCAGGGTGGTGGTGATGTGGTTGGTGTCAGGGTGGTGGTAATGTGGTTGGTGTCAGGGTGGTGGTGATGTGGTTGGTGTCATGGTGGTGGTGATGTGGTTGGTGTCAGGGTAGTGGTGATGTGGTTGGTGTCAGGGTGGTGGTGATGTGGTGGGTGTCAGGGTGGTGGTGATGTGGTGGGTGTCAGGGTTGTGGTGATGTGGGTGGTGTCAGGGTGGTGGTGATGTGGTGGGTGTCAGGGTGGTGGTGATGTGGTTGGTGTCAGGGTGGTGGTGATGTGGTGGGTGTCAGGGTGGTGGTGATGTGGTGGGTGTCAGGGTGGTGGTGATGTGGTTGGTGTCAGGGTGGTGGTGATGTGGTTGGTGTCAGAGTGGTGGTGATGTGGTGGGTGTCAGGGTGGTGGTGATGTGGTGGGTGTCAGTGATGTGGTTGGTGTCAGGGTGGTAGTGATGTGGTGGGTGTCAGGGTGGTGGTGATGTGGTGGGTGTCAGTGTGGTGGTGATTTGGTGGGTGTAAGGGTGGTGGTGATTTTGTTGGTGTCAAGGTGGTGGTGATGTGGTTGGTGTCAGGGTGGTGGTGATGTGGTGGGTGTCAGGGTGGTGGTGATGTGGTGGGTGTCAGGGTGATGGTGATGTGGTCGTGTCCGGGTGGTGGTGACGTGGTTGGTGTCAGGGTGGTGGTGATGTGGTGGGTGTCAGGGTGGTGGTGATGTGGTTGGTGTCAGGGTGGTGGTGATGTGGTTTGTGTCAGGGTGGTGGTGATGTGGTTGGTGTCAGGGTGGTGGTGATGTGGTGGGAGTCAGGGTGGTGGTTATGTGGTGGGTGTCAGGGTGGTGGTGATGTGGTTGGTGTCAGGGTGGTGGTGATGTGGTTTGTGTCAGGGTGGTAGTGATGTGGATGGTGTCAGGGTGGTGTTGATGTGGTTGGTATCAGGGTGGTGGTGATGTGGTTAGTGTCAGGGTGGCGGTAATGTGGTTGGTGTCAGGGTGGTAGTGATGTGGTGGCTGTCAGGGTGGTGGTGATGTGGTGGGTGTCAG
Organism: Ariolimax columbianus; assembly: GCA_036924085.1. Classification (NCBI taxonomy): domain Eukaryota; kingdom Metazoa; phylum Mollusca; class Gastropoda; order Stylommatophora; family Arionidae; genus Ariolimax; species Ariolimax columbianus. The sequence goes on from JAVGWX010000008.1 coordinate 96,695,202, forward strand.
GGTGGTGGTGATGTGGTTGGTGTCAGGGTGGTGGTGATGTGGTTGGTGTCAGGGTGATGGTGATGTCGTGGGTGTCAGGGTGGTGGTGATGTGGTGGGTGTCAGTGATGTGGAGGGTGTCAGGGTGGTGGTGATGTTGTTGGTGTCAGGGTGGTGGTGATGTGGTGGGTGTCAGGGTGGTGGTGATGTGGTTTGTGTCAGGGTGGTGGTGATGTGGTTGGTGTCAGGGTGGTGGTGATGTGGTTGGTGTCAGGGTGGGGGTGATGTTGTTGGTATCAGGGTGGTAGTGATGTGGATGGTGTCAGGGTGGTGGTGTTGTGGTGGGTGTCAGGGTGGTGGTGATGTGGTGGGTGTCAGGGTGGTGGTGATGTGGTTGGTGTCAGGGTGGTGGTGATGTGGTTGGTGTCAGGGTGGTGGTGATGTTGTGGGTGTCAGGGTGGTGGTGATGTGGTGGTTGTCAGGGTGGTGGTGATGTGGTTGGTGTCAGGGTGGTGGTGATGTGGTTGGTGTCAGGGTGGTGGTGATGTGGTGAGTGTCAGGGGGGTGGTGATGTGGTTGGTGTCATGGTGGTGGTGATGTGGTTGGTATCAGGGTGGTTGTGGTGTGGTTGGTTTCAGGGTGGTGGTCATGTGGTTGGTGTCAGGGTGGTGGTGATGTGGTTGGTGTCAGGGTGGTGGTGATGTGGTTGGTGGTGATGTGGTTGGTGTCAGGGTGGTGGTGATGTGATTGGTGTCAGGGTGGTGGTGATATGGCTTGTGTCAGGGTGGTGGTGATATGGTTGGTGTCAGGGTGGTGGTGATGTGTTTGGTGTCAGTGTGGTGGTGATCTGATTGGTGTCAGGGTGGTGGTGATATGGTTGGTGTCAGGGTGGTGGTGATGTGGTTGGTGTCAGGGTGGTCGTGATGTGGTTGGTGTCAGGGTGGTGGTGATGTGATTGGTGTCAGGGTAGTGGTGATGTGGTTGGTGTCAGGGTGGTGGTGATGTGGTGGGTGTCAGGGTGGTGGTGATGTGGTGGGTGTCAGGATGGTGGTGATGTGGTTGGTGTCAGGGTGGTGGTGATGTGGTTGGTGTCAGGGTGGGGGTGATGTGGTTGGTATCAGGGTGGTGGTGATGTGGATGGTGTCAGGGTGGTGGTGTTGTGGTGGGTGTCAGGGTGGTGGTGATGTGGTGGGTGTCAGGGTGGTGGTGATGTGGTTGGTGTCAGGGTGGTGGTAATGTGGTTGGTGTCAGGGTGGTGGTGATGTCGTGGGTGTCAGGGTGGTGGTGATGTGGTGGTTGTCAGGGTGGGGGTGATGTGGTTGGTGTCAGGGTGGTGGTGATGTGGTTGGTGTCAGGGTGGTGGTGATGTGGTGAGTGTCAGGGGGGTGGTGATGTGGTTGGTGTCATGGTGGTGGTGATGTGGTTGGTATCAGGGTGGGGGTGATGTGGTTGGTTTCAGGGTGGTGGTCATGTGGTTGGTGTCAGGGTGGTGGTGATGTGGTGGATGTCAGGGTGGTGGTGATGTGGTGGGTGTCAGGGTGGTGGTGATGTGGTTAGTGTCAGGGTGGTGGTGATGTGGTAAGTGTCAGGGTGGTGGTGATGTGGTTGGTGTCAGGGTGGTGGTGATGTGGTGGGTGTCAGGGCGGTGATGATGTGGTGGGTGTCAGGGTGGTGGTGATGTGGTTAGTGTCAGGTTGGTGATGTGGTGGTGTCAGAGTGGTGGTGATGTGGTTGGTGTCAGGGTGGTGGTGATATGGTTGGTGTCAGGGTGGTGGTTATGTGGTTGGTGTCAGGGTGGTGGTAATGTGGTTGGTGTCAGGGTGGTGGTGATGTGGTTGGTGTCATGGTGGTGGTGATGTGGTTGGTGTCAGGGTAGTGGTGATGTGGTTGGTGTCAGGGTGGTGGTGATGTGGTGGGTGTCAGGGTGGTGGTGATGTGGTGGGTGTCAGGGTTGTGGTGATGTGGGTGGTGTCAGGGTGGTGGTGATGTGGTGGGTGTCAGGGTGGTGGTGATGTGGTTGGTGTCAGGGTGGTGGTGATGTGGTGGGTGTCAGGGTGGTGGTGATGTGGTGGGTGTCAGGGTGGTGGTGATGTGGTTGGTGTCAGGGTGGTGGTGATGTGGTTGGTGTCAGAGTGGTGGTGATGTGGTGGGTGTCAGGGTGGTGGTGATGTGGTGGGTGTCAGTGATGTGGTTGGTGTCAGGGTGGTAGTGATGTGGTGGGTGTCAGGGTGGTGGTGATGTGGTGGGTGTCAGTGTGGTGGTGATTTGGTGGGTGTAAGGGTGGTGGTGATTTTGTTGGTGTCAAGGTGGTGGTGATGTGGTTGGTGTCAGGGTGGTGGTGATGTGGTGGGTGTCAGGGTGGTGGTGATGTGGTGGGTGTCAGGGTGATGGTGATGTGGTCGTGTCCGGGTGGTGGTGACGTGGTTGGTGTCAGGGTGGTGGTGATGTGGTGGGTGTCAGGGTGGTGGTGATGTGGTTGGTGTCAGGGTGGTGGTGATGTGGTTTGTGTCAGGGTGGTGGTGATGTGGTTGGTGTCAGGGTGGTGGTGATGTGGTGGGAGTCAGGGTGGTGGTGATGTGGTGGGTGTCAGGGTGGTGGTGATGTGGTTGGTGTCAGGGTGGTGGTGATGTGGTTTGTGTCAGGGTGGTAGTGATGTGGATGGTGTCAGGGTGGTGTTGATGTGGTTGGTATCAGGGTGGTGGTGATGTGGTTAGTGTCAGGGTGGCGGTAATGTGGTTGGTGTCAGGGTGGTAGTGATGTGGTGGCTGTCAGGGTGGTGGTGATGTGGTGGGTGTCAGGGTGGTGGTGATGTGGTTGGTGTCAGGGTGGTGGTGATGTGGTTGGTGTCAGGGTGATGGTGATGTCGTGGGTGTCAGGGTGGTGGTGATGTGGTGGGTGTCAGTGATGTGGTGGGTGTCAGGGTGGTGGTGATGTTGTTGGTGTCAGGGTGGTGGTGATGTGGTGGGTGTCAGGGTGGTGGTGATGTGGTTTGTGTCAGGGTGGTGGTGATGTGGTTGGTGTCAGGGTGGTGGTGATGTGGTTGGTGTCAGGGTGGGGGTGATGTGGTTGGTATCAGGGTGGTGGTGATGTGGATGGTGTCAGGGTGGTGGTGTTGTGGTGGGTGTCAGGGTGGTGGTGATGTGGTGGGTGTCAGGGTGGTGGTGATGTGGTTGGTGTCAGGGTGGTGGTGATGTGGTTGGTGTCAGGGTGGTGGTGATGTTGTGGGTGTCAGGGTGGTGGTGATGTGGTGGTTGTCAGGGTGGTGGTGATGTGGTTGGTGTCAGGGTGGTGGTGATGTGGTTGGTGTCAGGGTGGTGGTGATGTGGTGAGTGTCAGGGGGGTGGTGATGTGGTTGGTGTCATGGTGGTGGTGATGTGGTTGGTATCAGGGTGGTTGTGATGTGGTTGGTTTCAGGGTGGTGGTCATGTGGTTGGTGTCAGGGTGGTGGTGATGTGGTGGATGTCAGGGTGGTGGTGATGTTGTGGGTGTCAGGGTGGTGGTGATGTGGTTAGTGTCAGGGTGGTGGTGATGTGGTAAGTGTCAGGGTGGTGGTGATGTGGTTGGTGTTAGGGTGGTGGTGATGTGGTGGGTGTCAGGGCGGTTATGATGTGGTGGGTGTCAGGGTGGTGGTGATGTGGTTAGTGTCAGGGTGGTGATGTGGTGGTGTCAGAGTGGTGGTGATGTGGTTGGTGTCAGGGTGGTGGTGATATGGTTGGTGTCAGGGTGGTGGTGATGTGGTTGGTGTCAGGGTGGTGGTAATGTGGTTTGTGTCAGGGTGGTGGTGATGTGGTTGGTGTCAGGGTGGTGGTGATGTGGTTGGTGTCAGGGTAGTGGTGATGTGGTTGGTGTCAGGGTGGTGATGATGTGGTGGGTGTCAGGGTGGTGGTGATGTGGTGGGTGTCAGGGTTGTGGTGATGTGGGTGGTGTCAGGGTGGTGGTGATGTGGTGGGTGTCAGGGTGGTGGTGATGTGGTTGGTGTCAGGGTGGTGGTGATGTGGTGGGTGTCAGGGTGGTGGTGATGTGGTGGGTGTCAGGGTGGTGGTGATGTGGTGGGTTTCAGGGTGGTGGTGATGTGTTGGGTGTAAGGGTGGTGGTGATGTGGTTGTTGTAAGGCTGGTGGTGATGTGGTTGGTGTCAGGGTGGTGGTGATGTAATGGGTGTCAGGGTGGTGGTGATGTGGTTTGTGTACGGGTTGTGGTGATGTGGTGGGTGTCAGGGTGGGGGTGATGTGGTGGGTGTCAGGGTGGTGGTGATGTGGTGGGTGTCAGGTTGGTGGTGATGTGGTTGGTGTCAGGGTGGTGGTGATGTGGTGGGTGTCAGGGTGGTGGTGATGTGGTGGGTGTCAGGGTGGTTGTAATGTGGTGGGTGTCAGGGTGGTGGTGATGTGGTGGGTATCAGGGTGGTTATGTGGTTGGTGTCAGGGTGGTGGTGATGTGGTGGGTGTCAGGGTGGTGGTGATGTGGTGGGTGTCAGGGTGGTGGTGATGTGGTGGGTGTCAGGGTGGTGGTGATGTGGTGGGTGTCAGGGTGGTGGTGATGTGGTGGGTGTCAGGGTGGTGGTGATGTGGTTGGTGTCAGGGTTGTGGTGATGTGGTGGGTGTCAGGGTGGTGGTGATGTGGTGGGTGTCAGGGTGGTGGTGATGTGGTGGGTGTCAGTGATGTGGTTGGTGTCAGGGTGGTGGTGATGTGGTGGGTGTCAGGGTGGTGGTGATGTGGTGGGTGTCAGTGTGGTGGTGATTTGGTGGGTGTAAGGGTGGTGGTGATTTTGTTGGTGTCAAGGTGGTGGTGATGTGGTTGGTGTCAGGGTGGTGGTGATGTGGTGGGTGTCAGGGTGGTGGTGATGTGGTGGGTGTCAGGGTGGTGGTGATGTGGGGTCGTGTCCGGGTGGTGGTGACGTGGTTGGTGTCAGGGTGGTGGTGATGTGGTGGGTGTCAGGGTGGTGGTGATGTGGTTGGTGTCAGGGTGGTGGTGATGTGGTTGGTGTCAGGGTGGTGGTGATGTGGTTGGTGTCAGGGTGGTGGTGATGTGGTGGGAGTCAGGGTGGTGGTGATGTGGTGGGTGTCAGAGTAGTGGTGATGTGGTTGGTGTCAGGGTGGTGGTGATGTGGTTTGTGTCAGGGTGGTAGTGATGTGGTTGGTGTCAGGGTGGTGGTGATGTGGTGGCTATCAGGGTGGTGGTGATGTGGTGGGTGTCAGGGTGGTGGTGATGTGGTTGGTGTCAGGGTGGTGGTGATGTGGTTGGTGTCAGGGTGGTGGTGATGTCGTGGGTGTCAGGGTGGTGGTGATGTGGTGGGTGTCAGTGATGTGGTGGGTGTCAGGGTGGTGGTGATGTGGTTGGTGTCAGGGTGGTGGTGATGTGGAGGGTGTCAGGGTGGTGGTGATGTGGTTTGTGTCAGGGTGGTGGTGATGTGGTTGGTGTCAAGGTGGTGGTGATGTGGTGGGTGTCAGGGTGGTGGTGATGTGGTGGGTGTCAGGGTGGTGGTGATGTGGTGAGTTTCAGGGTGGTGGTGATGTGGTGGGTGTAAGGGTGGTGGTGATGTGGTTGGTGTAAGGCTGGTGGTGATGTGGTTTGTGTCAGGGTGGTGGTGATGTGGTTGGTGTCAGGGTGGTGGTGATGTGGTAGGTGTCAGGGTGGTGATGATGTGGTGGGTGTCAGGGTGGTGGTGATGTGGTGGGTGTCATGGTGGTGGTGATGTGATGGGTGTCAGGGTGGTGGTGATGTGGTGGGTGTCATGGTGGTGGTGATGTATTGGGTGTCAGGGTGGTGGTGATGTGGTGGGTGTCAGGGTGGTGGTGATGTGGTGGGTGTCTGGGTGGTGGTGATGTGGTGGGTGTGAGGGTGGTGGTGGTGTGGTGGGTGTCAGGGTTGTGGTGAGGTGGTGGGTGTCAGGGTGGTGGTGATGTGGTTGGTATCAGGGTGGTGGTGTTGTGGTTGGTGTCAGGGTGGTGGTGATGTGGTGGGTGTTAGGGTGGTGGTGATGGGGTTTGTGTCAGGGTGGTGGTTATGTGGTGGGTGTCAATGTGGTGGTGAAGTGGTTGGTGTCAGGGTGGTGGTGTTGTGGTTTGTGTCAGGATGGTGGTCATGTGGTTTGTGTCAGGGTGGTGGTGTTGTGGTTTGTGTCAGGGTGGTGGTGTTGTGGTTGGTGTCAGGGTGGTGGTGATGTGGTGGGTGTCAGGGTGGTGGTGATGTGGTTGGTGTCAGGGTGGTGGTGATGTGGTGGGTGTCAGGGTGGTGGTGATGTGGTGGGTGTCAGGGTGGTGGTGATGTGGTCGTGTCCGGGTGGTGGTGACGTGGTTGGTGTCAGGGTGGTGGTGATGTGGTGGGTGTCAGGGTGGTGGTGATGTGGTTGTTGTCAGGGTGGTGGTGATGTGGTTGGTGTCAGGGTGGTGGTGATGTGGTTGGTGTCAGGGTGGTGGTGATGTGGTGGGAGTCAGGGTGGTGGTGATGTGGTGGGTGTCAGGGTGGTGGTGATGTGGTTGGTGTCAGGGTGGTGGTGATGTGGTTTGTGTCAGGGTGGTAGTGATGTGGTTGGTGTCAGGGTGGTGTTGATGTGGTTGGTATCAGGGTGGTGGTGATGTGGTTAGTGTCAGGGTGACGGTAATGTGGTTGGTGTCAGGGTGGTAGTGATGTGGTGGCTGTCAGGGTGGTGGTGATGTGGTGGGTGTCAGGGTGGTGGTGACGTGGTTGGTGTCAGGGTGGTGGTGATGTGGTTGGTGTCAGGGTGGTGGTGATGTCGTGGGTGTCAGGGTGGTGGTGATGTGGTGGGTGTCAGTGATGTGGTGGGTGTCAGGGTGGTGGTGATGTTGTTTGTGTCAGGGTGGTGGTGATGTGGTGGGTGTCAGGGTGGTGGTGATGTGGTTGGTGTCAGGGTGGTGGTGATGTGGTTGGTGTCAAGGTGGTGGTGATGTGGTGGGTGTCAGGGTGGTGGTGATGTGGTGGGTGTCAGGGTGGTGGTGATGTGGTTGGTTTCAGGGTGGTGGTGATGTGGTGGGTGTAAGGGTGGTGGTGATGTGGTTGGTGTAAGGCTGGTGGTGATGTGGTTGGTGTCAGGGTGGTGGTGATGTGGTGGGTGTCAGGGTGGTGGTGATGTGGTTTGTGTCAGGGTTGTGGTGATGTGGTGGGTGTCAGGGTGGGGGTGATGTGGTGGGTGTCAGGGTGGTGGTGATGTGGTGGGTGTCAGGTTGGTGGTGATGTGGTTGGTGTCAGGGTGGTGGTGATGTGGTGGGTGTCAGGGTGGTGGTGATGTGGTTGGTGTCAGGGTTGTGGTGATGTGGTTGGTGTCAAGGTGGTGGTGATGTGGTGGGTGTCAGGGTGGTGGTGATGTGGTGGGTGTCAGGGTGGTGGTGATGTGGTGGGTGTCAGGGTGGTGGTGATGTGGTGGGTTTCAGGGTGGTGGTGATGTGGTGGGTGTAAGGGTGATGGTGATGTGGTTGGTGTAAGGCTGGTGGTGATGTGGTTGGTGTCAGGGTGGTGGTGATGTGGTGGGTGTCAGGGTGGTGGTGATGTGGTTTGTGTCAGGGTTGTGGTGATGTGGTGGGTGTCAGGGTGGGGGTGATGTGGTGGGTGTCAGGGTGGTGGTGATGTGGTGGGTGTCAGGTTGGTGGTGATGTGGTTGGTGTCAGGGTGGTGGTGATATGGTGGGTGTCAGGGTGGTGGTGATGTGGTGGGTGTCAGGGTGGTTGTAATGTGGTGGGTGTCAGGGTGGTGGTGATGTGGTGGGTATCAGGGTGGTTATGTGGTTGGTGTCAGGGTGGTGGTGATGTGGCGGGTGTCAGGGTGGTGGTGATGTGGTGGGTGTCAGGGTGGTGGTGATGTGGTGGGTGTCAGGGTGGTGGTGATGTGGTGGGTGTCAGGGTGGTGGTGATGTGGTGGGTGTCAGGGTGGTGGTGATGTGGTTGGTGTCAGGGTTGTGGTGATGTGGTGGGTGTCAGGGTGGTGGTGATGTGGTGGGTGTCAGGGTGGTGGTGATGTGGTGGGTGTCAGTGATGTGGTTGGTGTCAGTGTGGTGGTGATGTGGTGGGTGTCAGGGTGGTGGTGATGTGGTGGGTGTCAGTGTGGTGGTGATTTGGTGGGTGTAAGGGTGGTAGTGATTTTGTTGGTGTCAAGGTGGTGGTGATGTGGTTGGTGTCAGGGTGGTGGTGATGTGGTGGGTGTCAGGGTGGTGGTGATGTGGTGGGTGTCAGGGTGGTGGTGATGTGGTCGTGTCCGGGTGGTGGTGACGTGGTTGGTGTCAGGGTGGTGGTGATGTGGTGGGTGTCAGGGTGGTGGTGATGTGGTTGGTGTCAGGGTGGTGGTGATGTGGTTGGTGTCAGGGTGGTGGTGATGTGGTTGGTGTCAGGGTGGTGGTGATGTGGTGGGAGTCAGGGTGGTGGTGATGTGGTGGGTGTCAGGGTGGTGGTGATGTGGTTGGTGTCAGGGTGGTGGTGATGTGGTTTGTGTCAGGGTGGTAGTGATGTGGTTGGTGTCAGGGTGGTGTTGATGTGGTTGGTGTCAGGGTGGTGGTGATGTGGTTAGTGTCAGGGTGGTGGTGATGTGGTTGGTGTCAGGGTGGTGGTGATGTGGTGGCTGTCAGGGTAGTGGTGATGTGGTGGGTGTCAGGGTGGTGGTGATGTGGTTGGTGTCAGGGTGGTGGTGATGTGGTTGGTGTCAGGGTGGTGGTGATGTCGTGGGTGTCAGGGTGGTGGTGATGTGGTGGGTGTCAGTGATGTGGTGGGTGTCAGGGTGGTGGTGATGTGGTTGGTGTCAGGGTGGTGGTGATGTGGAGGGTGTCAGGGTGGTGGTGATGTGGTTGGTGTCAGGGTGGTGGTGATGTGGTTTGTGTCAAGGTGGTGGTGATTTGGTGGGTGTCAGGGTGGTGGTGATGTGGTGGGTGTCAGGGTGGTGGTGATGTGGTGAGTTTCAGGGTGGTGGTGATGTGGTGGGTGTAAGGGTGGTGGTGATGTGGTTGGTGTAAGGCTGGTGGTGATGTGGTTTGTGTCAGGGTGGTGGTGATGTGGTTGGTGTCAGGGTGGTGGTGATGTGGTAGGTGTCAGGGTGGTGATGATGTGGTGGGTGTCAGGGTGGTGGTGATGTGGTGGGTGTCATGGTGGTGGTGATGTGATGGGTGTCAGGGTGGTGGTGATGTGGTGGGTGTCATGGTGGTGGTGATGTGGTGGGTGTCAGGGTGGTGGTAATGTGGTGGGTGTCAGGGTTGTGGTGATGTGGTGGGTGTCAGGGTGGTGGTGATGTGGTGGGTGTCTGGGTGGTGGTGATGTGGTGGGTGTGAGGGTGGTGGTGGTGTGGTGGGTGTCAGGGTTGTGGTGAGGTGGTGGGTGTCAGGGTGGTGGTGATGTGGTTGGTATCAGGGTGGTGGTGTTGTGGTTGGTGTCAGGGTGGTGGTGATGTGGTGGGTGTTAGGGTGGTGGTGATGGGGTTTGTGTCAGGGTGGTGGTTATGTGGTGGGTGTCAATGTGGTGGTGAAGTGGTTGGTGTCAGGGTGGTGGTGTTGTGGTTTGTGTCAGGATGGTGGTCATGTGGTTTGTGTCAGGGTGGTGGTGTTGTGGTTTGTGTCAGGGTGGTGGTGTTGTGGTTGGTGTCAGGGTGGTGGTGATGTGGTGGGTGTCAGGGTGGTGGTGATGTGGTTGGTGTCAGGGTGGTGGTGATGTGGTGGGTGTCAGGGTGGTGGTGATGTGGTGGGTGTCAGGGTGGTGGTGATTCTGTCGTGTCCGGGTGGTGGTGACGTGGTTGGTGTCAGGGTGGTGGTGATGTGGTGGGTGTCAGGGTGGTGGTGATGTGGTTGTTGTCAGGGTGGTGGTGATGTGGTTGGTGTCAGGGTGGTGGTGATGTGGTTGGTGTCAGGGTGGTGGTGATGTGGTGGGAGTCAGGGTGGTGGTGATGTGGTGGGTGTCAGGGTGGTGGTGATGTTGTTGGTGTCAGGGTGGTGGTGATGTGGTTTGTGTCAGGGTGGTAGTGATGTGGTTGGTGTCAGGGTGGTGTTGATGTGGTTGGTATCAGGGTGGTGGTGATGTGGTTAGTGTCAGGGTGGCGGTAATGTGGTTGGTGTCAGGGTGGTAGTGATGTGGTGGCTGTCAGGGTGGTGGTGATGTGGTGGGTGTCAGGGTGGTGGTGACGTGGTTGGTGTCAGGGTGGTGGTGATGTGGTTGGTGTCAGGGTGGTGGTGATGTCGTGGGTGTCAGGGTGGTGTTGATGTGGTGGGTGTCAGTGATGTGGTGGGTGTCAGGGTGGTGGTGATGTTGTTGGTGTCAGGGTGGTGGTGATGTGGTGGGTGTCAGGGTGGTGGTGATGTGGTTGGTGTCAGGGTGGTGGTGATGTGGTTGGTGTCAAGGTGGTGGTGATGTGGTGGGTGTCAGGGTGGTGGTGATGTGGTGGGTGTCAGGGTGGTGGTGATGTGGTGGGTTTCAGGGTGGTGGTGATGTGGTGGGTGTAAGGGTGGGGGTGATGTGGTTGGTGTAAGGCTGGTGGTGATGTGGTTGGTGTCAGGGTGGTGGTGATGTGGTGGGTGTCAGGGTGGTGGTGATGTGGTTTGTGTCAGGGTTGTGGTGATGTGGTGGGTGTCAGGGTGGGGGTGATGTGGTGGGTGTCAGGGTGGTGGTGATGTGGTGGGTGTCAGGTTGGTGGTGATGTGGTTGGTGTCAGGGTGGTGGTGATGTGGTGGGTGTCAGGGTGGTGGTGATGTGGTGGGTGTCAGGGTGGTTGTAATGTGGTGGGTGTCAGGGTGGTGGTGATGTGGTGGGTATCAGGGTGGTTATGTGGTTGGTGTCAGGGTGGTGGTGATGTGGTGGGTGTCAGGGTGGTGGTGATGTGGTGGGTGTCAGGGTGGTGGTGATGTGGTGGGTGTCAGGGTGGTGGTGATGTGGTGGGTGTCAGGGTGGTGGTGATGTGGTGGGTGTCAGGGTGGTGGTGATGTGGTTGGTGTCAGGGTTGTGGTGATGTGGTGGGTGTCAGGGTGGTGGTGATGTGGTGGGTGTCAGGGTGGTGGTGATGTGGTGGGTGTCAGGGTGGTGGTGATGTGGTTGGTGTCAGGGTGGTGGTGACGTGGTGGGTGTCAGGGTGGTGGGGATGTGGTGGGTGTCAGGGTGGTTGTAATGTGGTCGGTGTCAGGGTGGTGGTGATGTGGTGGGTGTCAGGGTGGTGGTGATGTGGTTGGTGTCAGGGTGGTGGTGATGTGGTGGGTGTCAGGGTGGTGGTGATGTGGTGGGTGTCAGGGTGGTGGTGATGTGGTTGGTTTCAGGGTGGTGGTGATGTGGTTGGTGTCAGGGTGGTGGTGATGTGGTGGGTGTCAGGGTGGTGGTGATGTGGTGGGTGTCAGTGATGTGGTTGGTGTCAGGGTGGTGGTGATGTGGTGGGTGTCAGGGTGGTGGTGATGTGGTGGGTGTCAGTGTGGTGGTGATTTGGTGGGTGTAAGGGTGGTGGTGATTTTGTTGGTGTCAAGGTGGTGGTGATGTGGTTGGTGTCAGGGTGGTGGTGATGTGGTGGGTGTCAGGGTGGTGGTGATGTGGTGGGTGTCAGGGTGGTGGTGATGTGGTCGTGTCCGGGTGGTGGTGACGTGGTTGGTGTCAGGGTGGTGGTGATGTGGTGGGTGTCAGGGTGGTGGTGATGTGGTTGGTGTCAGGGTGGTGGTGATGTGGTTGGTGTCAGGGTGGTGGTGATGTGGTTGGTGTCAGGGTGGTGGTGATGTGGTGGGAGTCAGGGTGGTGGTGATGTGGTGGGTGTCAGGGTGGTGGTGATGTGATTGGTGTCAGGGTGGTGGTGATGTGGTTTGTGTCAGGGTGGTAGTGATGTGGTTGGTGTCAGGGTGGTGTTGATGTGGTTGGTGTCAGGGTGGTGGTGATGTGGTTAGTGTCAGGGTGGTGGTGATGTGGTTGGTGTCAGGGTGGTGGTGATGTGGTGGCTGTCAGGGTGGTGGTGATGTGGTGGGTGTCAGGGTGGTGGTGATGTGGTTGGTGTCAGGGTGGTGGTGATGTGGTTGGTGTCAGGGTGGTGGTGATGTCGTGGGTGTCAGGGTGGTGGTGATGTGGTGGGTGTCAGTGATGTGGTGGGTGTCAGGGTGGTGGTGATGTGGTTGGTGTCAGGGTGGTGGTGATGTGGTGGGTGTCAGGGTGGTGGTGATGTGGTTGGTGTCAGGGTGGTGGTGATGTGGTTGGTGTCAAGGTGGTGGTGATGTGGTGGGTGTCAGGGTGGTGGTGATGTGGTGGGTGTCAGTGATGTGGTGAGTTTCAGGGTGGTGGTGATGTGGTGGGTGTAAGGGTGGTGGTGATGTGGTTGGTGTAAGGCTGGTGGTGATGTGGTTTGTGTCAGGGTGGTGGTGATGTGGTTGGTGTCAGGGTGGTGGTGATGTGGTGGGTGTCAGGGTGGTGATGATGTGGTGGGTGTCAGGGTGGTGGTGATGTGGTGGGTGTCATGGTGGTGGTGATGTGATGGGTGTCAGGGTGGTGGTGATGTGGTGGGTGTCATGGTGGTGGTGATGTGGTGGATGTCAGGGTGGTGGTAATGTGGTGGGTGTCAGGGTGGTGGTTATGTGGTGGGTGTCAGGGTGGTGGTGATGTGGTGGGTGTCTGGGTGGTGGTGATGTGGTGGGTGTGAGGGTGGTGGTGGTGTGGTGGGTGTCAGGGTTGTGGTGAGGTGGTGGGTGTCAGGGTGGTGGTGATGTGGTTGGTATCAGGGTGGTGGTGTTGTGGTTGGTGTCAGGGTGGTGGTGATGTGGTGGGTGTTAGGGTGGTGGTGATGGGGTTTGTGTCAGGGTGGTGGTTATGTGGTGGGTGTCAATGTGGTGGTGAAGTGGTTGGTGTCAGGGTGGTGGTGTTGTGGTTTGTGTCAGGATGGTGGTCATGTGGTTTGTGTCAGGGTGGTGGTGTTGTGGTTTGTGTCAGGGTGGTGGTGTTGTGGTTGGTGTCAGGGTGGTGGTGATGTGGTGGGTGTCAGGGTGGTGGTGATGTGGTTGGTGTCAGGGTGGTGGTGATGTGGTGGGTGTCAGGGTGGTGGTGATGTGGTGGGTGTCAGGGTGGTGGTGATGTGGTGGATGTCAGGGTGGTGGTGATGTGGTGGGTGTCAGGGTGGTTGTGATGTGGTGGGTGTCAGTGTGGTGGTGATTTGGTGGGTGTAAGGGTGGTGGTGATGTGGTTTGTGTCAGGGTGGTGGTTATGTGGTGGGTGTCAGGGTGGTGGTGATGTGGTGGGTCTCAGGGTGGTGGTGATGTGGTGGGTGTCAGGGTGGTTATGTGGTTGGTGTCAGGGTGGTGGTGATGTGGTGGGTGTCAGGGTGGTGGTGATGTGGTGGGTGTCAGGGTGGTGGTGATGTGGTTGGTGTCAGGGTTGTGGTGATGTGGTGGGTGTCAGGGTGGTGGTTATGTGGCAGGTGTCAGAGTGGTGGTGATGTGGTGGGTGTCAGGGTGGCGGTGATGTGGTTGGTGTCAGGGTGGTGGTGATGTGGTGGGTGTCAGGGTGGTTGTAATGTGGTGGGTGTCAGGGTGGTGGTGATGTGTTGGGTGTCAGGGTGGTGGTTATGTGGTGGGTGTGAGGGTGGTGGTGGTGTGGTGGGTGTCAGGGTTGTGGTGATGTGGTGGGTGTCAGGGTGGTGGTGATGTGGTGGGTGTCAGGGTGGTGGTGATGTGGTGGGTGTCAGGGTGGTGGTGATGTGGTTGGTGTCAGGGTGGTGGTGATGTGGTGGGTGTCAGGGTGGTGGTGATGTGGTTGGTGTCAGGGTGGTGGTGTTGTGGTTGGTGTCAGGGTGGTGGTGATGTGGTTAGTGTCAGGGTGGTGGTGTTGTGGTTGGTGTCAGGGTGGTGGTGATGTGGTGGGTGTCAGGGTGGTGGTGTGGTGGTGGGTGTCAGTGTGGTGGGGATGTGGTGGGTGTAAGGGTGGTGGTGATGTGGTTGGTGTCATGGTGGTGGTGATGTGGTTGGTGTCAGGGTGGTGGTGATGTGGTGGGTGTCAGGGTGGTGGTGATGTGGTTTGTGTCAGGGTGGTGGTGATGTGGTGGGTGTCAGTGTGGTGGTGATTTGGTGGGTGTAAGGGTGGTGGTGATTTTGTTGGTGTCAAGGTGGTGGTGATGTGGTTGGTGTCAGGGTGGTGGTGATGTGGTGGGTGTCAGGGTGGTGGTGATGTGGTGGGTGTCAGGGTGGTGGTGATGTGGTCGTGTCCGGGTGGTGGTGACGTGGTTGGTGTCAGGGTGGTGGTGATGTGGTGGGTGTCAGGGTGGTGGTGATGTGGTTGGTGTCAGGGTGGTGGTGATGTGGTTGGTGTCAGGGTGGTGGTGATGTGGTTGGTGTCAGGGTGGTGGTGATGTGGTGGGAGTCAGGGTGGTGGTGATGTGGTGGGTGTCAGGGTGGTGGTGATGTGATTGGTGTCAGGGTGGTGGTGATGTGGTTTGTGTCAGGGTGGTAGTGATGTGGTTGGTGTCAGGGTGGTGTTGATGTGGTTGGTGTCAGGGTGGTGGTGATGTGGTTAGTGTCAGGGTGGTGGTGATGTGGTTGGTGTCAGGGTGGTGGTGATGTGGTGGCTGTCAGGGTGGTGGTGATGTGGTGGGTGTCAGGGTGGTGGTGATGTGGTTGGTGTCAGGGTGGTGGTGATGTGGTTGGTGTCAGGGTGGTGGTGATGTCGTGGGTGTCAGGGTGGTGGTGATGTGGTGGGTGTCAGTGATGTGGTGGGTGTCAGGGTGGTGGTGATGTGGTTGGTGTCAGGGTGGTGGTGATGTGGTGGGTGTCAGGGTGGTGGTGATGTGGTTGGTGTCAGGGTGGTGGTGATGTGGTTGGTGTCAAGGTGGTGGTGATGTGGTGGGTGTCAGGGTGGTGGTGATGTGGTGGGTGTCAGTGATGTGGTGAGTTTCAGGGTGGTGGTGATGTGGTGGGTGTAAGGGTGGTGGTGATGTGGTTGGTGTAAGGCTGGTGGTGATGTGGTTTGTGTCAGGGTGGTGGTGATGTGGTTGGTGTCAGGGTGGTGGTGATGTGGTGGGTGTCAGGGTGGTGATGATGTGGTGGGTGTCAGGGTGGTGGTGATGTGGTGGGTGTCATGGTGGTGGTGATGTGATGGGTGTCAGGGTGGTGGTGATGTGGTGGGTGTCATGGTGGTGGTGATGTGGTGGATGTCAGGGTGGTGGTAATGTGGTGGGTGTCAGGGTGGTGGTTATGTGGTGGGTGTCAGGGTGGTGGTGATGTGGTGGGTGTCTGGGTGGTGGTGATGTGGTGGGTGTGAGGGTGGTGGTGGTGTGGTGGGTGTCAGGGTTGTGGTGAGGTGGTGGGTGTCAGGGTGGTGGTGATGTGGTTGGTATCAGGGTGGTGGTGTTGTGGTTGGTGTCAGGGTGGTGGTGATGTGGTGGGTGTTAGGGTGGTGGTGATGGGGTTTGTGTCAGGGTGGTGGTTATGTGGTGGGTGTCAATGTGGTGGTGAAGTGGTTGGTGTCAGGGTGGTGGTGTTGTGGTTTGTGTCAGGATGGTGGTCATGTGGTTTGTGTCAGGGTGGTGGTGTTGTGGTTTGTGTCAGGGTGGTGGTGTTGTGGTTGGTGTCAGGGTGGTGGTGATGTGGTGGGTGTCAGGGTGGTGGTGATGTGGTTGGTGTCAGGGTGGTGGTGATGTGGTGGGTGTCAGGGTGGTGGTGATGTGGTGGATGTCAGGGTGGTGGTGATGTGGTGGGTGTCAGGGTGGTTGTGATGTGGTGGGTGTCAGTGTGGTGGTGATTTGGTGGGTGTAAGGGTGGTGGTGATGTGGTTTGTGTCAGGGTGGTGGTTATGTGGTGGGTGTCAGGGTGGTGGTGATGTGGTGGGTCTCAGGGTGGTGGTGATGTGGTGGGTGTCAGGGTGGTTATGTGGTTGGTGTCAGGGTGGTGGTGATGTGGTGGGTGTCAGGGTGGTGGTGATGTGGTGGGTGTCAGGGTGGTGGTGATGTGGTTGGTGTCAGGGTTGTGGTGATGTGGTGGGTGTCAGGGTGGTGGTTATGTGGCAGGTGTCAGAGTGGTGGTGATGTGGTGGGTGTCAGGGTGGCGGTGATGTGGTTGGTGTCAGGGTGGTGGTGATGTGGTGGGTGTCAGGGTGGTTGTAATGTGGTGGGTGTCAGGGTGGTGGTGATGTGTTGGGTGTCAGGGTGGTGGTGATGTGGTGGGTGTCAGAGTGGTGGTTATGTGGTGGGTGTGAGGGTGGTGGTGGTGTGGTGGGTGTCAGGGTTGTGGTGATGTGGTGGGTGTCAGGGTGGTGGTGATGTGGTGGGTGTCAGGGTGGTGGTGATGTGGTGGGTGTCAGGGTGGTGGTGATGTGGTTGGTGTCAGGGTGGTGGTGATGTGGTGGGTGTCAGGGTGGTGGTGATGTGGTTGGTGTCAGGGTGGTGGTGTTGTGGTTGGTGTCAGGGTGGTGGTGATGTGGTTAGTGTCAGGGTGGTGGTGTTGTGGTTGGTGTCAGGGTGGTGGTGATGTGGTGGGTGTCAGGGTGGTGGTGTGGTGGTGGGTGTCAGGGTGGTGGTGATGTGGTTTGTGTCAGGGAGGTGGTTATATGGTTTGTGTCAGGGTGGTGGTGATGTGGTGGGTGTCAGTGTGGTGGGGATGTGGTGGGTGTAAGGGTGGTGGTGATGTGGTTGGTGTCATGGTGGTGGTGATGTGGTTGGTTTCAGGGTGGTGGTGATGTGGTGGGTGTCAGGGTGGTGGTGATGTGGTTTGTGTCAGGGTGGTGGTGATGTGGTGGGTGTCAGGGTGGTGGTGATGTGGTTTGTGTCAGGGTGGTGGTCATGTGGTTGGTGTCAGGGTGGTGGTGATGTGGTGGGTGTCAGGGTGGTGGTGATGTAGTGGATGTCAGGGTAGTGGTGATGTGGTTTGTTTCAGGGTGGTGGTGATGAGGTTGGTGTCAGGGTGGTGGTGATGTGGTGGGTGTCAGGGTGGTGGTGATGTGGTGGGTGTCAGGGTGGTGGTGATGTGGTGGGTGTCAGGGTGGTGGTGATGTGTTTGGTGTCAGGGTGTTGGTGATGTGGTGGGTGTCAGGGTGGTGGTGATGTGGTGGGTGTCAGGGTGGTTGTAATGTGGTGGGTGTCAGGGTGGTGGTGATGTGGTGGGTGTCAGGGTGGTGCTGATGGGGTTGGTGTCAGGGTGGTGGTGATGTGGTGGGTGTCAGGGTGGTGGTGATGTGGTGGGTGTCAGGGTGGTGGTGATGTGGTTGGTGTCAGGGTGGTGGTGATGTGGTGGGTGTCAGGGTGGTGGTGATGTGGTGGGTGTCACGGTGGTGGTGATGTTGTTGGTGTCAGGGTTGTGGTGATGTGGTGGGTGTCAGGGTGGTGGTGATGTGGTGGGTGTCAGGGTGGTGGTGATGTGGTGGGTGTCAGGGTGGTGGTGATGTGGTGGGTGTCAGGGTGGTGGTGATGTGGTGGGTGTCAGGGTGGTGGTGATGTGGTTGGTGTCAGGGTTGTGGTGAAGTGGTGGGTGTCAGGGTGGTGGTGATGTGGTGGGTGTCAGGGTGGTGGTGATGTGGTGGGTGTCAGGGTGGTGGTGATGTGGTGGGTGTCAGGGTGGTGGTGATGTGGTTGGCGTCAGGGTTGTGGTGAAGTGGTGGGTGTCAGGGTGGTGGTGATGTGGTGGGTGTCAGGGTGGTGGTGATGTGGGGGGTGTCAGGGTGGTGGTGATGTGGTTGGTGTCAGGGTGGTGGTGATGTGGTGGGTGTCAGGGTGGTGGTGATGTGGTGGGTGTCAGGGTGGTTGTAATGTGGTGGGTGTCAGGGTGGTGGTGATGTGGTGGGTGTCAGGGTGGTGGTTATGTGGTGGGTGTCAGGGTGGTGGTGATGTGGTTGGTGTCAAGGTGGTGGTGATGTGGTGGGTGTCAGGATGGTGGTGATGTGGTGGGTGTCAGGGTGGTGGTGATGTGGTTGGTGTCAGGGTGGTGGTGATGTGGTGGGTGTCAGGGTGGTGGTGATGTGGTGGGTGTCAGTGATGTGGTGGGTGTCAGGGTGGTGGTGATGTGGTGGGTGTCAGTGTGGTGGTGATTTGGTGGGTGTAAGGGTGGTAGTGATGTGGTTGGTGTCAAGGTGGTGGTGATGTGGTTGGTGTCAGGGTGGTGGTGATGTGGTGGGTGTCAGGGTGGTGGTGATGTGATGGGTGTCAGGGTGGTGGTGATGTGGTCGTGTCCGGGTGGTGGTGACGTGGTTGGTGTCAGGGTGGTTGTGATGTGGTGGGTGTCAGGGTGGTGGTGATGTGGTTGGTGTCAGGGTGGTGGTGATGTGGTTTGTGTCAGGGTGGTGGTGATGTGGTTGTTGTCAGGGTGGTGGTGATGTGGTGGGAGTCAGGGTGGTGGTGATGTGGTGGGTGTCAGGGTGGTGGTGATGTGGTGGGTGTCAGGGTGGTGGTGATGTGGTTTGTGTCAGGGTGGTAGTGATGTGGTTGGTGTCAGGGTGGTGTTGATGTGATTGGTGTCAGGGTGGTGGTGATGTGGTTAGTGTCAGGGTGGTGGTGATGTGGTTGGTGTCAGGGTGGTGGTGATGTGGTTGCTGTCAGGGTGGTGGTGATGTGGTGGGTGTCAGGGTGGTGGTGATGTGGTTGGTGTCAGGGTGGTGGTGATGTGGTTGGTGTCAGGGTGGTGGTGATGTGGTGGGTGTCAGGGTGGTGGTGATGTGATGGGTGTCAGTGATGTGGTGGGTGTCAGGGTGGTGGTCATGTGGTTGGTGTCAGGGTGGTGGTGATGTGGTGGGTGTCAGGGGGGTGGTGATGTGGTGGGTGTCAGGGTGGTGGTGATGTGGTTGGTGTCAGGGTGGTGGTGGTGTGGTTGGTGTCAAGGTGGTGGTGATGTGGTGGGTGTCAGGGTGGTGGTGATGTGGTGGGTGTCAGGGTGGTGGTGATGTGGTGGGTTTCAGGGTGGTGGTTATGTGGTGGGTGTAAGGCTGGTGGTGATGTGGTTGGTGTAAGGCTGGTGGTGATGTGGTTGGTGTCAGGGTGGTGGTGATGTGGTTGGTGTCAGGGTAGTGGTGATGTGGTGGGTGTCAGGGTGGTGGTGATGTGGTTGGTGTCAGGGTGGTGGTGATGTGGTGGGTGTCGTGGTGGTGGTGATGTGATGGGTGTCAGGGTGGTGGTGATGTGGTGGGTGTCATGGTGGTGGTGATGTGGTGGGTGTCAGTGTGGTGGTAATGTGGTGGGTGTCAGGGTGGTGGTGATGTGGTGGGTGTCAGGGTGGTGGTGATGTGGTGGGTGTGAGGGTGGTGGTGGTGTGGTGGGTGTCAGGGTTGTGGTGATGTGGTGGGTGTCAGGGTGGTGGTGATGTGATTGGTGTCAGGGTGGTGGTGTTGTGGTTGGTGTCAGGGTGGTGGTGATGTGGTGGGTGTTAGGGTGGTGGTGATGTGGTTTGTGTCAGTGTGGTGGTTATGTGGTTTGTGTCAGGGTGGTGGTGATCTGATGGGTGTCAGTATGGTGGTGATGTGGTGGGTGTAAGGGTGGTGGTGATGTGATTGGTGTCATGGTGGCGGTGATGTGGTGGGTGTCAATGTGGTGGTGAAGTGGTTGGTGTCAGGGTGGTGGTGCTGTGGTTTGTGTCAGGGTGGTGGTCATGTGGTTTGTGTCAGGGTGGTGGTGTTGTGGTTGGTGTCAGGGTGGTGGTGTTGTGGTTGGTGTCAGGGTGGTGGTGATGTGGTGGGTGTCAGGGTGGTGGTCATGTGGTTTGTGTCAGGGTGGTGGTGATGTGGTGGGTGTCAGGGTGGTGGTGATGTGGTGGGTGTCAGGGTGGTGGTGATGTGGTGGATGTCAGGGTGGTGGTGATGTGGTGGGTGTCAGAATGGTGGTGATGTGGTGGGTGTCAGTGTGGTGGTGATTTGGTGGGTGTAAGGGTGGTGGTGATGTGGTTTGTGTCAGGGTGGTGGTTATGTGGTGGGTGTCAGGGTGGTGGTGATGTGGTGGGTGTCAGGGTGGTGGTGATGTGGTGGGTGTCAGGGTGGTGGTGATGTGGTGTGTGTCAGGGTGGTGGTGATGTGGTGGGTGTCAGGGTGGTGGTGATGTGGTGGGTGTCAGAGTGGTTGAAATGTGGTGGGTGTCAGGGTGGTGGTGATGTGGTGGGTGTCAGGGTGGTGGTGATGTGGTGGGTGTCAGGGTGGTGCTGATGTGGTGGGTGTGAGGGTGGTGGTGGTGTGGTGGGTGTCAGGGTTGTGGTGATGTGGTGGGTTTCAGGGTGGTGGTGATGTGGTGGGTGTCAGGGTGGTGGTGATGTGGTGGGTGTCAGGGTGGTGGTGATGTGGTTGGTGTCAGGGTGGTGGTGATGTGGTGGGTGTCAGGGTGGTGGTGATGTGGTTTGTGTTAGGGTGGTGGTGTTGTGGTTGGTGTCAGGGTGGTGGTGATGTGGTTGGTGTCAGGGTGGTGGTGTTGTGGTTGGTGTCAGGGTGGTGGTGATGTGGTAGGTGTCAGGGTGGTGGTGTGGACGTGGGTGTCAGGGTTGTGGTGATGTGGTTTGTGTCAGGGTGGTGGTTATATGGTTTGTGTCAGGGTGGTGGTGATGTGGTGGGTGTCAGTGTGGTGGGGATGTGGTGGGTGTAAGGGTGGTGGTGATGTGGTTTGTGTCATGGTGGTGGTGATGTGGTGGGTGTCAGGGTGGTGGTGATGTGGTTGGTGTCAGGGTGGTGATGTTGTGGTTTGTGTCAGGGTGGTGGTGATGTGGTTTGTGTCAGGGTGGTGGTGTTGTGGTTGGTGTCAGGGTGGTGGTGATGTGGTGGGTGTCAGGGTGGGGGTGATGTGGTTGGTGTCAGGGTTGTGGTGCTGTGGTTTGTGTCAGGGTGGTGGTCATGTGGTTTGTGTCAGGGTGGTGGTGATGTGGTGGGTGTCAGGGTGGTGGTGATGTGGTGGGTGTCAGGGTGGTGGTGATGTGGTGGATGTCAGGGTGGTGGTGATGTGGTTGGTGTCAGGGTGGTGGTGATGTGGTTGGTGTCAGGGTGGTGGTGATGTGGTTGGTGTCAGGGTGGTGGTGATGTGGTGGGAGTCAGGGTGGTGGTGATGTGGTGGGTGTCAGGGTGGTGGTGATGTGATTGGTGTCAGGGTGGTGGTGATGTGGTTTGTGTCAGGGTGGTAGTGATGTGGTTGGTGTCAGGGTGGTGTTGATGTGGTTGGTGTCAGGGTGGTGGTGATGTGGTTAGTGTCAGGGTGGTGGTGATGTGGTTGGTGTCAGGGTGGTGGTGATGTGGTGGCTGTCAGGGTGGTGGTGATGTGGTGGGTGTCAGGGTGGTGGTGATGTGGTTGGTGTCAGGGTGGTGGTGATGTGGTTGGTGTCAGGGTGGTGGTGATGTCGTGGGTGTCAGGGTGGTGGTGATGTGGTGGGTGTCAGTGATGTGGTGGGTGTCAGGGTGGTGGTGATGTGGTTGGTGTCAGGGTGGTGGTGATGTGGTGGGTGTCAGGGTGGTGGTGATGTGGTTGGTGTCAGGGTGGTGGTGATGTGGTTGGTGTCAAGGTGGTGGTGATGTGGTGGGTGTCAGGGTGGTGGTGATGTGGTGGGTGTCAGTGATGTGGTGAGTTTCAGGGTGGTGGTGATGTGGTGGGTGTAAGGGTGGTGGTGATGTGGTTGGTGTAAGGCTGGTGGTGATGTGGTTTGTGTCAGGGTGGTGGTGATGTGGTTTGTGTCAGGGTGGTGGTGATGTGGTGGGGGTCAGGGTGGTGATGATGTGGTGGGTGTCAGGGTGGTGGTGATGTGGTGGGTGTCATGGTGGTGGTGATGTGATGGGTGTCAGGGTGGTGGTGATGTGGTGGGTGTCATGGTGGTGGTGATGTGGTGGATGTCAGGGTGGTGGTAATGTGGTGGGTGTCAGGGTGGTGGTTATGTGGTGGGTGTCAGGGTGGTGGTGATGTGGTGGGTGTCTGGGTGGTGGTGATGTGGTGGGTGTGAGGGTGGTGGTGGTGTGGTGGGTGTCAGGGTTGTGGTGAGGTGGTGGGTGTCAGGGTGGTGGTGATGTGGTTGGTATCAGGGTGGTGGTGTTGTGGTTGGTGTCAGGGTGGTGGTGATGTGGTGGGTGTTAGGGTGGTGGTGATGGCGTTTGTGTCAGGGTGGTGGTTATGTGGTGGGTGTCAATGTGGTGGTGAAGTGGTTGGTGTCAGGGTGGTGGTGTTGTGGTTTGTGTCAGGATGGTGGTCATGTGGTTTGTGTCAGGGTGGTGGTGTTGTGGTTTGTGTCAGGGTGGTGGTGTTGTGGTTGGTGTCAGGGTGGTGGTGATGTGGTGGGTGTCAGGGTGGTGGTGATGTGGTTGGTGTCAGGGTGGTGGTGATGTGGTGGGTGTCAGGGTGGTGGTGATGTGGTGGATGTCAGGGTGGTGGTGATGTGGTGGGTGTCAGGGTGGTTGTGATGTGGTGGGTGTCAGTGTGGTGGTGATTTGGTGGGTGTAAGGGTGGTGGTGATGTGGTTTGTGTCAGGGTGGTGGTTATGTGGTGGGTGTCAGGGTGGTGGTGATGTGGTGGGTCTCAGGGTGGTGGTGATGTGGTGGGTGTCAGGGTGGTTATGTGGTTGGTGTCAGGGTGGTGGTGATGTGGTGGGTGTCAGGGTGGTGGTGATGTGGTGGGTGTCAGGGTGGTGGTGATGTGGTTGGTGTCAGGGTTGTGGTGATGTGGTGGGTGTCAGGGTGGTGGTTATGTGGCAGGTGTCAGAGTGGTGGTGATGTGGTGGGTGTCAGGGTGGCGGTGATGTGGTTGGTGTCAGGGTGGTGGTGATGTGGTGGGTGTCAGGGTGGTTGTAATGTGGTGGGTGTCAGGGTGGTGGTGATGTGTTGGGTGTCAGGGTGGTGGTGATGTGGTGGGTGTCAGAGTGGTGGTTATGTGGTGGGTGTGAGGGTGGTGGTGGTGTGGTGGGTGTCAGGGTTGTGGTGATGTGGTGGGTGTCAGGGTGGTGGTGATGTGGTGGGTGTCAGGGTGGTGGTGATGTGGTGGGTGTCAGGGTGGTGGTGATGTGGTTGGTGTCAGGGTGGTGGTGATGTGGTGGGTGTCAGGGTGGTGGTGATGTGGTTGGTGTCAGGGTGGTGGTGTTGTGGTTGGTGTCAGGGTGGTGGTGATGTGGTTAGTGTCAGGGTGGTGGTGTTGTGGTTGGTGTCAGGGTGGTGGTGATGTGGTGGGTGTCAGGGTGGTGGTGTGGTGGTGGGTGTCAGGGTGGTGGTGATGTGGTTTGTGTCAGGGAGGTGGTTATATGGTTTGTGTCAGGGTGGTGGTGATGTGGTGGGTGTCAGTGTGGTGGGGATGTGGTGGGTGTAAGGGTGGTGGTGATGTGGTTGGTGTCATGGTGGTGGTGATGTGGTTGGTTTCAGGGTGGTGGTGATGTGGTGGGTGTCAGGGTGGTGGTGATGTGGTTTGTGTCAGGGTGGTGGTGATGTGGTGGGTGTCAGGGTGGTGGTGATGTGGTTTGTGTCAGGGTGGTGGTCATGTGGTTGGTGTCAGGGTGGTGGTGATGTGGTGGGTGTCAGGGTGGTGGTGATGTAGTGGATGTCAGGGTAGTGGTGATGTGGTTTGTTTCAGGGTGGTGGTGATGAGGTTGGTGTCAGGGTGGTGGTGATGTGGTGGGTGTCAGGGTGGTGGTGATGTGGTGGGTGTCAGGGTGGTGGTGATGTGGTGGGTGTCAGGGTGGTGGTGATGTGTTTGGTGTCAGGGTGTTGGTGATGTGGTGGGTGTCAGGGTGGTGGTGATGTGGTGGGTGTCAGGGTGGTTGTAATGTGGTGGGTGTCAGGGTGGTGGTGATGTGGTGGGTGTCAGGGTGGTGCTGATGGGGTTGGTGTCAGGGTGGTGGTGATGTGGTGGGTGTCAGGGTGGTGGTGATGTGGTGGGTGTCAGGGTGGTGGTGATGTGGTTGGTGTCAGGGTGGTGGTGATGTGGTGGGTGTCAGGGTGGTGGTGATGTGGTGGGTGTCACGGTGGTGGTGATGTTGTTGGTGTCAGGGTTGTGGTGATGTGGTGGGTGTCAGGGTGGTGGTGATGTGGTGGGTGTCAGGGTGGTGGTGATGTGGTGGGTGTCAGGGTGGTGGTGATGTGGTGGGTGTCAGGGTGGTGGTGATGTGGTGGGTGTCAGGGTGGTGGTGATGTGGTTGGTGTCAGGGTTGTGGTGAAGTGGTGGGTGTCAGGGTGGTGGTGATGTGGTGGGTGTCAGGGTGGTGGTGATGTGGTGGGTGTCAGGGTGGTGGTGATGTGGTGGGTGTCAGGGTGGTGGTGATGTGGTTGGCGTCAGGGTTGTGGTGAAGTGGTGGGTGTCAGGGTGGTGGTGATGTGGTGGGTGTCAGGGTGGTGGTGATGTGGGGGGTGTCAGGGTGGTGGTGATGTGGTTGGTGTCAGGGTGGTGGTGATGTGGTGGGTGTCAGGGTGGTGGTGATGTGGTGGGTGTCAGGGTGGTTGTAATGTGGTGGGTGTCAGGGTGGTGGTGATGTGGTGGGTGTCAGGGTGGTGGTGATGTGGTGGGTGTCAGGGTGGTGGTGATGTGGTTGGTGTCAAGGTGGTGGTGATGTGGTGGGTGTCAGGATGGTGGTGATGTGGTGGGTGTCAGGGTGGTGGTGATGTGGTTGGTGTCAGGGTGGTGGTGATGTGGTGGGTGTCAGGGTGGTGGTGATGTGGTGGGTGTCAGTGATGTGGTGGGTGTCAGGGTGGTGGTGATGTGGTGGGTGTCAGTGTGGTGGTGATTTGGTGGGTGTAAGGGTGGTAGTGATGTGGTTGGTGTCAAGGTGGTGGTGATGTGGTTGGTGTCAGGGTGGTGGTGATGTGGTGGGTGTCAGGGTGGTGGTGATGTGATGGGTGTCAGGGTGGTGGTGATGTGGTCGTGTCCGGGTGGTGGTGACGTGGTTGGTGTCAGGGTGGTTGTGATGTGGTGGGTGTCAGGGTGGTGGTGATGTGGTTGGTGTCAGGGTGGTGGTGATGTGGTTTGTGTCAGGGTGGTGGTGATGTGGTTGGTGTCAGGGTGGTGGTGATGTGGTGGGAGTCAGGGTGGTGGTGATGTGGTGGGTGTCAGGGTGGTGGTGATGTGGTGGGTGTCAGGGTGGTGGTGATGTGGTTTGTGTCAGGGTGGTAGTGATGTGGTTGGTGTCAGGGTGGTGTTGATGTGATTGGTGTCAGGGTGGTGGTGATGTGGTTAGTGTCAGGGTGGTGGTGATGTGGTTGGTGTCAGGGTGGTGGTGATGTGGTTGCTGTCAGGGTGGTGGTGATGTGGTGGGTGTCAGGGTGGTTGTGATGTGGTTGGTGTCAGGGTGGTGGTGATGTGGTGGGTGTCAGGGTGGTGCTGATGGGGTTGGTGTCAGGGTGGTGGTGATGTGGTGGGTGTCAGGGTGGTGGTGATGTGGTGGGTGTCAGGGTGGTGGTGATGTGGTTGGTGTCAGGGTGGTGGTGATGTGGTGGGTGTCAGGGTGGTGGTGATGTGGTGGGTGTCACGGTGGTGGTGATGTTGTTGGTGTCAGGGTTGTGGTGATGTGGTGGGTGTCAGGGTGGTGGTGATGTGGTGGGTGTCAGGGTGGTGGTGATGTGGTGGGTGTCAGGGTGGTGGTGATGTGGTGGGTGTCAGGGTGGTGGTGATGTGGTGGGTGTCAGGGTGGTGGTGATGTGGTTGGTGTCAGGGTTGTGGTGAAGTGGTGGGTGTCAGGGTGGTGGTGATGTGGTGGGTGTCAGGGTGATGGTGATGTGGTGGGTGTCAGGGTGGTGGTGATGTGGTGGGTGTCAGGGTGGTGGTGATGTGGTTGGCGTCAGGGTTGTGGTGAAGTGGTGGGTGTCAGGGTGGTGGTGATGTGGTGGGTGTCAGGGTGGTGGTGATGTGGGGGGTGTCAGGGTGGTGGTGATGTGGTTGGTGTCAGGGTGGTGGTGATGTGGTGGGTGTCAGGGTGGTGGTGATGTGGTGGGTGTCAGGGTGGTTGTAATGTGGTGGGTGTCAGGGTGGTGGTGATGTGGTGGGTGTCAGGGTGGTGGTGATGTGGTGGGTGTCAGGGTGGTGGTGATGTGGTTGGTGTCAAGGTGGTGGTGATGTGGTGGGTGTCAGGATGGTGGTGATGTGGTGGGTGTCAGGGTGGTGGTGATGTGGTTGGTGTCAGGGTGGTGGTGATGTGGTGGGTGTCAGGGTGGTGGTGATGTGGTGGGTGTCAGTGATGTGGTGGGTGTCAGGGTGGTGGTGATGTGGTGGGTGTCAGTGTGGTGGTGATTTGGTGGGTGTAAGGGTGGTAGTGATGTGGTTGGTGTCAAGGTGGTGGTGATGTGGTTGGTGTCAGGGTGGTGGTGATGTGGTGGGTGTCAGGGTGGTGGTGATGTGATGGGTGTCAGGGTGGTGGTGATGTGGTCGTGTCCGGGTGGTGGTGACGTGGTTGGTGTCAGGGTGGTTGTGATGTGGTGGGTGTCAGGGTGGTGGTGATGTGGTTGGTGTCAGGGTGGTGGTGATGTGGTTTGTGTCAGGGTGGTGGTGATGTGGTTGGTGTCAGGGTGGTGGTGATGTGGTGGGAGTCAGGGTGGTGGTGATGTGGTGGGTGTCAGTGTGGTGGTGATGTGGTGGGTGTCAGGGTGGTGGTGATGTGGTTTGTGTCAGGGTGGTAGTGATGTGGTTGGTGTCAGGGTGGTGTTGATGTGATTGGTGTCAGGGTGGTGGTGATGTGGTTAGTGTCAGGGTGGTGGTGATGTGGTTGGTGTCAGGGTGGTGGTGATGTGGTTGCTGTCAGGGTGGTGGTGATGTGGTGGGTGTCAGGGTGGTGGTGATGTGGTTGGTGTCAGGGTGGTGGTGATGTGGTTGGTGTCAGGGTGGTGGTGATGTGGTGGTTGTCAGGGTGGTGGTGATGTGATGGGTGTCAGTGATGTGGTGGGTGTCAGGGTGGTGGTCATGTGGTTGGTGTCAGGGTGGTGGTGATGTGGTGGGTGTCAGGGGGGTGGTGATGTGGTGGGTGTCAGGGTGGTGGTGATGTGGTTGGTGTCAGGGTGGTGGTGGTGTGGTTGGTGTCAAGGTGGTGGTGATGTGGTGGGTGTCAGGGTGGTGGTGATGTGGTGGGTGTCAGGGTGGTGGTGATGTGGTGGGTTTCAGGGTGGTGGTTATGTGGTGGGTGTAAGGCTGGTGGTGATGTGGTTGGTGTAAGGCTGGTGGTGATGTGGTTGGTGTCAGGGTGGTGGTGATGTGGTTGGTGTCAGGGTAGTGGTGATGTGGTGGGTGTCAGGGTGGTGGTGATGTGGTTGGTGTCAGGGTGGTGGTGATGTGGTGGGTGTCGTGGTGGTGGTGATGTGATGGGTGTCAGGGTGGTGGTGATGTGGTGGGTGTCATGGTGGTGGTGATGTGGTGGGTGTCAGTGTGGTGGTAATGTGGTGGGTGTCAGGGTGGTGGTGATGTGGTGGGTGTCAGGGTGGTGGTGATGTGGTGGGTGTGAGGGTGGTGGTGGTGTGGTGGGTGTCAGGGTTGTGGTGATGTGGTGGGTGTCAGGGTGGTGGTGATGTGATTGGTGTCAGGGTGGTGGTGTTGTGGTTGGTGTCAGGGTGGTGGTGATGTGGTGGGTGTTAGGGTGGTGGTGATGTGGTTTGTGTCAGTGTGGTGGTTATGTGGTTTGTGTCAGGGTGGTGGTGATCTGATGGGTGTCAGTATGGTGGTGATGTGGTGGGTGTAAGGGTGGTGGTGATGTGATTGGTGTCATGGTGGCGGTGATGTGGTGGGTGTCAATGTGGTGGTGAAGTGGTTGGTGTCAGGGTGGTGGTGCTGTGGTTTGTGTCAGGGTGGTGGTCATGTGGTTTGTGTCAGGGTGGTGGTGTTGTGGTTGGTGTCAGGGTGGTGGTGTTGTGGTTGGTGTCAGGGTGGTGGTGATGTGGTGGGTGTCAGGGTGGTGGTCATGTGGTTTGTGTCAGGGTGGTGGTGATGTGGTGGGTGTCAGGGTGGTGGTGATGTGGTGGGTGTCAGGGTGGTGGTGATGTGGTGGATGTCAGGGTGGTGGTGATGTGGTGGGTGTCAGGGTGGTGGTGATGTGGTGGGTGTCAGTGTGGTGGTGATTTGGTGGGTGTAAGGGTGGTGGTGATGTGGTTTGTGTCAGGGTGGTGGTTATGTGGTGGGTGTCAGGGTGGTGGTGATGTGGTGGGTGTCAGGGTGGTGGTGATGTGGTGGGTGTCAGGGTGGTGGTGATGTGGTGTGTGTCAGGGTGGTGGTGATGTGGTGGGTGTCAGGGTGGTGGTGATGTGGTGGGTGTCAGAGTGGTTGAAATGTGGTGGGTGTCAGGGTGGTGGTGATGTGGTGGGTGTCAGGGTGGTGGTGATGTGGTGGGTGTCAGGGTGGTGCTGATGTGGTGGGTGTGAGGGTGGTGGTGGTGTGGTGGGTGTCAGGGTTGTGGTGATGTGGTGGGTTTCAGGGTGGTGGTGATGTGGTGGGTGTCAGGGTGGTGGTGATGTGGTGGGTGTCAGGGTGGTGGTGATGTGGTTGGTGTCAGGGTGGTGGTGATGTGGTGGGTGTCAGGGTGGTGGTGATGTGGTTTGTGTTAGGGTGGTGGTGTTGTGGTTGGTGTCAGGGTGGTGGTGATGTGGTTGGTGTCAGGGTGGTGGTGTTGTGGTTGGTGTCAGGGTGGTGGTGATGTGGTAGGTGTCAGGGTGGTGGTGTGGACGTGGGTGTCAGGGTTGTGGTGATGTGGTTTGTGTCAGGGTGGTGGTTATATGGTTTGTGTCAGGGTGGTGGTGATGTGGTGGGTGTCAGTGTGGTGGGGATGTGGTGGGTGTAAGGGTGGTGGTGATGTGGTTTGTGTCATGGTGGTGGTGATGTGGTGGGTGTCAGGGTGGTGGTGATGTGGTTGGTGTCAGGGTGGTGATGTTGTGGTTTGTGTCAGGGTGGTGGTGATGTGGTTTGTGTCAGGGTGGTGGTGTTGTGGTTGGTGTCAGGGTGGTGGTGATGTGGTGGGTGTCAGGGTGGGGGTGATGTGGTTGGTGTCAGGGTTGTGGTGCTGTGGTTTGTGTCAGGGTGGTGGTCATGTGGTTTGTGTCAGGGTGGTGGTGATGTGGTGGGTGTCAGGGTGGTGGTGATGTGGTGGGTGTCAGGGTGGTGGTGATGTGGTGGATGTCAGGGTGGTGGTGATGTGGTGGGTGTCAGGGTGGTGGTGATGTGGTGGATGTCAGGGTGGTGGTGATGTGGTGGGTGTCAGGGTGGTGGTGATGTGGTGGGTGTCAGTGTGGTGGTGATTTGGTGGGTGTAAGGGTGGTGGTGATGTGGTTTGTGTCAGGGTGGTGGTTATGTGGTGGGTGTCAGGGTGGTGGTGATGTGGTGGGTGTCAGGGTGGTGGTGATGTGGTGGGTGTCAGGGTGGTGGTGATGTGGTGGGTGTCAGGGTGGTGGTGATGTGGTGGGTGTCAGGGTGGTGTGGATGTGGTGGGTGTCAGGGTGGTTGTAATGTGGTGGGTGTCAGGGTGGTGGTGATGTGGTGGGTGTCAGGGTGGTGGTGATGTGGTGGGTGTCAGGGTGGTGCTGATGTGGTGGGTGTGAGGGTGGTGGTGGTGTGGTGGGTGTCAGGGTTGTGGTGATGTGGTGGGTTTCAGGGTGGTGGTGATGTGGTGGGTGTCAGGGTGGTGGTGATGTGGTGGGTGTCAGGGTGGTGGTGATGTGGTTGGTGTCAGGGTGGTGGTGATGTGGTGGGTGTCAGGGTGGTGGTGTTGTGGTTGGTGTTAGGGTGGTGGTGTTGTGGTTGGTGTCAGGGTGGTGGTGATGTGGTTGGTGTCAGGGTGGTGGTGTTGTGGTTTGTGTCAGGGTGGTGGTGATGTGGTAGGTGTCAGGGTGGTGGTGTGGACGTGGGTGTCAGGGTGGTGGTGATGTGGTTTGTGTCAGGGTGGTGGTTATATGGTTTGTGTCAGGGTGGTGGTGATGTGGTGGGTGTCAGTGTGGTGGGGATGTGGTGGGTGTAAGGGTGGTGGTGATGTGATTGGTGTCATGGTGGTGGTGATGTGGTGGGTGTCAGGGTGGTGGTGATGTGGTTGGTGTCAGGGTGGTGGTGTTGTGGTTTGTGTCAGGGTGGTGGTGATGTGGTTTGTGTCAGGGTGGTGGTGTTGTGGTTGGTGTCAGGGCGGTGGTGAGGTGGTGGGTGTCAGGGTGGGGGTGATGTGGTTTGTGTCAGGGTGGTGGTGATATGGTTTGTGTCAGGGTGGTGGTGATGTGGTTGGTGTCAGGGTGGTGGTGATGTGGTTGGTGTCAGGGCGTTGGTGATGTGATTGGTGTCAGGGTGGTGGTGATGTGGTTTGTGTCAGGGTTGTGGTGATGTGGTTGGTGTCAGGGTGGTGGTGATGTGGTTTGTCTCAGGGTGGTGGTGTTGTGGTGGGTGTCAGGGTGGTGGTGATGTGGTTTGTGTCAGGGTGGTGGTTATATGGTTTGTGTCAGGGTGGTGGTGATGTGGTGGGTGTCAGTGTGGTGGGGATGTGGTGGGTGTAAGGGTGGTGGTGATGTGGTTGGTGTCATGGTGGTGGTGATGTGGTGGGTGTCAGGGGGGTGGTGATGTGGTTGGTGTCAGGGTGTTGGTGTTGTGGTTTGTGTCAGGGTGGTGGTGATGTGGTTTGTGTCAGGGTGGTGGTGTTGTGGTTGGTGTCAGGGTGGTGGTGATGTGGTGGGTGTCAGGGTGGGGGTGATGTGGTTGGTGTCAGGGTGGTGGTGATATGGTTGGTGTCAGGGTGGTGGTGATGTGGTTGGTGTCAGGGTGGTGGTGATGTGGTTGGTGTCAGGGCGTTGGTGATGTGATTGGTGTCAGGGTGGTGGTGATGTGGTTTGTGTCAGGGTTGTGGTGATGTGGTTGGTGTCAGGGTGGTGGTGATGTGGTTTGTCTCAGGGTGGTGGTGTTGTGGTGGGTGTCAGGGTGGTGGTGATGTGGTGGGTGTCAGGGTGCTGGTGATGTGGTGGGTGTCAGGGTGATGGTGATGTGGTTGATATCAGGGTGGTGGTGATGTGGTTTGTGTCAGGGTGGTGGTGATGTGGTGGGTCTCAGAAAGGTGGTGATGTGGTGGTTGTCAGGGTGGTGGTGATGTGGTTGGGGTCAGGGTGGTGGTGATGTGGTTGGTGTCAGGGTGGTGGTGATGTGGTGGGTGTCAGGGTGGTGGTGATGTGGTTTGTGTCAGGGTGATGGTGATGTGGTGGGTGTCAGGGTGGTGGTGATGTGGTTTGTGTCAGGGTGGTGGTCATGTGGTTGGTGTCAGGGTGGTGGTGATGTGGTGGGTGTCAGGGTGGTGGTGATGTAATGGAAGTCAGGGTGGTGGTGATGTGGTTTGTTTCAGGGTGGTGGTGATGAGGTTTGTGTCAGGGTGGTGGTGATGTGGTGGGTGTCAGGGTGGTGGTGATGCGGTTGGTGTCAGGGTGGTGGTGATGTGGTTGGTGTCAGGGTGGAAGTGATGTGGTTGGTGTCAAGGTGCTTGTGATGTGGTTGGTGTCAGGGTGGTGGTGATGTGGTTTGTGTCAGGGTGGTGGTGATGTGGTGGGTGTCAAGGTGGTGGTGATGTGGTGGGTGTCAGGGTGGTGGTGAGGTGGTTGGTTTCAGGGTGGTGGTGATGTGGTGGGTGTCAGGGTGGTGGTGATGTGGTTGGTGTCAGGGTGGTGGTAATGTGCTTGGTGTCAGGGTGGTGGTGATGTGGTTGGTGTCAGGGTGGTGGTTATGTGGTTGGTGTCAGGGTGGTGGTGATGTCGTGGGATTCAGGGTGGTGGTGATGTGGTGGGTGTCAGGGTGGTGGTGATGTGGTTGGTGTCAGGGTGGTGGTGATGTGGTGGGTGTCAGGGTGGTGGTGATGTGGTGGGTGTCAGGGTGGTTGTAATGTGGTGGGTGTCAGGGTGGTGGTGATGTGGTGGGTGTCAGGGTGGTGGTGATGTGGTGGGTGTCAGGGTGGTGGTGATGTGCTTGGTGTCAAGGTGGTGGTGATGTGGTGAGTGTCAGGATGGTGGTGATGTGGTGGGTGTCAGGGTGGTGGTGATGTGGTTGGTGTCAGGGTGGTGGTGATATGGTTGGTGTCAGGGTGGTGGTGATGTTGGGTGTCAGGGTGGTGGTGATGTGGTGGGTGTCAGTGATGTGGTGGGTGTCAGGGTGGTGGTGATGTGGTGGGTGTCAGGGTGGTGGTGATGTGGTGGGTGTCAGTGTGGTGGTGATTTGGTGGGTGTAAGGGTGGTAGTGATGTGGTTGGTGTCAGGGTGGTGGTGATGTGGTGGGTGTCAGGGTGGTGGTGATGTGATGGGTGTCAGGGTGGTGGTGATGTGGTCGTGTCCGGGTGGTGGTGACGTGGTTGGTGTCAGGGTGGTTGTGATGTGGTGGGTGTCAGGGTGGTGGTGATGTGGCTGGTGTCAGGGTGGTGGTGATGTGGTTTGTGTCAGGGTGGTGATGATGTGGTTGGTGTCAGGGTGGTGGTGATGTGGTTGGAGTCAGGGTGGTGGTGATGTGGTGGGTGTCAGGGTGGTGGTGGTTTTGGTGGGTGTCAGGGTGGTGGTGATGTGGTTTGTTTCAGGGTGGTAGTGATGTGGTTGGTGTCAGGGTGGTGTTGATGTGATTGGTGTCAGGGTGGTGGTGATGTGGTTAGTGTCAGGGTGGTGGTGATGTGGTTGGTGTCAGGGTGGTGGTGATGTGGTGGCTGTCAGGGTGGTGGTGATGTGGTGGGTGTCAGGGTGGTGGTGATGTGGTTGGTGTCAGGGTGGTGGTGATGTGGTTGGTGTCAGGGTGGTGGTGATGTGGTGGGTGTCAGGGTGGTGGTGATGTGATGGGTGTCAGTGATGTGGTGGGTATCAGGGTGGTGGTCATGTGGTTGGTGTCAGGGTTGTGGTGATGTGGTGGGTGTCAGGGTGGTGGTGATGTGGTGGGTGTCAGGGTGGTGGTGATGTGGTTGGTGTCAGGGTGGTGGTGATGTGGTTGGTGTCAAGGTGGTGGTGATGTGGTGGGTGTCAGGGTGGTGGTGATGTGGTGGGTGTCAGGGTGGTGGTGATGTGGTGGGTTTCAGGGTGGTGGTGATGTGGTGGGTGTAAGGATGGTGGTGATGTGGTTGGTGTAAGGCTGGTGGTGATTGGTGTCAGGGTGGTGGTGATGTGGTTGGTGTCAGGGTGGTGGTGATGTGGTGGGTGTCAGGGTGGTGGTGATGTGGTTGGTGTCAGGGTGGTGGTGATGTGGTGGGTGTCATGGTGGTGGTGATGTGATGGGTGTCAGGGTGGTGGTGATGTGGTGGGTGTCATGGTGGTGGTGATGTGGTGGGTGTCAGGGTGGTGGTAATGTGGTGGGTGTCAGGGTGGTGGTGATGTGGTGGGTGTCAGGGTGGTGGTGATGTGGTGGGTGTCAGGGTGGTGGTGATGTGGTGGGTGTGAGGGTGGTGGTGGTGTGGTGGGTGTCAGGGTTGTGGTGATGTGGTGGGTGTCAGGGTGCTGGTGATGTGATTGGTGTCAGGGTGATGGTGATGTGGTTGATATCAGGGTGGTGGTGATGTGGTTTGTGTCAGGGTGGTGGTGATGTGGTGGGTCTCAGAAAGGTGGTGATGTGGTGGTTGTCAGGGTGGTGGTGATGTGGTTGGGGTCAGGGTGGTGGTGATGTGGTTGGTGTCAGGGTGGTGGTGATGTGGTGGGTGTCAGGGTGGTGGTGATGTGGTTTGTGTCAGGGTGATGGTGATGTGGTGGGTGTCAGGGTGGTGGTGATGTGGTTTGTGTCAGAGTGGTGGTCATGTGGTTGGTGTCAGGGTGGTGGTGATGTGGTGGGTGTCAGGGTGGTGGTGATGTAATGGAAGTCAGGGTGGTGGTGATGTGGTTTGTTTCAGGGTGGTGGTGATGAGGTTTGTGTCAGGGTGGTGGTGATGTGGTGGGTGTCAGGGTGGTGGTGATGCGGTTGGTGTCAGGGTGGTGGTGATGTGGTTGGTGTCAGGGTGGAAGTGATGTGGTTGGTGTCAAGGTGGTGGTGATGTGGTTGGTGTCAGGGTGGTGGTGATGTGGTTGGTGTCAGGGTGGTGGTGATGTGGTTTGTGTCAGGGTGGTGGTGATGTGGTGGGTGTCAAGGTGGTGGTGATGTGGTGGGTGTCAGGGTGGTGGTGACGTGGTTGGTTTCAGGGTGGTGGTGATGTGGTGGGTGTCAGGGTGGTGGTGATGTGGTTGGTGTCAGGGTGGTGGTAATGTGCTTGGTGTCAGGGTGGTGGTGATGTGGTTGGTGTCAGGGTGGTGGTGATGTGGTTGGTGTCAGGGTGGTGGTGATGTGGTGGGATTCAGGGTGGTGGTGATGTGGTGGGTGTCAGGGTGGTGGTGATGTGGTTGGTGTCAGGGTGGTGGTGATGTGGTGGGTGTCAGGGTGGTGGTGATGTGGTGGGTGTCAGGGTGGTTGTAATGTGGTGGGTGTCAGGGTGGTGGTGATGTGGTGGGTGTCAGGGTGGTGGTGATGTGGTGGGTGTCAGGGTGGTGGTGATGTGGTTGGTGTCAAGGTGGTGGTGATGTGGTGAGTGTCAGGATGGTGGTGATGTGGTGGGTGTCAGGGTGGTGGTGATGTGGTTGGTGTCAGGGTGGTGGTGATGTGGTTGGTGTCAGGGTGGTGGTGATGTGGTGGGTGTCAGGGTGGTGGTGATGTGGTGGGTGTCAGTGATGTGGTGGGTGTCAGGGTGGTGGTGATGTGGTGGGTGTCAGGGTGGTGGTGATGTGGTGGGTGTCAGTGTGGTGGTGATTTGGTGGGTGTAAGGGTGGTAGTGATGTGGTTGGTGTCAGGGTGGTGGTGATGTGGTGGGTGTCAGGGTGGTGGTGATGTGATGGGTGTCAGGGTGGTGGTGATGTGGTCGTGTCCGGGTGGTGGTGACGTGGTTGGTGTCAGGGTGGTGGTGATGTGGTGGGTGTCAGGGTGGTGGTGATGTGGCTGGTGTCAGGGTGGTGGTGATGTGGTTTGTGTCAGGGTGGTGGTGATGTGGTTGGTGTCAGGGTGGTGGTGATGTGGTTGGAGTCAGGGTGGTGGTGATGTGGTGGGTGTCAGGGTGGTGGTGGTTTTGGTGGGTGTCAGGGTGGTGGTGATGTGGTTTGTTTCAGGGTGGTAGTGATGTGGTTGGTGTCAGGGTGGTGTTGATGTGATTGGTGTCAGGGTGGTGGTGATGTGGTTAGTGTCAGGGTGGTGGTGATGTGGTTGGTGTCAGGGTGGTGGTGATGTGGTAGCTGTCAGGGTGGTGGTGATGTGGTGGGTGTCAGGGTGGTGGTGATGTGGTTGGTGTCAGGGTGCTGGTGATGTGGTTGGTGTCAGGGTGGTGGTGATGTGGTGGGTGTCAGGGTGGTGGTGATGTGATGGGTGTCAGTGATGTGGTGGGTGTCAGGGTGGTGGTCATGTGGTTGGTGTCAGGGTTGTGGTGATGTGGTGGGTGTCAGGGTGGTGGTGATGTGGTGGGTGTCAGGGTGGTGGTGATGTGGTTGGTGTCAGAGTGGTGGTGATGTGGTTGGTGTCAAGGTGGTGGTGATGTGGTGGGTGTCAGGGTGGTGGTGATGTGGTGGGTGTCAGGGTGGTGGTGATGTGGTGGGTTTCAGGGTGGTGGTGATGTGGTGGGTGTAAGGATGGTGGTGATGTGGTTGGTGTAAGGCTGGTGGTGATTGGTGTCAGGGTGGTGGTGATGTGGTTGGTGTCAGGGTGGTGGTGATGTGGTGGGTGTCAGGGTGGTGGTGATGTGGTTTGTGTCAGGGTGGTGGTGATGTGGTGGGTGTCATGGTGGTGGTGATGTGATGGGTGTCAGGGTGGTGGTGATGTGGTGGGTGTCATGGTGGTGGTGATGTGGTGGGTGTCAGGGTGGTGGTAATGTGGTGGGTGTCAGGGTGGTGGTGATGTGGTGGGTGTCAGGGTGGTGGTGTGAATGTGGTGGGTGTCAGGGTGGTGGTGATGTGGTGGGTGTGAGGGTGGTGGTGGTGTGGTGGGTGTCAGGGTTGTGGTGATGTGGTGGGTGTCAGGGTGGTGGTGATGTGATTGGTGTCAGGGTGGTGGTGTTGTGGTTGGTGTCAGGGTGGTGGTGATGTGGTGGGTGTTAGGGTGGTTGTGATGTGGTTTGTGTCAGGGTGGTGGTTATGTGGTTTGTGTCAGGGTGGTGGTGATGTGATGGGTGTCAGTATGGTGGTTATGTGGTGGGTGTAAGGGTGGTGGTGATGTGATTGGTGTCATGGTGGTGGTGATGTGGTGGGTGTCAATGTGGTGGTGAAGTGGTTGGTGTCAGGGTGGTGGTGTTGTGGTTTGTGTCAGGGTGGTGGTCATGTGGTTTGTGTCAGGGTGGTGGTGTTGTGGTTGGTGTCAGGGTGGTGGTGTTGTAGTTGGTGTCAGGGTGGTGGTGATGTGGTGGGTGTCAGGGTGGTGGTGATGTGGTTTGTGTCAAGGTGGTGGTGATGTGGTGGGTGTCAGGGTGGTGGTGATGTGGTGGGTGTCAGGGTGGTGGTGATGTGGTGGATGTCAGGGTGGTGGTGATGTGGTGGGTGTCAGGGTGGTGGTGATGTGGTGGGTGTCAGTGTGGTGGTGATTTGGTGGGTGTAAGGGTGGTGGTGATGTGGTTTGTGTCAGGGTGGTGGTTATGTGGTGGGTGTCAGGGTGGTGGTGATGTGGTGGGTGTCAGGGTGGTGGTGATGTGGTGGGTGTCAGGGTGGTTGTGATGTGGTTGGTGTCAGGGTGGTGGTGATGTGGTGGGTGTCAGGGTGGTGGTGATGTGGTGGGTGTCAGGGTGGTTGTGATGTGGTGGGTGTCAGGGTGGTGGTGATGTGGTGGGTGTCAGGGTGGTGGTGATGTGGTGGGTGTCAGGGTGGTGCTGATGTGGTGGGTGTGAGGGTGGTGGTGGTGTGGTGGGTGTCAGGGTTGTGGTGATGTGGTGGGTGTCAGGGTGGTGGTGATTTGGTGGGTGTCAGGGTGGTGGTGATGTGGTGGGTGTCAGGGTGGTGGTGATGTGGTTGGTGTCAGGGTGGTGGTGATGTGGTTGGTGTTAGGGTGGTGGTGTTGTGGTTGGTGTCAGGGTGGTGGTGATGTGGTTGGTGTCAGGGTGGTGGTGTTGTGGTTGGTGTCAGGGTGGTTGTGATGTGGTAGGTGTCAGGGTGGTGGTGTGGACGTGGGTGTCAGGGTGGTGGTGATGTGGTTTGTGTCAGGGTGGTGGTTATATGGTTTGTGTCAGGGTGGTGGTGATGTGGTGGGTGTCAGTGTGGTGGGGATGTGGTGGGTGTAAGGGTGGTGGTGATGTGGTTGGTGTCATGGTGGTGGTGATGTGGTGGGTGTCAGGGTGGTGGTGATGTGGTTGGTGTCAGGGTGGTGGTGTTGTGGTTTGTGTCAGGGTGGTGGTGATGTGGTTTGTGTCAGGGTGGTGGTGTTGTGGTTGGTGTCAGGGTGGTGGTGATGTGGTGGGTGTCAGGGTGGGGGTGATGTGGTTGGTGTCAGGGTGGTGGTGATATGGTTGGTGTCAGGGTGGTGGTGATGTGGTTGGTGTCAGAGTGGTGGTGATGTGGTTGGTGTCAGGGCGTTGGTGATGTGATTGGTGTCAGGT
This sequence comes from Ariolimax columbianus, assembly GCA_036924085.1. NCBI lineage: Eukaryota > Metazoa > Mollusca > Gastropoda > Stylommatophora > Arionidae > Ariolimax > Ariolimax columbianus. The sequence goes on from JAVGWX010000008.1 coordinate 96,732,494, forward strand.
TGGTGGTGATGTGGTTTGTGTCAGGGGTGTGGTGATGTGGTTGGTGTCAGGGTGGTGGTGATGTGGTTTGTCTCAGGGTGGTGGTGTTGTGGTGGGTGTCAGGGTGGTGGTGATGTGGTGGGTGTCAGGGTGCTGGTGATGTGGTGGGTGTCAGGGTGATGGTGATGTGGTTGATATCAGGGTGGTGGTGATGTGGTTGGTGTCAGGGTGGTGGTGATGTGGTGGGTCTCAGAAAGGTGGTGATGTGGTGGTTGTCAGGGTGGTGGTGATGTGGTTGGGGTCAGGGTGGTGGTGATGTGGTTGGTGTCAGGGTGGTGGTGATGTGGTGGGTGTCAGGGTGGTGGTGATGTGGTTTGTGTCAGGGTGATGGTGATGTGGTGGGTGTCAGGGTGGTGGTGATGTGGTTTGTGTTAGGGTGGGGGTCATGTGGTTGGTGTCAGGGTGGTGGTGATGTGGTGGGTGTCAGGGTGGTGGTGATGTAATGGAAGTCAGGGTGGTGGTGATGTGGTTTGTTTCAGGGTGGTGGTGATGAGGTTGGTATCAGGGTGGTGGTGATGTGGTGGGTGTCAGGGTGGTGGTGATGCGGTTGGTGTCAGGGTGGTGGTGATGTGGTTGGTGTCAGGGTGGAAGTGATGTGGTTGGTGTCAAGGTGGTGGTGATGTGGTTGGTGTCAGGGTGGTGGTGATGTGGTTTGTGTCAGGGTGGTGGTGATGTGGAGGGTGTCAAGGTGGTGGTGATGTGGTGGGTGTCAGGGTGGTGGTGATGTGGTCGTGTCCGGGTGGTGGTGACGTGGTTGGTTTCAGGGTGGTGGTGATGTGGTGGGTGTCAGGGTGGTGGTGATGTGGTTGGTGTCAGAGTGGTGGTGATGTGGTTGGTGTCAGGGTGGTGGTGATGTGGTTTGTGTCAGGGTGGTGGTGATGTGGTTGGTGTCAGGGTGGTGGTGATGTGGTGGGAGTCAGGGTGGTGGTGATGTGGTGGGTGTCAGGGTGGTGGTGATGTGGTTGGTGTCAGGGTGGTGGTGATGTGGTTTGTGTCAGGGTGGTAGTGATGTGGTTTGTGTCAGGGTGGTGTTGATGTGATTGGTGTCAGGGTGGTGGTGATGTGGTTAGTGTCAGAGTGGTGGTGATGTGGTTGGTGTCAGGGTGGTGGTGATGTGGTTGGTGTCAGGGTGGTGGTGATGTGGTGGGTGTCAGGGTGGTGGTGATGTGGTGGATGTCAGTGATGTGGTGGGTGTCAGGGTGGTGGTGATGTGGTTGTGTCAGGGTGGTGGTGATGTGGTGGGTGTCAGGGTGGTGGTGATGTGGTGGGTGTCAGGGTGGTGGTTATGTGGTTGGTGTCAGGGTGGTGGTTATGTGGTTTGTGTCAAGGTGGTTGTGATGTGGTGGGTGTCAGGGTGGTGTTATGTGGTGGGTGTCAGGGTGGTGGTGATGTGGTGGGTTTCAGGGTGGTGGTGATGTGGTGGGTGTAAGGGTGGTGGTGATGTGGTTTGTGTAAGGCTGGTGGTGATGTGGTTGATGTCAGGGTGGTGGTGATGTGGTTGGTGTCATGGTGGTGGTGATGTGGTGGGTGTCAGGGTGGTGGTGATGTGGTGGGTGTCAGGGTGGTGGTGATGTGGTGGGTGTCATGGTGGTGGTGATGTGATGGGTGTCACGGTGGTGGTGATGTTGTGGGTGTCATGGTGGTGGTGATGTGGTGGGTGTCAGGGTGGTGGTAATGTGGTGGGTGTCAGGGTGGTGGTGATGTAGTGGGTGTCAGGGTGGTGGTGATGTGGTGGGTGTCAGGGTGGTGGTGATGTGATGGGTGTGAGGGTGGTGGTGGTGTGATGGGTGTCAGGGTTTTGGTGATGTGGTGGGTGTCAGGGTGGTGGTGATGTGGTTTGTGTCAGGGTGGTGGTGTTGTGGTGGGTGTCAGGGTGGTGGTGATGTGGTTTGTGTCAGGGTGGTGGTGTTGTGGTTGGTGTCAGGGTGGTGATGTGGTGGGTGTCAGGGTGGTGGTGATGTGGTTGGTGTCAGGGTGGTGGTGATGTGGTGGGTGTCAGGGTGGTGGTGATGTGGTGGGTGTCAGGGTGGTGGTGATGTGGGGGATGTCAGGGTGGTGGTGATGTGGTGGATGTCAGGGTGGTGGTTATGTGGTGGGTGTCAGGGTGGTGGTGATGTGGTGGATCTCAGGGTAGTGGTGATGTGGTGGGTATCAGGGTGGTTATGTGGTTGGTGTCAGGGTGGTGGTGATGTGGTGGGTGTCAGGGTGGTGGTGATGTGGTGGGTGTCAGGGTAGTAGTGATGTGGTTGGTGTCAGGGTTGTGGTGATGTGGTGGGTGTCAGGGTGGTGGTGATGTGGTGGGTGTCAGGGTGGTGGTGTTGTGGTTGGTGTCAGGAGGGTATTGTTGTGGTGGGTGTCAGGGTGGTGGTGTATTGGTTGGTGTCAGGATGGTGGTGATGTGGTTCGGTGTCACGGTGGTGGTGATGTGGTGGGTGTCAGGATGGTGGTATGTGGTTGGTGTCATGGTGGTGGTTATGTGGTTGGTGTCAGGATGGTGGTGATGTGGTTGGTGTCAGGGTGGTGGTGTTGTGGTTAGTGTCAGGGTGGTGGTGTTGTGGTTGGTGTCAAGGTGGTGGTGTTGTGGTGGGTGTCAGGGTGGTGGTGTTGTGGTGGGTGTCAAGGTGGTGGTGTTGTGGTTGGTGTCAGGGGGGTGGTGTTGTGGTGGGTGTCAGGGTGGTGGTGTTGTGGTTTGTGTCAGGAGGGTAGTGTTGTGGTGGGTGTCAGGGTGGTGGTGTATTGGTTGGTGTCAGGGTGGTGTTATGTGGTGGGTGTCAGGGTGGGGGTGATGTGGTGGGTGTCATGGTGGTGGTGATGTGGTGGGTGTCAGGTTGGTGGTGATGTGGTGGGTGTCAGGGTGGTTGTAATGTGGTGGGTGTCAGGGTGGTGGTGATGTGGTGGGTGTCAGGGTGGTGGTGATGTGGTGGGTGTCAGGGTGGTGGTGATGTGGTGGGTGTGAGGGTGGTGGTGGTGTGGTGGGTGTCAGGGTTGTGGTGATGTGGTGGGTGTCAGGGTGGTGGTGATGTGGTGGGTGTCAGGGTGGTGGTGATGTGGTGGGTGTCAGGGTGGTGGTGATGTGGTTTGTGTCAGGGTGGTGGTGATGTGGTGGGTGTCAGGGTGGTGGTGATGTGGTGGGTGTCAGGATGGTGGTTATGTGGTTAGTGTCAGGGTGGTGGTGATGTGGTGGGTGTCAGGGTGGTGGTGATGTGGTTGGTGTCACGGTAGTGGTGATGTGGTGGGTATCAGGGTGGTGGTATGTGGTTGGTGTCAGGGTGGTGGTTATGTGGTTGGTGTCAGGATGGTGGTGATGTGGTTGGTGTCAGGGTGGTGGTGTTGTGGTTAGTGTCAGGGTGGTGGTGTTGTGGTTGGTGTCAAGGTGGTGGTGTTGTGGTGGGTGTCAGGGTGGTGGTGTTGTGGTGGGTGTCAAGGTGGTGGTGTTGTGGTTGGTGTCAGGGTGGTGGTGCTGTGGTGGGTGTCAGGGTGGTGGTGTTGTGGTTGGTGTCAGGAGGGTAGTGTTGTGGTGGGTGTCAGGGTGGTGGTGTATTGGTTGGTGTCAGGGTGGTGGTGATGTGGTTTGTGTCAGGGTGGTGGTGTTGTTTTTGGTGTCAGGGTGGTGGTGTTGTGGTTTGTGTCAGGGTGGTGGTGTTGTGGTGAGTGTCAGGGTGGTGGTTTAGTGGTGGGTGTCAAGGTGGTGGTGTTGTGGTTTGTGTCAGGGTGGTGGTGTTGTGGTGGGTGTCAGGGTGGTGGTGTTGTGGTTTGTGTCAGGGTGGTGGTGTTGTGGTTGGTGTCACGGTGGTGGTGTTGTGGTTTGTGTCAGGGTGGTGGTGTTGTGGTTTGTGTCAGGGTGGTGGTTTTGTGGTGGGTGTCAGGGTTGTGGTGTTGTGGTTTGTGTCACGGTGGTGGTGTTGTGGTTGGTGTCAGGGTGGTGGTGTTGTGGTTGGTGTCAGGGTGGTGGTGTTGTGGTGGGTGTCAGGGTGGTGGTGCTGTGGTTTGTGTCACGGTGGTGGTGTTGTGGTTGGTGTCAGGGTGGTGGTTTGTGTCAGGGTGGTGGTGTTGTGGTTGGTGTCACGGTGGTGGTGTTGTGGTTGGTGTCAGGGTGGTGGTGTTGTGGTTGGTGTCAGGTTGGTGGTGTTGTGGTGGGTGTCAGGGTGGTGGTGTTGTAGGTTGTGTCACGGTGGTGGTGTTGTGGTTGGTGTCACGGTGGTGGTGTTGTGGTTGGTGTCAGGGTGCTGGTGTTGTGGTTGGTGTCAGAGGCGTGGTATTGTCGTTGGTGTCACGGTGGTGGTGTTGTGGTTGATGTCAGGGTGGTGGTGTTGTGGGTGGTGTCAGGGTGGTGGTGTTGTGGTTTGTGTCAGGGTGGTGGTGTTGTGGTTTGTGTAAGGGTGGTGGTGTTGTGGTTTGTGTAAGGGTAGTGGTGTTGTGGTTAGTGTAAGGGGGGTTGTGTTGTGGTTGTTGTCAGGGTTGTGGTGTTGTGGTGGGTGTCAGGGTGGTGGTGTTGTAGTGGGTGTCACGGTGGTGGTGTTGTGGTTGGTGTCAGGGTGGTGGTGTTGTGGTGGGTGTCACGGTGGTGGTGGTTATGTTGGTGTAAGGGTGGTGGTGTTGTGATGGGTGTCACGGTGGTGGTGTTGTGGTGGGTGTCACGGTGGTGGTGTTGTGGTTGGTGTCAGGGTGGTTGTGTTGTGGTGGGTGTCAGGGTGGTGGTGATGTGATTGGTGTGAAGATGGTGTAGTTGTATTGGTGGATGTCAGAATGATGTAGTTTATGGTGGTGAATATCAGAATGCTGTAGTTGTTCGTGGTGGATGTCAGGATGATGTAGTTGTTGGTCGTTGATGTCAGAATGAATTAATTGTAGTGGTGGATGTCAGAATGATGCAGTTAGTGGTGGTGGATGTCAGGATGATGTAGTTGGAGTGGTGGTGGATGTCAGGATGATGTAGTTGGAGTGGTGGTGGATGTCAGGATGATGTAGTTGAAGTGGTGGTGGATGTCAGGATGATGTAGTTGGAGTGGTTGTGCATGTCAGGATGATGTAATTGGAGTGGTTTGGAATGTCAGGATGATGTAGTTGTTGGTGGTGGATATCAGGATGAAGTAGTTGTTTTACTGTCAGATAACTGAGTCTCCCTCCAACTCGTCTTGACCAAGAGATGCTGATAGAACTGATGCACAAACAGCTCCTGCTCCGATGTCTCCAATGACCCAGGTCGAAGATCTCGGACATGCGCAATTGCTGCTTCAGCATTCATGTGCCTGACCTTCACCAAGTAGCAGGCTAGCATGGTTCCAGTTCGGCCCAGTCCGTGAGCGCAGTGGACACACGTGGCCTGGAAGTGGAGTCAGAGCGTGAGGTCAGCACGTGACAAAAACATTGGTTAACAAGAGAGTGACGCCAGGACATGATGTGGCAGCGTAGACTTATCTTAGAGTAACAACATACATGTACACCATGACACGATTTATCTTAGAGTAACAACATACATGTACACCATGACACGATTTATCTTAGAGTAACAGCATACATGTACACCACGACACGACTTATCTTAGAGTTACAACATACATGTACACCACGACACGACTTATCTTAGAGTAACAACATACATCTACACCGCGACACGACTTCCACACAGTAAACACTATCCTGACCATAATACAAAACAATATCATTTATTACAAGAATAATCGTTGCACAGTATCAAGGAAAAGCAAAGCGCGTCTAAGCTAAATAATCATCATATAAATATTGACCTACCTAGGAGGTTGTGAGCACTAGCTGTTGATGTTTCCTCCAAATTCTGTGATACCCAGAATTCTTAGTTTACTTTTGTCACAACCAAACTTCTCATAAACTCGAATAAAATTTAGTTACATCTTAATTGCTTCCGTTAGCGTGCGTCCTTTATCTACACTCTCGGCAGACAATCACAAACTCGTCTTCACGATCAGATCACGTACCCGGTCGGTAAGTACACTCACATATAATCAGTTCACGTGTCTCAGTCGGTCAGTACACTCACATATAATCAGATCACGTGCCCAGTTGGTCTGTACACTAACATACAATCAAATCACGTGCCCAGTCGATCTGTACACTCACATATAATCAGATCACGTGCCCAGTCGGTCTGTTCACTTACATATAATCAGATCACGCGCCCAGTCGGTCTGTACACTCACATATAATCAGTTCACGTGCCCGGTAGTCTGTACACTCACATATAATCAGATCACGTACCAGGTCAGTCTGTACACTTACATATAATCAGATCACGTACCCAGTCAGTCTGTACACTTACATATAATCAGATCACGTACCCAGTCAATCTGTACAATTGACATCTCACATCCAGTCTTCTTGCCAGTCTCCCGCCCAGACTGTCGAAATGATCTCTGCAGTGTATTTGATATTTTGATATTGACAAGCAACGAGTCCACGAGTTCCTGTCATTCTAAATGTGCTAGCCTGTCATGGAAGTATGAGATTGACCGATCTCTGTCAAGTCTGACGTCAGAGTGGTCAGTTCTGACACGCACCCATATATCAGACTTATTCTTCCACCTAACGTGTTTCTAGCCCCTCTTTCTTTGTCGACCTAGTGTCGAAACGGTGATTCACCTAGGCGTGACCTGCGTTCGTCCAACGCAATTAGGCAACCTTTGTTTCTTAGAGTCACCAGCCTAATCTCCCCTGCCCTACATGCCCATGCTCCAGCTGGAACTCCCACAATGACTAAATCACGGGTTAACCATAGAGGGGGCGGGGCATGACTATATCATGGGTTAACAAGCGGGAGGACATGACTAAATCATGGGTTAACGAGAGGGAAGACATGACTATATCATGGGTTAACGAGAGGGAAGACATGACTATATCATGGGTTAACGAGAGGGAAGACATGACTAAATCATTGGTTAACGGAGCAACAGAAAACAGTATAACGTGTTTGTGCGTGGATGCGTGAGTGACTATTCAATACGAGAATGTGACTTACTTCTATCAGTGAACGTTTACACAAGTTTTGCACATGTAGACACGCAGACGTAGATACGTATACATAGACATGCAGACGTAGACATGCAGACGTAGATATGTAGGCGTAGACATGTAGACGTAGACGTAGACACATTGGACAAGTTACACATACACGCACACAGACAGACGGAATATGCCGGCCAACCCACACACACAAACACACACACTCTCCCAAGGACACCCCTAATAAAGGTCATGTTACCTGTTTGTGTCGGGTTGTGTCAAGGACACATCTAATAAAGGCCTCCACCTGCTCCAAGCTCGGCGGTGTAAAGTCACGGATGGGCAGCGACACGATCTTCAGCTGCTCTTCTGTTGGGGCACAAGAAGAGCAAGTTACAATGGCTGGCTTTCATGATATCCAAGATGGAACATGTGACACCAACTGGAACAGGACACTGATTGGTGTGCAAAACTGTACAGTTCAATGATGTACGCACCGGTGGATCTTACATGAACGATGTACTCACATATGGAGCTTACGTAAGCGATGTACGCACCGCTGGATCTTACGTGAACGATGTATGCACAGATGGAGCTTACGTGAACGATGTACACATTGCTGGATCTTACGTGAACGATGTACGCACCGCTGGAGCTTACGTGAACGATGTACGCATTACTGGAGCTTACGTGAACGATGTACGCATTGCTGGAGCTTACCTGTGTTGTCATGTTTTGCCAATTTGTGAGCAGACAATGGAATGACCGATTCGTTGAAAATGTGTGTTTGTGTGTGCCAACACATTGACCTTGGATCATACGACACACATGAGTGGTTAGACTGCAGATTACCTTGGATCAAACGACACAGATGAGCGGTTAGACTGCAGGTTACCTTGGATAAAACGACACAGATGAGCGGTTAGACTGCAGGTTACCTTGGATCAAACGACACAGATGAGCGGTTAGACTGCAGGTTACCTTGGATCAAACGACTCAGATGAGCGGTTAGACTGCAGGTTACCTTGGATCAAACGACTCAGATGAGCGGTTAGACTGCAGGTTACCTTGGATCATATGACACACATGAGTGGTTAGACTGCAGGTTACCTTGGATCATATGACACACATGAGTGGTTAGACTGCAGGTTACCTTTGATCAAACGGCACACATGAGTGGTTAGGCTGCAGGTTGCCGATATGGATGATTGACAGGGACATTATCTTTGAAATGTTTGTTCTCTTCCATAGTGAAAAATGATAAACAACAAATGTGACTTTTCCTGTCTCTGAGATGAAATTAAGTGACCCACATGTTGTTTGGGCTGCTGTAAACGAAAATTGCCGTTACACCCCATCTATACATATAGTCTGCTAGCATTGCTGCTTTATTTCCCTTGGTACATTTTTCCGAGTGTAGAAATGTTCAGGAAATGTCGTTTATTTCTTCTCCGTGTCCAATTGGAGGAGTCATGCAAAGATAACAATCATTAAAAAGATGTTGCAAGAAACACATCAAAGAGCAAGTCAAAGTGTGCTGCATCCAAAAAACACATCAAAGAGCAAGTCAAAGTGTGCTGCATGCAAGAAACACATCAAAGAGCAAGTCAATGTGTGCTACATGCAAGAAACACATCAAAGAGCAAGTCAATGTGTGCTACATGCAAGAAACACATCAAAGAGCAAGTCAATGTGTTCTGCATCTAAGAAACACATCAAAGAGCAAGTCAATGTGTGCTGCATGCAAGAAACACATCAAAGAGCAAGTCAATGTGTGCTACATGCAAGAAACACATCAAAGAGCAAGTCAATGTGTGCTGCATGCAAGAAACACATCAAAGAGCAAGTCAATGTGTGTTACATGCAAGAAACACATCAAAGAGCAAGTCAATGTGTGCTGCATGCAAGAAACACATCAAAGAGCAAGTCAATGTGTGCTGCATGCAAGAAACACATCAAAGAGCAAGTCAATGTGTGCTGCATGCAAGAAACACATCAAAGAGCAAGTCAATGTGTGCTACAGAAATAGCAACCGTATTCCGCATTGTCCCCACATTGAAGGGGACAAGAAACACATCTCAACTCACATAATCCACGGCACAAGTGATGACAAGGAGGAGATGTGGTTGCAATGACTGCTACAGATTACGTCATCAAATTGACGTTCAAGACTTTCTGTCAAGTAGGAAATCGCGTATCGTGGGAAATCACGCGTTAGTGCTGTATAAACAGAGAAATACTGGATCATTAACGTCGGAAGATGAAATCATGAACCTACTGAATTACCCAGTGGTATTATCCAGTGGTACCACCACACCAAGGATGGTGCTAGACCCAAAGAGTATGGTGTCCAGTGGTAGAAGGTGCTACTAATTGTCAGATATATGTGCCTGTACTCAACACTAGAGACCCACTTTGAGCGACTACTATCATACCCAAACAATCTATTTCATTGGCTAGGTCTCTCTATGTGTAGGCCCACCTTGACGGAGTTGGAGAGCTTGCGCGTCCCAGTGGTCCAGGGAGCTATGCCGGCGGGAGTTTTTTGGGTCACCCAAGTCGGACAAGTCCTTGGAGAGGGGCCAGACTAAGGGGCCGAGGAGCAGGTGGAGCCCTTTAGGTGGAGCTGCAGAACCCACCGGCGAGTGGTACACGCTCTGTGCTAAATCAATCCACCTCCACTTAATGGGTTAAATGCATTCTGGCCTCGTTCTTTACTTTTGTCTTCTATCAGTCATCCCAATGGACGTCGAAGAGATGCAGACCAGCGGATATTGCACCTATGTCTCTTTGTGACAACCTTCCAGGTGGCGGGGAATACTAGGCGTACCAGAGGAGCCGATAATACTAAAGGGGAGCAAGGAGATACTCCACTCACATTGTATGGGCTACGTTTCTGGCAGGACATGACGATCCTGGGACACAGACACAGTAGACTGCCTCCCTTCGGGGATACTCGAAAAATGGGTCCATGTCCATCACATCGTCATCACCGGCATCGCACCCTTTCGAGCAAGACCACAGTCTGCCCAAGCAATTTGAGGGTGCTGAAGACGGATGCAACTGGCCAAGGGGCGCAGACAGCAATCAGGTTGTCAGGCATTTTCGCAATATGGGAGTATGTCTATATTAACAAAACGCTATGACACTCAGCCTGTGAAGGACAACCAGACAAGTGTACTGCGGGGCCCTCTCAAAGGTCCAACCTTAGTTACTGGGGGTCCTTCTCGGTTGTCTTGTGGAGCCCGGAGGCACAAGAATAGAGCTACTGGCCAAATGGAACAAAACAGGACAAAGCAAAGACTACTAAAAATAATCCAGTGGAATGTGGAAGGGGTCAATAGCAAAAGAGGTGGGTACAGCAAAAAATTAGAACTTCAACATGTACTGAATAGGGCAAGTCAATGTGTGCTGCATGCAAGAAATACATCTAAACAAAGAGCAAGTCAAAGTGTGCTGCATGCAAGAAACACATCTAAACAAAGAGCAAGTCAAAGTGTGCTGCATGCAAGAAACACATCTAAACAAAGAGCAAGTCAAAGTGTGCTGCATGCAAGAAACACATCTAAACAAAGAGCAAGTCAAATTGTGCTGCATGCAAGAAACACATCTAAACAAAGAGCAAGTCAAAGTGTGCTACATGCAAGAAACACATCTAAACAAAGAGCAAGTCAAAGTGTGCTGCATGCAAGAAACACATCTAAACAAAGAGCAAGTCAAAGTGTGCTACATGCAAGAAACACATCTAAACAAAGAGCAAGTCAAAGTGTGCTGCATGCAAGAAACACATCTAAACAAAGAGCAAGTCAAAGTGTGCTGCATGCAAGAAACACATCTAAACAAAGAGCAAGTCAAAGTGTGCTGCATGCAAGAAACACATCTAAACAAAGACACAGTTTTCAAATTGAGAGTTAATCAGTGCTATCAAGACAGAAAAGACAGACGAAAGGGGTGGAAAGAAAAGACAGACGAGAGGGAGGAATACTATCACTGGTGAGGAATAATATTAGTCCAAGCCAGATTGAAGTATAAATGGAGGAGGCAGAAACCAGATGCTTCAACTCAGGACAGAAAATACAGAATTTCACCTGTTGAATTACTACTGCCAGAGTGACCGACCCCTGGCACTGGATACAATCCCTAAAAAAGATAAACTGATTGTGTGTGGAGATTTCAACAGCCATTCACAAAGCTGGGGTTATGATCACATGGCCAAGAGTGGAGAGGAATGAGAAAACTGGCAGGATGACAATAGACTTATTCTGATCAATCAGCCAACCAACCTGCTGACCATCTACTCGAGAGCATGGCATTCCACCTCCACACCAGACCTAGCACTCCATTCACCAGATAGGAACATCGCACACGTTGTTGGGAAACAACTGGGAGGCAGTGATCACAGGCCAGCTTTTCTAACTGTTGACAATATGTCAGGGAGAGCAGCACACTACCAAGGTAGAACTATAAAAAGGCGGACTGGAAAATGTATCAGCATCGTACCAGTGTACTAGTTAAAGATCTAAATGTAGACAGAGATATAGATAAGGTAGCTGAAGAGCTCAGCAGACACATACTACAGGCTGTCCATAGAATAATACCTAGAGTGGCACGATATAACTATAGACCTTACTGGAACAGTGAACTAGACCAACTGGAACAGTGAATTAGACCAACTGGAACAGTGAACTAGACCAACTGGAACGTGTCATTAATCTGAGGATACAGTGGTACCTTGAGAGTGAGAACCTGCTTGTGTCACAGCAAGCGGTTTTCAAAAATGATTCTTTACTGAGGACCAAGCAACTTCCAAGACAAGAAACTGGTACTAGCAGCATGGATAGACCTAAGGAAAGCATTTGACAAGGCATGGAAAAAATTACTCTTGAAGAAACTGAGAAACAATAAAGTAAAAAGTAGGATGTACAAAAGATTAAAGGCATAGCTGCATAATAGAAGAGCCAGAGTACAACTAGATGGACTGACGAGTAAGAAAATGTTACTACGTCATGGTGTACCGCAGGGTGGTGTGCTTTCCTCTCACAGTTTTCATAGTCTACATTAACGACCTGATTACCAAACTGCCAAGTGGAGTGAAAGTGACAAAGTATGCAGATGACCTGCTGATATGGTGCACTGATGAATATACAAAACCCGCCACCAAAATGCTACAAAAAAGCAATAGATGGTAGCATCAACACAGATAAATTGTGTGTTAGCACCAACACAGATTAATGGTGTGTTAGTTAGCATCAACACAGATTAATGGTGTGTTAGCATCAACACAGATTAATGGTGTGTTAGTTAGCATCAACACAGATTAATGGTGTGTTAGCATCAACACAGATTAATGGTGTGTTAGTTAGCATCAACACAGATAAATGGTGTGTTAGCATCAACACAGATTAATGGTGTGTTAGTTAGCATCAACACAGATAAATGGTGTGTTAGCATCAACACAGATTAATGGTGTGTTAGCATCAACACAGATAAATGGTGTGTTAGCACCAACATAGATAAATGGTGTGTTAGTTAGCACCAACACAGATAAAGAGTGTGTTAGCACCAACACAGATAAATGGTGTGTTAGCACCAACACAGATAAATGGTGTGTTAACACCAACACAGATAAATGGTGTGTTAGCATCAACACAGATAAATGGTGTGTTAACACCAACACAGATAAATGGTGTGTTAGTTAGCATCAACACAGATAAATGGTGTGTTAGCACCAACACAGATAAATGGTGTGTTAGCACCAACACATATAAATGGTGTGTTAGCACCAACACAGATAAATGGTGTGTTAACACCAACACAGATAAATGGTGTGTTAGCATCAACATAGATAAATGGTGTGTTAACACCAACACAGATAAATGGTGTGTTAGCACCAACACAGATAAATGGTGTGTTAGCATCAACACAGATAAATGGTGTGTTAGCATCAACACAGATAAATGGTGTGTTAGCATCAACACAGATTAATGGTGTGTTAGCATCAACACAGATAAATGGTGTGTTAGCATCAACACAGATAAATGGTGTGTTAGCATCAACACAGATAAATGGTGTGTTAGCATCAACACAGATAAATGGTGTGTTAGCATCAACACAGATAAATGGTGCGTTAGCACCAACACAGATAAATGCAGCACTACGCTCTTCACCCTCTCTCCAAAACAAAAAGTAGGAGACATCAAGATAAATGGAGAGCTACTAAGAGAAGATAAACAACCCACCTCCCTCGGAGATACATTTGATGATAGGCTGACTTGGAGACAACTAAGTGGAACCACATGGGAGCTGGAGAGAAAATACGTAGCAGTGTTTACCAACAGGGCATACGCCCACGTCTGGAATATGGATCAGCTGCCTGGTGTCCACCATCAAACACTACAGTGAAAGAGCTAGATAAGATACAAAATCAGGCACTATGGGTTATTACAGGGGCAATGAAATCAACGCCTATAGTGAAGATGGAGAAACTAAAGAGGATGCAAGCACTAGAGGAATATAGGACACAAAGGTGCTAACACAGGCAGACAAGTTCAACTGTATGCCGAGTCACCCACTGAAGGATAGATTCCAGGACCTAGTAATGGGACGATTGACAAGAAGTAGCTTTGTACACCAGGCCAACCGACTTCGTAGACACGCCACAGAACTGCCTGAAATTGATATTTCTTTAAGAATTGTGCCAGAACTAATACCCGGGAGAGAGAGCAGCATAGACTATCAGTACGAGTCCAAACAACCTGGAGAGAGCAGCATAGACTATCAGTACGAGCCCAAACACCCTGGAGAGAGCAGCATAGACTATCAGTACGGGTCCAAACAACCTGGAGAGAGCAGCATAGACTATCAGTACGAGTCCAAACACCCTGGAGAGAGAGCAGCATAGACTATCAGTACGAGTCCAAACACCCTGGAGAGAGCAGCATAGACTATCAGTACGAGTGTGTTGGTGCTATGGATTGGAAAGATGCAGGAGTGATCCCCTTATTCAAAAAAGGCAAAAAATCAGATCCGGCAAATTATAGACCGGTGAGTTTAACGAGCATAGTCTGTAAATTGTTAGAGTCAATAATCAAAGAAAACATTGTAATGCATTTAGAAAAATTTAATCTAATTAGAAATAGTCAGCATGGGTTTACTAGAGGGAGATCATGCTTAACAAATCTATTAGAATTCATGGAGGAGGTTACTAAAATCATAGATAAAGGGGAGCCAGTGGATGTTATTTATCTAGACTTTGCAAAGGCCTTTGATAGAGTACCTCATCAAAGATTATTTCGAAAGTTAAAATCACATGGAATAGGTGGGGAAGTTGCCAAATGGATTGAAAATTGGTTAACAGGAAGAAGGCAGAGGGTGGGCATAAATAAGGAGTACTCTGAGTGGAGTGAAGTGAAAAGTGGTGTGCCACAGGGCTCGGTTTTGGGACCAATTTTGTTCTTGATATATATAAATGATTTGGACATTGATATGAGATCCATGATTGCAAAATTTGCTGATGACACAAAACTATGCAGTAGTGTCTCATCTAAAGCGGAAGTGGATATATTGATGTCGGATTTAGATAAAATTCGAGAATGGTCTGTAAGCTGGCAAATGGAGTTTAATGTAGATAAATGTACAGTCATCCACATGGGTAGATCCAATATGGAACATAAATACAGAATGGGAGAAAACAATATTAGAAAGATAGATAAGGAAAGGGACCTAGGGGTTATAATAGATCATACAGGAAAGGTGAGTGAGCAAGTTAAGGTAGCAGTGAAAAAGGCAAATGCAATGTTAGGTATGATAAAAAGAAATATTAAACATAGGAGCAAGGAAGTGATCGTCAAACTGTATAAAGCTTTAGTTAGACCTAGATTGGAGTACTGTGTACAGGTGTGGAGTCCTTATCATAGAGGGGACATAAACATGCTAGAAAGAATCCAAAAAAGAGCGACAAAGATGATAGTTGGATTCCAGAATTACAGTTATGAGGAACGACTCAGAAAAACGGGCCTACAGTGTCTCGAAGAGAGAAGAATTCGTGGTGACTTAATACAGGTTTATAAGATGATCAGAGGAATCGATAAATTAGACTATAACAAGTTTTTTAAAATACAGCCACCTACAATAACACGAGGGCATAGCTACAAGCTGATTAAAGAGAGGTCCAGGTTAGATATTAGGAAATATTTTTTTTAGTCAGAGAGTGGTGTCTGCTTGGAATGCATTGCCAGGGGAGGTGGTGGAGGCAGGGACAGTTAATGCGTTTAAGAATAAACTGGATGCGCATAGATTTTAGAGCAAGGTGATGTAAATGTAACTGGTTGTATACAGACTCTGCAGGGTCTTCTAAACCAGTATAAAGACGTTAAGTTAAGTTAAGAGTCCAAACAACCATTCAAGGAATACTAGGCAAGGAGGAACAGAACAACGTGCAACATAATCCAATTGCTCTCAATTTCTTGGATGAAGAATATCCACAGGATCTATGGATCCGAGTATACACAGATAGGTCAGCACAGAATGCAGTTAAGAATGGAGGAGCAGGAGTGTATATAGAATACCCAAATAACACCATGGAAACAGTTGTATCACCAACAGGAAAACTCTGGCATAATTATGATGCAGAGATACAAGCAATGAAATTGGCGACAGAAAAATTGCTGAATAACAACCATGGCCCGTATCCGGTGGTATTTCTGACATGCAAAATCAGTTCTCCAAGCACTATCATCCGGGAAGCTGTTAGATCTACAAGTTTTATTGTCAACATTGAGCAACCAGCACAGAATGATGGTGCAGTGGATACCGTCTTACTGCGGAATACCAGGAAATAAGAGAGCTGACACACTGACGAGGAAAGGTGCCGCAGACGAACAGCCAGATGTACCAGTTACACACCAGCAAAAGAATAAGATGATTAAGTCAATGAGAGAGCTACCAACACAAATACAAGATGACTATCATAATATAAGTAGGCAAGAGCAGATTGTTTTACTGCCCCTCAGAACGGGACACAACCAACTCCGCAGCCACATGTACACAAAATTTAGGATTGGCAGGTCCAGTATGTGTACATGTGGACAGGCATCCCAGACTGCAGAGCATTTACTTCAGGACTGTCCAGAGTATGAGATACTGAGGCGGACATACTGGCCAGGAGAAACAACACTGGAAGGGAAACTATATGGACCTATGTGTGAACTACAGAAGACAGTGAGGTTCATACAAGAGACAACTTTACAGATGTAGACGTACTCCAAGCGGCAGGAGACAGTGAGGTTCATACAAGAGACAACTTTGCAGATGTAGACATACTCCACGTAAACGGAAGAAGAATTGGCGGGGATCAAGGTCACCCTCAATATAATCAATTCAAAAAGAGGTTTGTGCTAAAACGTGCCAAATGTTTTTGATAACAGTGACCTCCAGGTCTGGACAGCGGACAGTACATGACCTCCAGGTCTGGACAGATGACAGTACATGACCTCCAGGTCTGGACAGCTGACAGTACATGACCTCCAAGTCTGGACCGCTGACAGTACATGACCTCCAGGTCTAGACAGCTGACAGTACATGACCTCCAGGTCTGAACAGCTGACAGTACATGACCTCCAGGTTAGGACAGCTGACAGCACATGACCTCCAGGTCTGGACAGCTGACGGTACTTGACCTCCAGGTCTGGACAGCTGAAAGTACATGACCTCCAGGTCAGGACAGCTAACAGCACATGTCGACTTGATGGGACTGTCTCACTCCTGAGATAGAAGGCTTACAGTACGGAGCTGTTAGGTTCACAGCATGCCATTCTCGACCCCGACCTTGAAGAGATGAGCTCTGAATAGCAGGTCAGTTCTTCCTGAGGTAGTCATGGTAACAGCGGATACCGACACTCAAGCTAGATCCACAAGTTATATCAAAGGTAGTTCTCGCTATTTGTGCTTGTTGTCATCTCCCACACCATATAGACATTGACTCCCACCTAGCCCGCTCACCACCACACCCCCCCCACCCACCAAGTAAAACAACAACATTACTACCCTGGGTTAAACATTATGACAATAAAATGAGAGAGAACAAACAAGGTATATACAAGACACAGAACACCACACTGCCCAATCACCCCACTACCCAACCTACCCACTACTCAATCACCCCACTACGCAATCACCTCACTACATAATTAACCAACTACCCAATCGCCCTACTGCCCAATCACCCCACTACCCAATTAATCACCACACTACCTAATCACCACACTACCCAATCACCTCACTACATAATCATCCCACTGCCCAATCACCCCACTACCCAACAAACCCATTACCCAATCACTACACTACCCAATCACCCCACTACCCAACCAACCCACTACTCAATCACCCCACTACCCAATGGCCCCACTACCCAATCACCCCACTGCTCAATAACCCAACTACCCGATCACCCCACTGCCCAATCACTAAACTACCCAATTAATCACTACACTACCCAATCACCCCACTACCCAACCAACCCAATACCCAATCACCCCACTACCCAATAACCCCACTACCAAATCACCCCACTGCCCAATCACCCTACTGCCCAATCCCCCCACTACCCAACCACTCCACTACCCAATCACCCAACTACTCAATCACCCAACTACCCAATCACCCAACTGCCCAATCACCCCACAACCCAATAAATCACCCCATTACCCAATCACCCCACTACCCAATCACCCCACTACCCAAACCAACCCACTACCTAATCACCCCACTACCCAATCACCACACTACTCAATCACTACACTACCAATCACCACACTACCCAACCACCCCACTACCCAATCACCAAAATACCCAATCACTACACTACCATTCAGCCCACTACCCAATCACCACACTATCCAATAACTACACTACCAAACTAACCAACTACCAAATCACCACACTACCCAATCACTACACTACCAATCACCACACTACCCAATCACCCCACTATCCAATTACCCCACGACCCAATCACCCCACTGCCCAATCACATAGCTACCTAATCACCCCACTACTCAATTAATCACCACACTATCCAACCAACCCACTACAAAATCACCCCACTACCCAATCACCCCACTACCCAATCACCCCACCACCGTATAACCCCACTACCTAACCAACCCACTACAAAATCACCCCACTACCCAATCACCCCACTACCCAATCACCCCACTAACCAACCACTACCCAACCAACCCACTACCCAATCACTACACTACCAATCACCACACTACCCAACCACCCCACTACCCAACCACCCCACTATCCAATCACACCACTACCAAATCAACCCACTACCCAATCAATCACCTCAATACCCAATCACCCAACTACCGAATCACACAACTACCCAATCACCCCACTACCCAATAATCCCCTACCCAATCACCCAACTACCCAACAAATCACCCCACTACCCAATCACCCCACTACCCGATAAATCACCCCACTGCCCAATCACCCAACTACCCAATCACTACACTACCAATCACCCCCCCTTCCCAATCACCCCACTACCCAATCACCCCACTACCCAATCACCCCACTACCCAATGAATAACCCCACTAATAAATCACCCCACTACCAAATCACAGCACTAACCAATAAATAACCCGACTACCCAATCACCCAACTACCCAATAACTACACTACCAATCACCCCCCTTCCCAATAACCCCACTACCCAATCACCCCACTACCGAATGAATAACCCCACTACCCAATCACCCAACTACCCAATCACCCCACTAACCAACCACCCCACTACCCAATAAATAACCCCACTACCCAATCACTTAACTACCCAATTACCACACTACCCATCATCCCACTACTCAATCATTCACCCCAATACCCAGTCACCACACTACCTAACCACTACACTACCAATCACCCGACTACCCAATCAATCACCCCACTACCCAATCACCACAGTACCAATCACCCCACTACTCAATCAACCACCCCACTACCCAATCACCACACTACCAAATCACCACATTACTCAACTAACCCACTACCCAATCACCCCACTACCCAACTACCCCACTACCAAATCACCCAACTACCCAATCACCCCACTACCCAATCACTACACTACACAATCACCACACTAATTAATCACCCCACTACTCGGTCACCACACTACCCAATCACTACACTACCCAATCACCACACTACCAATCACCCCACTACTCAATCACTCCACCACCCAATCACCACACTACCCAATCATCCCACTACCCAATCACCTAACTACCCAATCACTACACTACCCAAACACCACATTACCCAACCAACCCACTACCCAATCACCCAATTAATACACTACCAATCACCACACTACCCAACCAACCCACTACCCAATCACCACACTACCCAATCACCACACTACCCAACTAACCCACTACCCAATCACCACACTACCCAATCACGACACTATCAATCACCAGACTACCCAATCACACGACCACCGAATCACCCCACTACAAAATCACCCCACTACAAAATCACCCCACTACCCAATCACCCCACTACCCGATCACCCCACTAACCAACCACTACCAAACCAACCCACTACCCAATCACTACACTACCAATCACCACACTACCCAACCACCCCACTACCCAACCACCCCACTATCCAATCTCCCCACTACCAAATCACCCCACTACCCAATCAATCACCTCAATACCCAATCACCCAACTACCCAATCACACAACTACCCAATCACCCCACTACCCAATCATCCCCTACCCAATCACCCCGCTACCCAACAAATCACCCCACTACCCAATTACCCCACTACCCGATAAATCACCCCACTGCCCAATCACCCAACCATCCAATTACTACACTACCAATCACCCCCCTTCCAAATCACCCCACTACCCAATCACCCCACTACCCAAAAAATAATCCCACTACCCAATCACCCAACTACCCAATTATCACAGTAAGCATCACCCCACTACTCAATCAGTCACCCCAATACCCAATCACCACACTACCTAACCACCACCCTACCCATCACCACACTACCCAATCAATCACCCCACTACCCAATCACCACACTACCAATCACCCCACTACTCAATCAATCACCCCACTACCCAATCAATCACCCCACTACCCAATAACCACACTACCAAATCACCACACTACCCAACTAACCCACTACCAAATCACCCCACTACCCAATCACCCCACTACCCAATTATCCCACTGTCAAATCACCCAACTACCCAATCACTCCACTACCCAATCACCCCACTACCCAATCACTATACTACACAATCACCACACTAATTAATCACCCAACTACTCAGTCACCCCACTACCCAATCACCCCACTACCCAATCACTACACTACACAATAACCACACTAATTAATCACCCCACTACTCGGTCACCACACTACCCAATCACTACACTACCCAACCAACCCACTACCCAATCACCACACTACCAATCACAACACTACGCAATCACCACACTACCCAACCAACCCACTACCCAATCACCCAACTACACAATCACTATACTACAAATCACCACACTACCAATCACCAGACTACAAATCACCACACTACCAATCACTACACTATCAATCACCACACTACCCAATCACTACACTACAAATCACCACACTACCAATCACCAGACTACAAATCACCACACTACCAATCACCACACTACCCAACCAACCCACTACCCAATCACCCGACTACCCAAACACTACCCAAACAACCCACTACCCAATCACTACACTACAAATCACCACACTACCCAACCACCCCACTACCCAACCACCCCACTACCCAATCACCCCCCTACCCAATCACGCCACTACCCAATCACCCCACTACCCGATCAATCACCCCAATACCCAATCCCCCCACTACCCAATCACCCCATACCCATTCACCCCACTACCTAATCACCCCACTACCCAATAGCTCACCCCACTACCCAATCATCCAACTACTCAATCACCCCCTACCCAATAAATCACCCCACTACCCAATCACCCAACTACGCAATCACTACACTACCAATCACCACACTACCCAATCACCACACTACTCAATCAATCACCCCACTACCCAATCACCACATTACCCATCACCCCACTACTAAATCAGTCACCCAACTACCCAATGACCCAATCACAACACTACCCAATCACCACACTACCAATCACCCAACTACCCAATCACCACACTAGCCAGGCATCCCGCACACATGTACCCTATACCTCACCTAAATCTAATGTACAGCATGTCCATCTATCTCTTCTGTCCAGACTTCTCAGTATGTGTCGATCTCCCAGCCCTCCCTCCCCTGGCCTGTATTTCCCTTCTCACCGTTCCCTACACTTTCTTTGTCTGGAATGTGCAGTCTGTCCCTCTCCCCACCCACTATGTGTCTACACCATCTCTCAACTCCTCTCTCCCTCCTACCTGCAATGAGCAGCCTATCCACCCTCCTCTCAGCCGTCAGAGAGACTAGACTGGCCACGCTGTTGTTGACCAGAAACTGCAGGTGCTCTGCCTGGTCAGGGAATGCGGACGCCGACAGCACACCGTGTTCGAGCCATGAGAATTTGGGAGGGCCCTTGACTGCACACTTCTCGCTAACCTGACTGTCATGGCAGTCCGATGTGACTTCTAGTGACGTCATCTAATAGAGAAAGAAAGGCCAATGAGACGTGGAGTAGATTTTGGACACGTGACATGATTCTGGTCCTGGCAATCAAGTGGCAGGTAGTAGGAGGTCAAGATCGAGTGGGTCAAGGTCGAGGGGGTAAAGGTCGAGAGGGTCAAGGTTGAGGGGTCAAGGTAGAGGAAGTCAAGGTTTTGGATGTCTTGAGAAGTGACATGGAATTGATACCTACCGTTGCGTGCACACTTTAGTCACACCGATCTAGAGCGTACACGAAACATCCACACCCCTCGCTACACACACACTCTCTCTCTCACACAAACACATCTCGCTACACACACTCTCACACCAACACATCTCGCTACACACACTCTCTCTCTCACACAAACACATCTCGCTACACACCCTCTCACACCAACACATCTCGATACACACTCTCTCGCTACACACCCTCTCACACCAACACATCTCGATACACACTCTCTCGCTACACACCCTCTCACACCAACAAATCTCGCTACACACACTCTCTCTCTCACACAAACACATCTCGCTACACACTCTCTCTCACACAAACACATCTCGCTCCACACACTCTCTCTCACACCAACATCTCGCTAAACACTATCTCTCTCACACAAACACAACTCGCTACACACTTTCTCTCTCACACAAACACACAAATACATCTCGCTACACACACTCTCACACCAACACATCTCTCTATACACTATCTCTCACTTCAACAATCTCGCTACACACTCTTACACCAACACATCTCGCTACACACACTCTCTCTCTCACACCAACACATCTCGCTACACACTCTCTCACACAAACACATCTCTCTATACACTATCTCTCACTTCAACAATCTCGCTACACACTCTTACACCAACACATCTCGCTACACACACTCTCTCTCTCACACCAACACATCTCGCTACACACTCTCTCACACAAACACATCTCTCTATACACTATCTCTCACTTCAACAATCTCGCTACACACTCTTACACCAACACATCTCGCTACACACACTCTCACACCAACACATCTCGCTACACACACTTTCTCTCTCTCACACTAACACATCTTTCTATACACACTCTCTCTCTCTCACAAAACATATCGCTATACACATTCTCTCTCACACAAACACATATCGCTATGCACACTCTCTCTCACACCAACACATCTCGCTACACACTCTCTCTCACACAAACACATCTCACTACACAGTCTCTCTCTCACACAAACACATCTCGCTACACACTCTCTCTCTCAAACAAAAACATCTCCCTACACACTCTCTCTCTCACACAAACACACAAACACATCTCGCTACACACACTCTCACACTAACACACCTCGCTACACACTCTCACACTAGCACATCTCGCTACACACACTCTAACACCAACACATCTCGCTACACACACTCTCTCACACCAACACATCTCGCTACACACACTCTCACACCAACACATCTCGCTACACACTCTCTCTCACACCAACACATCTCGCTACACACACTCTCTCACACCAACACATCTCGCTACACACACTCTCACACCAACACATCTCGCTACACACACTCTCTCTCACACCAACACATCTCGCTACACACACTCTCACACCAACACATCTCGCTACACACACTCTCTCTCACCAACACATCTCGCTACACTCTCTCTCACACCAACACATCTCGCTACACACACTCTCACACCAACACATCTCGCTACATGCTCTCTCACACCAACACATCTCGCTACACACACTCTCTCACACCAACACATCTCGCTACACACACTCTCACACCAACACATTTCGCTACACACACTCTCTCACACCAACACATCTCGCTACACACACTCTCACACCAACACATCTCGCTACATGCTCTCTCACACCAACACATCTCGCTACACACACTCTCTCACACCAACACATCTCGCTACACACACTCTCTCACACCAACACATCTCGCTACACACACTCTCACACCAACACATTTCGCTACACACACTCTCTCACACCAACACATCTCGCTACACACACTCTCACACCAACACATCTCGCTACACACACTCTCACACCAACACATCTCGCTACACACACTCTCTCACACCAACACATCTCGCTACACACACTCTCACACCAACACATCTCGCTACACACTCTCTCACACCAACACATCTCGCTACACACACTCTCACACCAACACATTTCGCTACACACACTCTCACACCAACACATCTCGCTACACACACTCTCACACCAACACATTTCGCTACACACACTCTCTCACACCAACACATCTCGCTACACACACTCTCACACCAACACATTTCGCTACACACTCTCTCACACCAACACATCTCGCTACACACACTCTCACACCAACACATCTCGCTACACACTCTCTCACACCAACACATCTCGCTACACACACTCTCACACCAACACATTTCGCTACACACACTCTCTCACACCAACACATCTCGCTACACACACTCTCACACCAACACATTTCGCTACACACACTCTCTCACACCAACACATCTCGCTACACACACTCTCACACCAACACATCTCGCTACACACTCTCTCACACACCAACACATCTCGCTACACACACTCTCACACCAACACATCTCGCTACACACTCTCTCACACACCAACACATATCGCTACACACACTCTCTCTCACACCAACACATCTCGCTACACACACTCTCTCTCACACCAACACATCTCGCTACACACACTCTCTCTCACCAACACATCTCGCTAAACACACACTCTCTCTCACATACATCTGCTAGCTAGAAGTGTTCCATTCTGACGTGCTACCTTCAGCAACCTGAGAGACAGGAATACTTGTAGCTAGGAGTATCGCATTCAGCCTGTAGACTTAAGAGAAGTAACTTCGCTGCAAACTCAAAGGAACTGACACTCGAGGATCGAGTGGGGTCACAAAGACAAGCAAGGCCCAGACAGTCAGTCACTACTGCTCTTCCCTGGGGATGGCACTCTCAGAGTTAATAGGACAAATAGGAGTCCAAGGGGTGCAGACCTGGAGAGGACAGATGGACACGTGACTTTACGGATGGCTCAGCTACATGCGTCATCTTTGGGGCGGGGAGGGTGAGGGGAGAATGAGGGGGAGAGAAGTGGCGATCATACGGCCAACGGTGTAAGGTAGAAAAGTCTATCCTAAATCTTCCAGGTCTGTTGTCAGTGTAAGGTAGCCTAGCCTACATCTTTCAGGTCTGTTGTCAGTGTAAGGTAGCTTAGCCTACATCTTCCAGGTCTGTTGTCGGTGTAAGGTAGCTAAGTCTAGCCTACATCTTCCAGGTCTATTGTCGGTGTAAGGTAGTTTAGCCTACATCTTCCAGGTCTGTTGTCGGTGTAAGGTAGCCAAGTCTAGCCAACATCTTCCAGGTCTGTTGTCTGTGTAAGGTAGCCAAGTCTAGCCAACATCTTCCAGGTCTGTTGTCGATGTAAGGTAGCTAAGTCTAGCCTACATCTTCCAGGTATGTTGTCGATATAAGGTAGCCTAGCCTACATCTTCCAGGTCTATTGTCGATGTAAGGTAGCTTAGCCTACATCTTCCAGGTCTGTTGTCGGTGTAAGGTAGCTAAGTCTAGCCTACATCTTCCAGGTCTATTGTCGGTGTAAGGTAGTTTAGCCTACATCTTCCAAGTCTGTTGTCGGTGTAAGGTAGCCAAGTATAGCCAACATCTTCCAGGTCTGTTGTCGATGTAAGGTAGCTTATTCTAGCCTACATCTTCTAGGTCTATTTTTGGTGTAAGGTAGCCAAGTCTATACATCTTCCATGTCTGTTGTCAGTGTAAGGTAGCTTAGTCTAGCCTAAATCTTCCAGGTCTGTTGTCGGTGTGAAGTAGCTTAGTCTAGCCTACATCTTCCAGGTCTGTTGTCGGTGTATGGTAGCCAAGTCTAGCCTACATCTTCCAGGTCTGTTGTCGGTGAAAGGTAGTCAAGTCTAGCCAACATCTTCCAGGTCTGTTGTTAGTGTAAGGTAGCCACGTCTATACGTTTTCCAGGTCTGTTGTTGGTGTAAGGTAGCTTAGTCTAGCCTACATCTTTCAGGTCTGTTGCCGGTGTATGGTAGCCAAGTCTAGCCTACATCTTCCAAGTCTGTTGTCGGTGTAAGGTAGCTTAGTCTAGCTTACATCTTCAAGGTATGTTTTCGTTGTAAGGTAGCCAAGTCTATACATCTTCCAGGTCTGTTTGGGCTGTTCTTCTTGGCGCTTCACAATACCCTTTTAATGTGACTTTTGCATCTGGATGTTGGCCAGGTATTCGTCCTGTACCAGTTTCGCTGCTTCTTTGGCTAGACTGTCAGCCTCCTCGTGTCCTTTGTTGCTACAGTGGGATAGTATCCACTGTGTCACTGCTTTCTGGAACCCGTCAGACATTTTCTATTTATTCAGTTCAGTGTTCTTGGGGGATGTTATGGCCGTAATGGCTGACTGTGCATCAGTTGAGTGTTCTTGGGGGATGTTAGGGCCGTAATAGCTGTGCATCAGTTGAGTGTTTTTGTGGGATGTGAGTGCCGAAATGGCTGTGCATCAGTTGAGTGTTCTTGGGGGATGTTAGGGCCGTAATGGCTGACTGTGCATCAGTTGAGTGTTCTCGGGGGATGTTAGGGCCGTAATGACTGTGCATCAGTTGAGTGTTCTTGGGGGATGTTAGGGCCGTAATGGCTGACTGTGCATCAGTTGAGTGTTTTTGTGGGATTTGAGTGCCGTAATGACTGTGCATCAGTTGAGTGTTCTTGGGGGATGTTAGGGCCGTAATGGCTGACTGTGCATCAGTTGAGTGTTCTTTGGGGATGTTAGGGCCGTAATGGCTGTGCATCAGTTGAGTGTTCTTGTGGGATGTGAGTGCCGTTGTGCTTGACTGCACTGCGCATCAGTCAGCATCACGACTTTTTCATGCGTATGGTTTTTGTGTTATACAACCATTTCTGATGCGGTTCTAAGAGCTTTAAGTTCGGCTCTGAAGTTACTTGAAAGCCTGATTGTGGCCACAGAGTTACTTACATTTTCTATTCATTTGCCTGATCACCAGCCGTGCTCCTCTGTCACAGGTGGCTCTTGTAGCTGGGCCATCTGTATAGGCATATGTCCACCTGTCTGCTGGATACTTCGCGTCTGTCAACTATTATGTGATGCGTCGTCTCTCCAGGCCTGTCTTGGAGTTTGTACATCGAGGATAGAGTTGTGCTACCTGACTGTATTGACGTTGGATTTTTTTTTGGTGGCCCAATGGTAAACGAACCTGAAAACCATTTATTGCATTTACAATCATCAATATCATTTCCATCAACAGTCCGTGGCTTTATCAGGGAACCGGAACCTGCTGCATGGAAGTCGCTGGTCTGATGTCTCAGCCACCAGAACCTGCAGCATGGAAGTCGCTGGTCTGATGTCTCGGCCACCAGAACCTGCTGCATGGAATTCGCTGGTCTGATGTCTCGGCCCCCAGAACCTGCTGCATGGAAGTCGCTGGTCTGATGTCTCGGCCACCAGAACCTGCTGCATGGAAGTCGCTGGTCTGATGTCTCGGCCACCAGAACCTGCTGCATGGAAGTCGCTGGTCTGATGTCTCGGCCACCAGAACCTGCTGCATGGAAGTCGCTGGTCTGATGTCTCAGCCACCAGAACCTGCTGCATGGAAGTCGCTGGTCTGATGTCTCAGCCACCAGAACCTGCTGCATGGAAGTCGCTGGTCTGATGTCTCAGCCACCTTAACCTGCTGCATGGAAGTCGCTGGTCTGATATCTCGGCCACATTTACACTTCTGGTTCAATGTCTTCGTCATTCGCAAGCGATCTGTCACCAGGTGGGATCATCTTTAAGCTGTAGGCTAAACCATGGTACCATCCTATTGGAAATGCTACATTATTTATCGCTACTCGTCTATCTGATGGAATCTCTCCCCCCCCCCCCCCCCTACCCTAGGCCCCCCTCCCTGATTACTGTTGCGATATGATCAGGATGACCAGATTGGGGCTCATCAGCAATGTTATAGCGTCCTTGAGAACATTTATCGACCAGTATGTACTTCTGGACGCGACAAATGGATCTCCCCGCAAACAGGAAGCATGTCTTTACCTTCATGCTGAAGACGGATGTGTCGGGCCGAAATGTGCAAATATCACAGTCAAGCTGTAAACTACCACACAACGCATCCCTTTCTCTAGACAACCTCCATCTCTGGTCTTGATAACGGGAGTGACAGAACGTTCAGGGCTTGGTAGCGGGAGTGAGAGAACGTCCAGGACTTGGTAGCGGGAGTGAGAGAAAACGCTCAGGGCTTGGTAGTGTAGCAGATCCCACTGTTTGCCTTGGCCGTGATCTATCTTAGAACATTCTCACACTCATCCACATCATCATGACCATACTCAGTAAATGACATCATACAGCAGGTGGCATATTTATTAAGTCATACTCATATCATAGAATGAGTAGAGAAATTACAAACACAATATAATACATATCTTAACTAAACATTCTACTAAAACGGGAATTGTAAGCATTAGCTATTGATGGAATTCCCACATATAAAAACCCAGTTCTGTTGCCTTGCAATTGCATCACACACACATCGCCTTAACTGCGTCTTCAACACACCTTATCAAATACTCTTCCTCACTGAAATCCCCTCAGGCGGGCGATCTCGACATACTCGTTCACAATGTGTCATTGCTTACAAACACACTTTCACATTATCTATTAATGCAAAAGTCACACACCTATTTGAGCGATCCTGTTCTATCACTAAACATTCGTCCAACCGTCAATCAATCGCTCCTCTATCTAAGTCGGTGAGTTAAACATACTATCCACATTCAGTCTCTCTCTCTCCCATACAGCCTCTCTCTATCTAGCCTCTCCATCTCTCATCCAGCCCCCCTATCGAGCTAAACTTTGTCTCGAGTTATATATCCTCAAGCAAGACCAGAGCTTGACCAATCGATCTCAGGTATGGTCATCTTCAATTCCAATTGGAACGAAACACTTTGCACACCTGTCACTCATTCTCTCGCAGCAAGCCCCGTTGCCAATTTCGTCTGTCAATCAATCTCCCCCTACCAAAATCGGAAGGCCAGTGGTCAGTTTCTACCTGTCCACATTCCTTAACCCAACTCTGTTCTCCTTTGCTGAGACAGTGAGTGACCTTGACATGCATTCATGTAGCTTTAAGCTTTAACATGTTCAGGCATCCTAAACTCCCCTTGCTCCGGCGGGAACTGTTACATTACCTCCCTAAACTACAGACCGAAACATGGATGGTCATTTTTTTCATCTGGCAAATGACCACCATTTTCGTCTCTACTATCCAAAATGTAAACACTACTCCTGTTTACAACTTTTGATACATATAAACTTTTTGTAATACATACACAATCAATACAAGCAGAAGAAAAACACTGTGGCTGGGCGTTTTTACAACACAAACCACCACTTTTACATCGTTTTGCAGTCAAATACACCAAAGTCTGTCCCTGCGGGACCTTTAACTCATCAAAACAGAAACACCTTAAGGAATTCTCCTTACTCATTGAGGTCAACATACCTCGCCCTGTTTCCCGTGCCATCCTCTAAGGACACGAACCTTCATTGTTACACTCGACCAGTTCAGGTCAATTTTCTCAGGCGGTCTCATTACACGCCTGGCCGACGATTCACTTCATACTAACTCCTGTGAGGCCACGAATTTACGTGGGTTATCCTCAGGCTAGTTATCATTGTCTCTCTTGACAGCTATCCCCTCTCAAAGAAAACAGCAAAATTCTTTATGTTTCCCACAAAAACGATATTTGACAACATATGTCATAGTCAATATTAAAACTTCTGATCAATGTAGTCTTCTCTGCAAAGACTCCACATACATGTGATTCTGGAACTCGTGGTGACTTGTGCTTGCGGAGGCCTACAGTCTGGATGAGATATACTGCTCTGTAGATCACCTATATAACCTGTATCAAATACCTGTAAACATGATGATTCAACAACAACAAAAAACAACAACAAAATAAAGAAAAATTCAATGCATACTATATCGACCATACAACCCACTTAAAATGCAAGTAATACCATTAGTCAAAACCCAAAAACCAAATACAAATGTCAAAATATTTGCACACAAAAACATGATCAAATGCCATCAACCTTCACTCCTGCTCGTGCCCCACAGATGAGCACCTGTTAATGCCCCCTTCAAAAGATACTAAACTGTGACTAAGTTCTAACTTAATCAGGTACTAAACTATGTCCCTAAACTATGACTAAGTTGTAACTTAATCAGATACTAAACTATGTCACTAAACTATGACTAAGTTCTAATTTAATCAGATACTAAACTATGTCACTAAATCAGATACTAAACTATGTCACTAAACTATGACTAAGTTCTAACTTAATCAGATACTAAACTATGTCTGAGTCAAAAGTCAAAAACCGAATCGTCCACCTGTCGAATTACGTCATGCTGTAACCCTACTAGTCCAGGTGCAGTCTTTGTTAAAGTTGGATAGCCCCTTTAACTTCTGGCCGTCTTTGTCACGAGGAATCAAAACCGAGTGTTGTGATCTAACTAATTCACCGCTATTTCCCCAAATTCTCCGCATCAAAGCTACCTGGTCAGATATTGACCGAAACATCGCGTCCACGTGTTACCCTTCGTCGCGTAATCATTACCTGGCGCATCCAGCTATCCTGCGTCTCTTGTCCGTTCTGTCCGTTTCTCTGGTCGGAAA
The DNA here is from genome assembly GCA_036924085.1 of Ariolimax columbianus. NCBI lineage: Eukaryota > Metazoa > Mollusca > Gastropoda > Stylommatophora > Arionidae > Ariolimax > Ariolimax columbianus. The sequence goes on from JAVGWX010000008.1 coordinate 96,763,018, forward strand.
TGTCCCTTTGATCTCGGTCAGTCTTCGCTTCAGACTGACCGTCCGCTCATTGTCTGGCGTGCACTTCAGACAACGAATTCAAAGGAATTTTTAACATCTGGTCATTCCTCCATCTCTATACCCTACCCCCTAATTATCCAAATCTCCGTTTCCCAAGGATAACGGTAGATGAAACAAATTTTATGCAAATGCATACATTAACTGGAGTTTCACATGATAGCCCATGTGTGTAAGTACTCCACACGACTTTACCTAATTCCATTTCTGATTTCCATGTTTTTGGCTAGCGTCAGTAAACATTGTATCAACCGTTCCTTATCACTACTGCTTATTTTAACCAGACTATGCGTTGCCCCATCAGCTGTCTCTGATTGCTGCGCGATTTCCTCCTGTAAAACGCCCATCGTCTGGTCTGTTTGTTTCTCGGTTGGTTGGTTCGTACCCACCGGTTCTCTGGTAGTGTTACGTACACTTACATCGTCCGCTACTTCAGCCTTCCGTCCATCTGTATTCACTATTTGTGGGAAAGACCTTTCACACTGTTCGTTTGACTGTTGGCTTATCTCGAACTGAGATCTTTTCATCTTTGCTTCGATGACTGGTTCGCTGTCCTGGCTGTGGTTAACCTGTCTTTCCCTTTTCTTCGTTTTCCTTAGAAACTCTGTTCCTCTTTTGTTGGCTGCACGAGTATTCTTACCCGGTGCGTCCGTTTCACATTCCAACTGTGAGTCATTCACACTTCCTTCCTCGGTGGCCGAAGGGTTGTCCCTTCTTTCGGTCTGTTCAACCACTTCTCCCGCATGGCTAGAACCTGGCTTGGGTGGGCACGAAACCATAGCTGGTCCTGCCACCATTCCTCCTCCTCTCCTTTCTTCTTTATCTGACGAATCTTTGACTATTTCCTTGTTCGATTCTTCGTCGACTTTAACTAATGTTCTACCAGGCTTGACTTCCTGGTAAACTTGGCTCCTTTCAGCACGCCCGACCATGTTAATCGACGTAATACCCTCTTCCTGAATTCTCGGCCTACACTGTCCGATGCGGTAACATTTTATCTGGACCTCTGAGCGAACGTTTGTTTCGTTTGCATTGCGTAACCTGCCCTCCGTCCCTAACTTTTCTGGATACACAAAACCTGTATCTCTTTCTTTCTGTCCATCCGCCTCGTGCTTAAAGTCTCTTTGATAGCTCCTGTCCTGCCTCTCCATCTGTAACCGTGCAAAAGGCCTCTTCTGGGCTAAGAATCTGCCCGATTCAAACTTCTGCCCAACCATTCCTCCTCCTCTCATTTGACTTGGCCTCTCCACCTGGGTCAAATTCCCGTTTTTGCCACCTCTGTCCAGCCGTCCACACACGTCCGTCCTGAGATTTCCACCTCTGTCCCTCCACAGATCGGAATGTCGAAGTTGGACGGGCTTCCTACTCACTTTCCTACCACTCTGTCCCCTTCCAAAATACTGGGCCGTGTTTACTTCTGTGATTTCTTGATTTCGTCTCTCCTTCCTAGCTGGTTTGAAAGCTCTGTTTTCAAACTGTTGCAACAGCTGTCGCAGCTTCCATTGGAGGTCGTTTTCCTGTCTTTCCAGCCGAATAACTCTGCTTGTTAGTTCTCTTAGCTGGTTTTGTAGTTGACTTCTGTCCTCCCACTTATCGCTGGCTGTAGCTCGTGCCATGAAAGGCTTGTTTTTGACAAACAGTCCTCCTCTTCTCCAGGAACTGTTAATATTCCGAAGAATATTAGGGCACCCGATAGACAAATGTCCAAAAGCTAGACAATGATAACATTGTTTAACATTGTCCAACCTCGACATATTGAATAAACCCGTCTGGCCCACCAAAAAAATTTATAAGACTCAAGTACGCACAAAGTCTTGTCAATAATACAACAATGGGTGGAAGAAGAATGTCACACTTACCAGTCAGATGATTGGAAAAGCTGTCTATGGTAACTAACACTCTAACCACTAGCTACTCCTCTATTCCTAACTACACACACAAGTTATATATAACTGCGACACTTGTGTTAAACGTGCAAATCAAGATCTATAGCTACACACGCACTATATTTATAAATCTACCACGACTATCCGTGGTCAACAGGCACCAAAATAATAATAACGTGTAGCAGATCCCACTGTTTGCCTTGGCCGTGATCTATCTTAGAACATTCTCACACTCATCCACATCATCATGACCATACTCAGTAAATGACATCATACAGCAGGTGGCATATTTATTAAGTCATACTCATATCATAGAATGAGTAGAGAAATTACAAACACAATATAATACATATCTTAACTAAACATTCTACTAAAACGGGAATTGTAAGCATTAGCTATTGATGGAATTCCCACATATAAAAACCCAGTTCTGTTGCCTTGCAATTGCATCACACACACATCGCCTTAACTGCGTCTTCAACACACCTTATCAAATACTCTTCCTCACTGAAATCCCCTCAGGCGGGCGATCTCGACATACTCGTTCACAATGTGTCATTGCTTACAAACACACTTTCACATTATCTATTAATGCAAAAGTCACACACCTATTTGAGCGATCCTGTTCTATCACTAAACATTCGTCCAACAGTCTATCAATCGCTCCTCTACCTAAGTCGGTGAGTTAAACATACTATCCACATTCAGTCTCTCTCTCTCCCATACAGCCTCTCTCTATCTAGCCTCTCCATCTCTCATCCAGCCCCCCTATCGAGCTAAACTTTGTCTCGAGTTATATATCCTCAAGCAAGACCAGAGCTTGACCAATCGATCTCAGGTATGGTCATCTTCAATTCCAATTGGAACGAAACACTTTGCACACCTGTCACTCATTCTCTCGCAGCAAGCCCCGTTGCCAATTTCGTCTGTCAATCAATCTCCCCCTACCAAAATCGGAAGGCCAGTGGTCAGTTTCTACCTGTCCACATTCCTTAACCCAACTCTGTTCTCCTTTGCTGAGACAGTGAGTGACCTTGACATGCATTCATGTAGCTTTAAGCTTTAACATGTTCAGGCATCCTAAACTCCCCTTGCTCCGGCGGGAACTGTTACAGTAGCGGTAGTGAGAGAATGTTCAGGGCTTGGTAGCGGGAGTGAGAGAACGTTCATATCTTGGTAGCGGGAGTGAGAGAACGTTCAGGGCTTGTTAGCGGGAGTGAGAGAACGTTCAGGGCTTGGTAGCGGGAGTGAGAGAACGTTCAGGGCTTGGTAGCGGGAGTGAGAGAACGTTCAGGGCTTGGTAGCGGGAGTGAGAGAACGTTCAGGGCTTGGTAGCGGGAGTGAGAGAACGTTCAGGGCTTGGTAGCGGGAGTGAGAGAACGTTCAGGGCTTGGTAGCGGGAGTGAGAGAACGTTCAGGGCTTGGTAGCGGGAGTGAGAGAACGTTCATATCTTGGTAGCGGAAGTGTGACAGAGAACGAAGAAGAAAGTGGTCCCCTTCATCTACTCTGTGAAACTGAAAGCTAACGGAAGGGTAAACGGGCTTGGTGGAGAAATGTAGAAGGCTCAACACAAACTCCACGTGACTAATGGCGCGTGAAAAGTAGGCCGCACGACCTCGACGAAGAAGTAGGCTACAGAAAAGGTTCATGTAATTTTAGAGTTAATTTTTAGTTAATTTAGCCACGGCAAGCTTATCTTGGAAAGGTTAATTAAGCCAGGCTAAGTTTATGAGAGAGAAACCCAGCACGAGACTTCGATACGGGCTCACTTACATGTCAGCTGTTTCTAGTACTATAAAGTGCGACTTACCCCACTTGGTCTGAGCGGATGCTGTAAGTCGGGCAGGCCGGTCTGGTTTAGTTTGTGTGAGCCGGTCAAACTGAATGTTCCAGTTCTAAATGATAAACTAGGAATGTACTAGGCCAAGTAAGTGATGGGCCCGGTCTTGGTCTAGGCCTCGTACCTCATTGACCAGAATTGAGCGCAGGCTTGGAGAGCACGTGACCTTGGGGCAGGTCAACCTGAACGTACCATACAACCAGGTCGTGACAGATCAGCTGACACTCTCATGTGTTTTAACTCATGTGTCTCGAAGAGTGTGTTGTTTGAATGAGTGGACTGTGCGTATGATGTGCGCGCACGGTTGAGTAATCTCTATACTTAGACCGCCTTACAGGAGCAACAAGTAGCTGCACAAACTACTTAAGCGCCAAGGTGGGCGTATCTATGCGTGTATGCTGATGGGATGTAAGCGTGAACTGTCTGGTTGCTCTCACATCCTGGGCTACTTCGTTGTGTGTGTGTGTGTCATCTGGGGATGTCTTCTCGAAGGTGTGTTCGTTGTGTGTGTGTGTGTGTTGTATGTGTGTGTGTGTTGTATGTATGTGTGTGTGTCATCTGGGGATGTTTTAGAGAAGGTGTGTTCTTTGTGTGTGTTTATTGTGTGTGTGTGTGTGTTGTGTGTGTGTATATTGTGTGTGTGTGTGTATATATGTTACCATGTATGTATGTTTACATGTGTGTGTTTATGTGTGTGTGTTTACGTGTATATGTTCGTTGTGTGCGCGTGACTATTTATGTATGTTTACGTGTGCATGTGTGACAGTTCCAGCTGGAGCATGGGCGTTTATGGCAGGGGAGATTGCGCTAGCGACTCTGGGAACAAAGATTGCCTGAATGCGTGCCAAGGTTAAGCGCCGTCTCGACACTAGGTCGGTTTAAGTGGAAAAATTAGTCTGGAACAGGGTAGTGATCGGAGTTGTGGTGAGGGTTCGTGACTGACCACTCTGGCGTTCCGATTTAGCGTAGTGGGGGTTGGTGACAGTCAGATGCCGCCCCGACCGACCACGACATCTAGAGTGACAGGGATTCGGGGATAATCATCCAATAACAATTAGTTCGTGGTAGGTCTAAATTAGAGTGATGGCTAAGTCAGACAACCAGCAGGAGATCATTTGACAGCCATGATTTTGCTTCAGACTATAAAATACTCTGCAAAGATGAACTCAGACTGACCAAGAGACAAACTGATAGACTGTCAGTAGTCTGAGAGACTGGCTAGAAGAATGGCTTAGAGGCTGTCAGGAGTCTGTGAGTTTGCACGGTGACTGGACCAGCATACACATCCGAATTTTGGCCAATCGCTCTATAGGTGTTAATGTTGGGACATCTTGTCAATAGTAAGAGATCTGAATGTGTGTTGTATGTGTAGGACACTTTCTGAACCGATTATATGTGAATGCACAGATTGACTGAAAACGTGATCATAAGTGAGTACGTGATCCGACTATTAGTTACGTGACCTACTTACATGTGAATGCACAGATCGCCGGAGCATACACGAACTGATTGTGTGCGAATGTACAGATCACCTGATAGAAGGTGATCTGATCATATGCGAATGCACAGAAGGACTGAGTACGTAATCTGTTCGTGAGGACGAATTGGTGATTGTGTGTTGGGTGTGCAGATAAGGGAGAGCAGCGGCAAGAGCCTGGGTTATGTAGTTTGGGGGAAACATCAAAAGCTAGTGCTTAGAAACCTCCTATGTAGTTCAACATATATATTGTGATTATTTCGTTTAGATGTCCTTTTTTCTTTTTGTAAATATTGTTTTGTTGAAATGCATGTTAATAAATGATAATGTTATGTTACCATTGAGGATAGCGCTTTCTGCGTTTTCGTGTGTGAAGTCGTGTCATGGTGTGGATACATATTGTAACTCTCTAGATTAGTAAACTACTCAGCTAAACCTGGACTCTACCACGTGTTGTAACTCTTTAGATAAGTAAACTACTCAGCTAAACCTAGACTCTGCCACATTTTGTAACTCTTTAGATAAGTAAACTACTCAGCTAAACCTGGACTCTACCACGTGATGTAACTCTCTAGATAAGTAAACTACTCAGCTAAACCTGGACTTTGCCACATATCTTATTTTGGTCCGGGTGACCCGGATATCTTTGATAGGATAAGTACTAGGCAACAGCTAAACACCTTACTCTGCCACACATGTACGTTGTGTGTGCGTGACCATTTATGTATGTTTACATTTGTGTGTTTGTATATGTGTGCGTGACCCTGCATTTATGTTTACACGTGTGTGTGTTTATATATGTGACCATGTATTTATGTTTATGTGTGTTTATGGGTGTGACCATGCATTTATGTTTATGTGTGAGTGTTGTGTTTATGTGTGTGTGTTTACGTGTGTGTACGTGACCATGTATTTATGTTTACGTGTATGCGTCACAATGGATGTATGTTTATGTGTGTGTGACCATGTATGTTTTTACGTATGTATGTGTGTTTATGTGTGTGTCTATGTGTGTTCTATGTGTGTGTGTGTGACCATGTATGTATGTTTACGTGTGTGTCTTTGTGTTATTTTGTGTGTTTGCGTGACCATGTATGTATGTTTTCATTTGTGTTTATGTGTGTGTGTGTTACCATGTATGTTCACGTGTGTGTGAGCTTATGTGTACGTGACCATGTATGTTTACGTGTGTGTTTATGTGTGTGTGTGTAACCATGTATGTCTACGTGTGTATGTGCTTATTTGTGCGTGACAATGTATGTATTTTTCGTTTGTGTGTACGTGTGTTTACATTCTATTTGTGTGTGAGGGTTCCCATGTGCAGAAACCATGTGCTGTTTCAGAAACTGTCATTAGTGTCAGAACTTGCTGGAAACGGTGAGATAATCTACTGTTTAAGGCTAGGGTGTAGTGCGGGAGCAAGGATCAGGTCATCTGTCACGTGTCAACCCAAATTAGGTCAGACACTGCCCAGGTTTTGGCCTGACCATGACAACTCACGCACAGAATGAGCTCGTCATAAACCAATCAAAGAAATTTTGGTGAGCGTACATGTGTGTTGTCGTTATGTGTTGTGTGTGTGTGTTGTCGTTATGTGTTGTGTTTCTGTGTGTGTTGTCGTTATGTATTGTGTATGTGTGTGTGTTGTCGTTATGTGTTGTGTGTGTGTGTGTTGTCGTTATGTGTTGTGTATGTGTGTGTGTGTGTGTATTGTCATTATGTGTTGTGTATGTGTGTGTGTATTTGTGTTGTCGTTATGTGTTGTGTATGTGTGTGTGTGTGTGTTGTCGTTATGTGTTGTGCGGGTATGTGTGTGTTGTCGTTATGTGTTGTGTGTGTGTGTGTGTTGTCGTTATATGTTGTGTATGTGTGTGTGTGTTGTCGTTATGTGTTGTGTATGTTATTGTGTGTGTGTGTGTTGTCGTTATGTGTGTGTTGTCGTTATGTGTTGTGTGTGTGTGTGTTGTCGTTATGTGTTGTGTGTGTGTGTATGTGTGTTGTCGTTATGTGTTGTGTATGTGTGTGTGTGTGTTGTCGTTATGTGTTGTGCGGGTATGTGTGTGTTGTCGTTATGTGTTGTGTGTGTGTGTGTGTTTTCGTTATATGTTGTGTATGTGTGTGTGTGTTGTCGTTATGTGTTGAGTATGTTATTGTGTGTGTGTGTGTTGTCGTTATGTGTTGTGCATGTTTGTGTTGTCGTTATGTGTTGTGTGTGTGTGTTGTCGTTATGTGTTGTGTGTGTGTATGTGTGTTGTCGTTATGTGTTGTGTGTGTGTGTGTTGTCGTTATGTGTTGTGTTTCTGTGTGTGTTGTCGTTATGTGTTGTGTGTGTGTGTGTTGTCGTTATGTGTTGTGTGTGTGTGTGTTGTCGTTATGTGTTGTGTTTCTGTGTGTGTTGTTGTTATATGTTGTGTGTGTGTTGTCGTTATGTGTTGTGTTTCTGTGTGTGTGTTGTCGTTATGTGTTGTTTTTGTGTTGTCGTTATGTGTTGTGTGTGTGTTGTCGTTATGTGTTGTGTGTGTGTGTTGTCGTTATGTGTTGTGTGTGTGTGTGTGTTGTCGTTATGTGTTGTGTATGTGTGTTGTCGTTATGTGTTGTGTGTGTGTGTGTGTTGTCGTTATGTGTTGTGTGTGTGTGTGTTGTCGTTATGTGTTGTATGTGAGTGTTGGCGTTATGTGTTGTGTGTATGTGTGTGTTGTTGTTATGTGTTGTGTGTGTGTGTGTTGTCGATATGTGTTGTGTTTCTATGTGTGTTGTCGTTATGTGTTGTGTGTGTGTGTTGTCGTTATGTGTTGTGTGTGTGTGTGTATGTGTGTTGTCGTTATGTGTTGTGTTTCTGTGTGTGTTGTCGTTATGTGTTGTGTGTGTGTGTGTTGTCGTTATGTGTTGTGTGTGTGTGTGTTGTCGTTATGTGTTGTGTTTCTGTGTGTGTATTGTTGTTATGTGTTGTGTGTGTGTTGTCGTTATGTGTTGTGTTTCTGTGTGTGTGTTGTCGTTATGTGTTGTTTGTGTGTTGTCGTTATGTGTTGTGTGTGTGTTGTCGTTATGTGTTGTGTGTGTGTGTGTGTTGTCGTTATGTGTTGTGTGTGTGTGTGTGATGTCGTTATGTGTTGTGTGTATGTGTGTGTTGTCGTTATGTGTTGTGTGTGTGTGTGTGTGTTGTCGTTATGTGTTGTGTGTGTGTGTTGTCGTTATGTGTTGTGTGTGTGTGTGTTGTCGTTATGTGTTGTGTGTGTGTGTGTTGTCGTTATGTGTTGTGTGTGTGTGTGTGTTGTCGTTATGTGTTGTGTGTATGTGTGTGTTGTCGTTATGTGTTGTGTGTGTGTGTGTGTGTGTTGTCGTTATGTGTTGTGTGTGTGTGTTGTCGTTATGTGTTGTGTGTGTGTGTGTTGTCGTTATGTGTTGTGTGTGTGTGTGTTGTCGTTATGTGTTGTGTGTGTGTGTTGGCGTTATGTGTTGTGTGTATGTGTGTGGTTTTGTTATGTGTTGTGTGTGTGTGTGTTGTCGATATGTGTTGTGTTTCTATGTGTGTTGTCGTTATGTGTTGTGTGTGTGTGTTGTCGTTATGTGTTGTGTGTATGTGTGTTGTGGTTATGTGTTGTGTGTGTGTTGTCGTTATGTGTTGTGTGTGTGTGTGTTGTTGTTATGTGGTGTGTGTGTGTGTGTTTGTGTGTATCATAGTATGTATCCATGTATGTTATCTTATCATAGTTCGTTTTTCTGTATGTATATCATGGTACGCATTTCTGTGTGTGTGTCATGGTACGCATTTCTGAATGTATAACATGGTAGGCATTTCTATGTGTGTATCATGGTTTCGCATTTTAGTGTGTGTATCATGGTACGCGTTTTTGTGTGTGTATCATGGTACGCATTTCTGTGTGTTTATCATGGTACGCGTTTCTGTGTGTGTATCATGTGTAACAGTGTTACAAGGGCCTCACGAACCAAGACCAGGGAAGCCCAGAAAACACCGTTCGAGGTACCCACACATAACTCTGTCAAGGTGATGGAGTTCATAGAACAGTCATTGTTCTAAATTTTTCAACAATGCTCGTTTAAGACTATCCATCCACATTTGATTTTTTCACGGTTCCTTATAGAGAATCCCACGACTTTTCAGGTCAAGAAAGAATTGCTTTCTTTAGTTAGCTGGAAACTAGTAGTTCACTGGCGCGCCAATGTAGCAGAGTCGACTTTCGCTGAGTAGTTATCTGAAGAGTTGACTGACACACAACATAGATTTGTAAAATGTTACATTTCAAACACAGGAAACACTCAAACGATGGTTAACCGTTTAGATAAAATAATATCCATTATTTGCATGAATAATTGTTACATAATTTCAACAATATAATTTGATATATCAAAACAACAAAGAAGAAACAATCAACTGCTGGGGATGTTACTTCTATAAACTACATAAAACCCAGGCTCTACGTCCCATATGGAATAGTTTAATCCTAAACTTAGTCTAACTCAACGGTATACAAAATCAGTGATTCTATCAAAGTCGTCTTCTGTCGTTCTCCGTCGTCTACGTTGGTGTTGATCTGCCCTCCTCTGTCAGGGTTGCTTCTTCAGGCTGTCAAGCGTACAAACATCGTTTAACAAATGAGCTACGTTTCACCTACAAATATTAGCAGTTCCCAAGTGTTTTAGACATGTTCCTTTGGTACTCGTGTTATACCTGTATCAAACGGTTTCTTTCTCTGGGGGCTCATGTGATGCATCTCTCTTTCCTAACTCACGAATCTTTGGGAACGCAGTCCCTAGGATTAGCCGAATCCTTATTAAAAGCCACTGGGAACGCATTCCTTAGGATTGATAGAATCCTTAATCGGGCCACTTTGATTGTAGAAGGGCCACCATTCTTCAAACAGACACCAAATGCAATGGTCTTGGAAAACAGTCGGACTGCCTTCTAGATCAACTCAATTTGTACCGAGATGAATATTCTCACTCGCATGTGATCAGATCTCTTTCTCATATGTGCAAGGTTTTAGATATATGATGGGATAACCACCCCGTAAACGCTCTCTCTTTCTCGCTCTCTCTTTCTCTCTCTCTCTCTCTCTCTCTCTCTCTCTCTATCTCTCCAATCTAGAAATGTTCCGTGAATTGTCTTTCATGGCTTATTTACATAGCTCTAAAAAAAACCATGACTGTCAAGTGGTCCTCCCCACTTTGCTGGTCAGCCATAATTTTAATTTCGTCCCACCCAATCTAGAATCACATTGGTTGTAATAATTATAGGTCATTGTCACATTAAATGTGATAGCCTGTTGCCTGCGTTACTATCGTCAATCTAACCCCCATCTACTTGTTTCAGGGACCAGAATGACCAATCTAACCCTTATCTACTTGTCTCAGGGACCAGAATGACCAATCTAACCCCTATCTACTTGTCTCAAGGACCAGAATGACCAATCTAACCTCTATCTACTTGTCTCAAGGACCAGAATGGCTAATCTAACCCTTATCTACTTGTCTCGGAGACCAGAATGACCAATCTGACTCTTATCTACTTGTCTCAGGGACCAGAATGACCAATCTGACTCCTATCTACTTGTCTCAGGGACCAGAATAGCCAATATAACTTCTTTGTACTTGTCTCAGGGACCAGAATAGCCAATATAACTCTTTTGTACTTGTCTCAGGGACCAGAATGTCCAATCTGACCCCCTCCCCCCCCCCCCTAAACTAGCCAAGCCCTTCTCCTATCGTGAATGTTTACCTCTCAATTTTCTTGCCGACCTACTCGGGTGGCGTGGGCTCGTCCACCAGATTCCCTAGCGAACACAGTCGCAGACCCTCTCCCCTGCCCTAAACGTGTGTGCTTCACAACAAGACTAGATAAAGGTTGACTTCATCGATCCCCACAAGGAAGGACATGCGCCTTTGCTTCCAGTGGTTTCTGTATCAATTAGTTGACATGATGATTTTGTTCGACCCACTTTAGTCATCGTCTGCGACTTGCTTGCAAGGTTGTGTGACAGTTCCAGTTGGAGCATGGGCGTTTAGGGCAGGGGAGATTGGGCTGGCGACTCTATAAACAAAGGTTGCCTGAATGCGTTAGACGAACGCAGGTCACGACAAGGTCAATCACCGCTTCGACACTAGGTCGACAAAGGAAACGAGGGGTTTAGGTCGAACACTTTGTCTGGTACAGGGGTGGGTGTTCGGAGCTGACCACTCTGGCGTTCAATATTAGCGTAGATGGGGATTGGTGACAGTCCGATGCTGCCACAACCTGCTATGACAGTGGTTCGTGGATAGTCATCCAATAACAATTAGTTCGGGCTAGTTCCAGAAGCTGGAGCTTCGAGCTGAATCACCCGGAGAAAGTGGAGACTGTTGGAGCGATGATGGGAGGGAGATTCGCACCTCTCTTGGTTCTTAGCGAGGAGGGAGATGTTGAGATGGGAGGGAGATTCGCACCTCTCTTGGTTCTTAGCGAGGAGGGAGATGTTGAGATGGGAGGGAGATTCGCACCTCTCTTGGTTCTTAGCGAGGAGGGAGATGTTGAGATGGGAGGGAGATTCGCACCTCTCTTGGTTCTTAACGTAGAGGCAGATATTGAGACGATAATCGAGGCCTTAAATTAGGCACTGATAGACACGGCATTTGAGGTCTTAGGGAAGCGAAGGGTACAGAAGAAGGCATGGATTACACATGAAATACTCGAGATGTGACAAGATAGGATTACTGAAGAGGTGGGGTTGTTGCTGTTGGAGTTGTTGTTATTTGGGTTGTTCATGTGGTTGTTGTTGTAGGGGTTGTTGTTGTAGTGGTTGTTGTTGTTGTTGATGTTGTGATTACTCTTTCTGTGCCCCCTGGACAGGAAGTTAAGTGGCGCGTTTGTGTACTTTTCCTTACATCCCGAGCGTCCTGAGGAAAGTGGACTGGGATGCTCCAGGCAGTTGTGCTATGCTTAACCGCATGTGCATGTCGCTCACTACTATGGGGATCACGTCGATTCCTCACCTCCTTTGCCAGTCTGCCGTGAAAACAGCTCGTTTACAGGAAGGACTACAGAGAAGTCCAGGTGAGGGTCTTGGCCAGTCCAGGTGAGGGTCTTTGCCAGTCCAGGTGAGGGTCTTGGCCAGCAGGTTTCTCTGACCAGTCGCTGGTCTTCCACCCGGTCAAAGGGGTGGCTTCGTGCGCCCTGTCACGGGTGGTGGGGTGGCTCCGTGCGCCCTGTCACGGGTGGGGGTGTAGCTCCGTGCGCCCTGTCACGGATGGTGGGGTGGCTCCGTGCGCCCTGTCACGGGTGGTGGGGTGGCTCCGTGCGCCCTGTCACGGGTGGTGGGGTGGCTCCGTGCGTGCTGTCATAGACGATGGGGTGCAGTGTAGGCACTGTGGGGGGGATGGGGGGGGTGGCGTACAGGGGGCGTGGTTTGATGAGGCATGATCGGTACCAATCAGTGTTTATCTAGTTGCTGTCTGGGCGGTCGTCTCATAAAATTTTAATAACTTCATTTGCATGTCGCCAACTCCACACATCACAAATTGTCATTTACATTGCCACTTCCAACACGACAAAATGTCATCTAGACGGCCACTTCAAACATCCCAAAATACAATCTAGACGGCCACTTCAAACATCACAAAATACAATCTAGACGGCCACTTCAAACATCACAAAATACAATCTAGACGGCCACTTCAAACATCACAAAATTTCATCTAGATGGCCACTTCAAACATCACAAAATATCTGGATGGGCACTCCACACAGAGTATTCTGGACGGTCACTCCACACAGAGTATTCTGGACGGTCACCCTGTTAGTTCTACATAGTCTGGATCGTCTACGGATTCGTAAATGTTGGAGCTGGTGTTGCCAATCGAGGTCCATGGGTTGACAGTTTTGACCAAAGTGTCTGACGAGTCTGGGGAAGGTCAACATCTTGTCATGTACACCAAGTCAACATCTTGTCATGTACACCAAATCAACATCTTGTCATGTACACTAAGTCAACATCTTGTCATGTACACCAAGTCAACATCTTGTCATGTACACCAAGTCAACATCTTGTCATGTACACCAAGTCAACATCTTGTCATGTACACCAAGTCAACATCTTGTCATGTACATCAAATCAACGTTGTACATGAACAAGCACACATCACAGAGCAGCTAAGCGTGTACTGTACGCAATGCGTTCATACATTTAGCCTAGGGGCCTGACGGCCTAGAGGCCTGCTACTGTACACAATGTGTTCATACATCTAGCCTAAGGGCCTGGTGGCCTGCTAATGTACACAATGTGTTTCTACATCTAGCCTAGGGGCCTGGTGGCCTAATGGCCTACTACTGTACACAATGTGTTCATACATCTAGCTTAGGGGCCTGACGGCCTACTACTGTACACAATGTATTTATACATCTAGCCTAGGGGCCTGGTGGCCTGCTACTGTACACAATGTGTTCGTACATCTAGCCTAGGGGCCTTGGGGCCTGGTGGCCTGTTGAAGGTCTACGTCTCTGTTGTTGGAGACTTGTTCTAGCCAGCACACGCCCATTTTGTGGATGAGATCAATGCTTCGAGTTGTGGCATCCAGGACATGTAGGGCTCTGTCCAGTTAATGTCGGACTGGCTGTCGTGTGTGGAAGTTCGCATAACCCAGCTTATCATCCAGTTAATGTCGGACTGGCTGTCGTGTGTGGAAGTTCACATAACCCAGTCTATCATCTGTCCAGTTAATGTCGGACTGGTTGTCGTGTGTGGAAGTTCACATAACCCAGTCTATCGTCCAGTTAATGTCGGATTGGCTATCGTGTGTGGAAGTTCACATAACCCAGTCTATCGTCCAGTTAATGTCGGACTGGCTATCGTGTGTGGAAGTTTACATAACCCAGTCTATCATCTGTTCAGTTAATCTCGGACTGGCTGTCGTGTGTGGAAGTTCACATAACCCAGTCTATCGCTGCTCCAAATAGCAAAGGGGACATAACGCAACCCTGCTTCACACTTGTTTCAATCCTAATCCATTCAGCTTTCTCGCCAGTTGGCTGCACACATCACTGTGAAGTAGTGGATAGTGCTGTTATGACCGTTACAAACTTGGTTGGGAAGCCATGGGTGAGGAGAATGTTGGTGATGGTTGTTGTAGATTATCGAATGCCTCCTGGAAATCGTTGAGCTTGGCGATAAGTGGTGATTGCACCTCTACGAACTCTTCTACAGTTATTCTGAGAGTGAAGATCTGGTCGATGCACGATCGCATCGGTCTAAAACCAGCTTGCTCTTCCCACAATCGTTTGTCTACTGTCTCTGAGTCTCCCTGTCTCTCAGTCTCCCTGTCCCTGAGTCTCCCTGTCTCTGAGTCTCCCAGTCTCTGAGTCTCCCTGTCTCTGAGTCTCCCTATCTCTGAGTCTCCCTGTCTGAGTCTCCCTGTCTCTGAGTCTCCCTGTCTCTCAGTCTCCCTGTCCCTGAGTCTCCCTGTCTCTGAGTCTCCCAGTCTCTGAGTCTCCCTGTCTCTGAGTCTCCCTATCTCTGAGTATCCCTGTCTGAGTCTCCCTGTCTCTGAGTCTCCCTATCTCTGAGTCTCCCTGTCTGAGTCTCCCTGTCTCTGAGTCTCCCTGTCTCTCAGTCTCCCTGTCCCTGAGTCTCCCTGTCTCTCAGTCTCCCTGTCTCTGAGTCTCCCTATCTCTGAGTCTCCCTGTCTCTCAGTCTCCCTGTCCCTGAGTCTCCCTGTCTCTGAGTCTCCCTGTCTCTGAGTCTCCCTATCTCTGAGTCTCCCTGTCTCTGAGTCTCCCTGTCTCTGAGTCTCCCTGTCTCTGAGTATCCCTGTCTGGGTCTCCCTGTCTGAGTCTCCCTGTCTCTGAAGCGCCCTGTCTGAGTCTCCCTGTCTGAGTCTCCCTGTCTCTGAGTCTCCCTGTCTCTGAGTCTCCCTGTCTCTGAGTCTCCCTGTCTCTGATTCTCCCTGTCTCTGAGTCTCCCTGTCTCTGAAGCGCCCTGTCTCTGAGTCTCCCTGTCTAAGTCTCCCTGTCGTCAAGCTACAAAGTACTTTTCCTGGCACTGAAAGCAGCGCTACTCCACGCCAGTTGTTAGGTCTTCCGATAGGTCTCCCCTCTAAGGTCTCCCCTCTAAGGTCTCCCCTCTAAGGTCTCCTCTCTAAGGTCTCCCCTCTAAGGTCTCCACTCCAAGGTCTCCCCTCTAAGGTCTCCCCTCTAAGGTCTCCACTCTAAGGTATGATCTCAAATCCCGCCATCTTTCCAATCTTGTAGTGGATTCTCCTCCCTCCATACTTCATGTATGACTGCCAACAAAGGCGTTATAGTTGTGTCGTCAGAAATGACTGATATTTTCATGTTCTGTAACTATTGTCCTTGGCAGTGATGTATGATATGTACTATATTTAACTGTGCTAGGGTGTGAATCAGTGACACGAATACAAGCATGGCGTGACATTGTTCTATCAATGAAAATGAATATGGTTCAAACCTAAAAAAAGCCAAGTCCTGAAATAGCTAAGCATCCCATCAGACATCTTGAGCATCTCATCCCATCAGACATCTTGAGCATCTCATCTCCTCAGACATCTTGAGCATCTCATCCCATCAGACATCTTAAGCATCCCATCAGACATCTTGAGCATCTCATCCCATCAGACATCTTGAGCATCTCATCTCCTCAGACATCTTGAGCATCTCATCCCATCAGACATTCTTGAGCATCTCATCCCATCAGACATCTTGAGCATCTCATCCCATCAGACATCTTGAGCATCCCATCAGACATCTTGAGCATCTCATTCCATCATACATCTTGAGCATCTCATCCCATTAGACATCTTGAGCATCTAATCCCATCAGACATCTTGAGCATCTCATCCCATCAGACATTTTGAGCATCCCATCTCATCAGACATCTTGAGCATCTCATCAGACATCTTGAGCATCTCATCTGATGAACATCTTGAGCATCTCATCCCATCAGACATCTTGAGCCTCAAATCAGACATCTTGAGCATCCCATCAGACATCTTGAGCATCTCATCCCATTAGACATCTTGAGCATCTCATCCCATTAGACATCTTGAGCATCTCATCCCATCAGACATCTTGAGCATCCCATCGAACATCTTGAGCATCTCATCCCATCAGACATTCTTGAGCATCTCATCCCATCAGACATCTTGAGCATATCTTTCCATCAGACATCTTGAGCATCCCATCGAACATCTTGAGCATCCCATCAGACATCTTGAGCATCTCATCCCATCAGACATCTTGAGCATCTCATCCCATCAGACATCTTGAGCATTTCATCCCATCAGACATCTTGAGAATCCCATCAGACATCTTGAGCATCTCATCCCATCAGACATCTTGAGCATCCCATCAGACATCTTGAGCATCTCATCCCATCAGACATCTTGAGATCCTATTACACATCTTGAGCATCCCATCAGACATCTTCAGCATCTCATCCCATCAGCCATCTTGAGCATCTCATCCCATCAGACAACTTTAGCATCCCATCAGACATCTTGAGCATCTAATTCCATCAGACATCTTGAGCAGCTCATCCCATCAGACATCATCATCTCATTCCATCAGACATCTTGAGCATCTCATCCCATCAGACATCTTGAGCATCTCATCCCATCAGACATCTTGAGAATCCCATCAGACATCTTGAGCATCTCATCAGACATCTTGAGCATCCCATCAGACATCTTGAGCATCTCATCTCCTCAGACATCTTGAGCATCTCATCCCATCAGACATCTTGAGCATCCCATCAGACATCTTGAGCATCTCATCCCATCAGACATCTTGAGCATACCTTCAGACATCTTGAGCATCTCATCCCATCAGACATCTTGAGCATCTCATCTCCTCAGACATCTTGAGCATCTCATCCCATCAGACATCTTGAGCATCTCATCCCATCAGACATCTTGAGCATCTCATCTCCTCAGACATCTTGAGCATCTCATCCCATCAGACATCTTGAGCATCTCATCCCATCAGACATCTTGAGCATACCTTCAGACATCTTGAGCATCTCATCCCATCAGACATCTTGAGCATCTCATCTCCTCAGACATCTTGAGCATCTCATCCCATCAGACATCTTGAGCATCTCATCCCATCAGACATCTTGAGCATACCTTCAGACATCCTGAGCATCTCATCCCATCATACATCTTGAGCATCTCATCCCATTAGACATCTTGAGCATCTAATCCCATCAGACATCTTGAGCATCTCATCCCATCAGACATCTTGAGCATCCCACCAGACATCTTGAGCATCTCATCTCATCAGACATCTTGAGAATCTCATCAGACATCTTGAGCATCTCATCTCATCAGACATATTGAGCCTCCCATCAGACATCTTTAGCATCCCATCAGACATCTTGAGCATCTCATCCCATTAGACATCTTGAGCATCTCATCCCATCAGACATCTTGAGCATCTCATCCCATCAGACATCTTTAGCATTCCATCAGACATCTTGAGCATCTCGTCACATCAGACATCTTGAGAATTGCATCCCATCAGACATCTTGAGCATCTCATTCCATCAGACATCTTGAGCATCTCATCCCATCAGACATTTTGAGAATCCCATCAGACATCTTGAGCATCTCATCAGACATATTGAGCATCCCATCAGACATCTTAAGCATCTCATCCCATCAGACATCTTGAGCATCTCATCCGTTCAGACTTCTTAAGCATCTCATCTCATCAGACATCTTGAGCATCCCATCAAACATCTTGAGCATCCCATCAGACATCTTGAGCATCTCATCCCATCAGACATCTTGAGCATCTCATACCTTCAGACATCTTGAGCATCTCATCCCATCAGACATCTTGAGCATCCCATCAGACATCTTGAGCATCCCATCAGACATCTTGAGCATCTCATCTCATCAGACATCTTGAGCATCCCATCAGACATCTTAAGCATCTCATCTCATCAGACATCTTGAGCATCCCATCAAACATCTTGAGCATCCCATCAGACATCTTGAGCATCTCATCCCATCAGACATCTTGAGCATCTCATACCTTCAGACATCTTGAGCATCTCATCCCATCAGACATCTTGAGCATCCCATCAGACATCTTGAGCATCCCATCAGACATCTTGAGCATCTCATCCCATCAGACATCTTGAGCATCTCATACCTTCAGACATCTTGAGCATCTCATCCCATCAGACATCTTGAGCATCCCATCAGACATCTTGAGCATCTCATCCCATCAGACATCTTGAGCATCTCATCCCATCAGACATCTTGAGCATCTCATCCCATCAGACATCTTGAGCATCTAATCCCATCAGACATCTTGAGCATCTCATCCCATCAGACATCTTGAGCATCTGATCCCATCAGACATCTTGAGCATCTCATCCCATCAGACATCCTTAGCATTCCATCAGACATCTTGAGCATCTCGTCACATCAGACATCTTGAGCATCTCATCCCATCAGACATTCTTGAGCATCTCATCCCATCAGACATCTTGAGCATCTCATCCCATCAGACATCTTGAGCATCCCATCAGACATCTTGAGCATCTCATCCCATCATACATCTTGAGCATCTCATCCCATTAGACATCTTGAGCATCTAATCCCATCAGACATCTTGAGCATCTCATCCCATCAGACATTTTGAGCATCCCATCTCATCAGACATCTTGAGCATCTCATCAGACATCTTGAGCATCTCATCTGATGAACATCTTGAGCATCTCATCCCATCAGACATCTTGAGCCTCAAATCAGACATCTTGAGCATCCCATCAGACATCTTGAGCATCTCATCCCATTAGACATCTTGAGCATCTCATCCCATTAGACATCTTGAGCATCTCATCCCATCAGACATCTTGAGCATCCCATCGAACATCTTGAGCATCTCATCCCATCAGACATTCTTGAGCATCTCATCCCATCAGACATCTTGAGCATATCTTTCCATCAGACATCTTGAGCATCCCATCGAACATCTTGAGCATCCCATCAGACATCTTGAGCATCTCATCCCATCAGACATCTTGAGCATCTCATCCCATCAGACATCTTGAGAATTTCATCCCATCAGACATCTTGAGAATCCCATCAGACATCTTGAGCATCTCATCCCATCAGACATCTTGAGCATCCCATCAGACATCTTGAGCATCTCATCCCATCAGACATCTTGAGATCCTATTACACATCTTGAGCATCCCATCAGACATCTTCAGCATCTCATCCCATCAGCCATCTTGAGCATCTCATCCCATCAGACATCTTGAGAATCCCATCAGACATCTTGAGCATCTCATCAGACATCTTGAGCATCCCATCAGACATCTTGAGCATCTCATCCCATCAGACATCTTGAGCATTTCATCCCATCAGACATCTTGAGAATCCCATCAGACATCTCGAGCATCTCATCCCATCAGACATCTTGAGCATCTCATCTCCTCAGACATCTTGAGCATCTCATCCCATCAGACATCTTGAGCATCCCATCAGACATCTTGAGCATCTCATCCCATCAGACATCTTGAGCATACCTTCAGACATCTTGAGCATCTCATCCCATCAGACATCTTGAGCATCTCATCTCCTCAGACATCTTGAGCATCTCATCCCATCAGCCATCTTGAGCATCTAATTCCATCAGACATCTTGAGCAGCTCATCCCATCAGACATCATCATCTCATTCCATCAGACATCTTGAGCATCTCATCCCATCAGACATCTTGAGCATCTCATCCCATCAGACATCTTGAGAATCCCATCAGACATCTTGAGCATCTCATCAGACATCTTGAGCATCCCATCAGACATCTTGAGCATCTCATCCCATCAGACATCTTGAGCATTTCATCCCATCAGACATCTTGAGAATCCCATCAGACATCTCGAGCATCTCATCCCATCAGACATCTTGAGCATCTCATCTCCTCAGACATCTTGAGCATCTCATCCCATCAGACATCTTGAGCATCCCATCAGACATCTTGAGCATCTCATCCCATCAGACATCTTGAGCATACCTTCAGACATCTTGAGCATCTCATCCCATCAGACATCTTGAGCATCTCATCTCCTCAGACATCTTGAGCATCTCATCCCATCAGACATCTTGAGCATCCCATCAGACATCTTGAGCATCTCATCCCATCAGACATTCTTGAGCATCTCATCCCATCAGACATCTTGAGCATACCTTCAGACATCCTGAGCATCTCATCCCATCATACATCTTGAGCATCTCATCCCATTAGACATCTTGAGCATCTAATCCCATCAGACATCTTGAGCATCTCATCCCATCAGACATCTTGAGCATCCCACCAGACATCTTGAGCATCTCATCTCATCAGACATCTTGAGCATCTCATCAGACATCTTGAGCATCTCATCTCATCAGACATATTGAGCCTCCCATCAGACATCTTTAGCATCCCATCAGACATCTTGAGCATCTCATCCCATCAGACATCTTGAGCATCTCATCCGTTCAGACTTCTTAAGCATCTCATCTCATCAGACATCTTGAGCATCCCATCAAACATCTTGAGCATCCCATCAGACATCTTGAGCATCTCATCCCATCAGACATCTTGAGCATCTCATCCCATCCCATCAGACATCTTGAGCATCCCATCAGACATCTTGAGCATCTCATCCCATCAGACATCTTGAGCATCTCATACCTTCAGACATCTTGAGCATCTCATCCCATCAGACATCTTGAGCATCCCATCAGACATCTTGAGCATCTCATCCCATCAGACATCTTGAGCATCCCATCAGACATCTTGAGCATCTCATCCCATCAGACATCTTGAGCATCTCATCCCATCAGACATCTTGAGCATCTAATCCCATCAGACATCTTGAGCATCTCATCCCATCAGACATCTTGAGCATCTGATCCCATCAGACATCTTGAGCATCTCATCCCATCAGACATCCTTAGCATTCCATCAGACATCTTGAGCATCTCATCCCATCAGACATCTTGAGCATCCCATCAAACATCTTGAGCATCCCATCAGACATCTTGAGCATCTCATCCCATCAGACATCTTGAGCATCTCATACCTTCAGACATCTTGAGCATCTCATCCCATCAGACATCTTGAGCATCCCATCAGACATCTTTAGCATTCCATCAGACATCTTGAGCATCCCATCAGACATCTTGAGCATTTCATCCCATCAGACATCTTGAGCATCTAAACCCATCAGACATCTTGAGCAGCTCATCCCATCATACATCTTGAGCATCTTTTCCATCAGACATCTTGAGCATCTCATCCCATCAGACATCTTGAGAATCCCATCAGACATCTTGAGCATCTCATCCCTTCAGACTTCTTAAGCATCTCATCTCATCAGACATCTTGAGAATCCCATCAGACATCTTGAGCATCTCATCAGACATCTTGAGCATCCCATCCCATCAGACATCTTGAGCATCTCATCCCTTCAGACTTCTTAAGCATCTCATCTCATCAGACATCTTGAGAATCCCATCAGACATCTTAAGCATCTCATCCCATCAGACATCTTGAGCATCTCATCCCTTCAGACTTCTTAAGCATCTCATCTCATCAGACATCTTGAGAATCCCATCAGACATCTTGAGCATCTCATCAGACATCTTGAGCATCCCATCAGACTTCTTGAGCATCTCATCCCATCAGACATCTTGAGCATCTCATCCCATCAGACATCTTGAGCATCTCATCTCCTCAGACATCTTGAGCAACTCATCCCATCAGACATCTTGAACATCCCATCAGAAATGTTGAGCATCTCATCCCATCAGACATCTTGAGCATCTCCTCAGACATCTTGAGCATTCCATCAGACATCTTGAGCAACTCATCCCATCAGACATCTTGAACATCCCATCAGAAATGTTGAGCATCTCATCCCATCAGGCATCTTGAGCATCTCATCCCATCAGACATCTTGAGCATCACATCAGAAATATTGAGCATCTCATCCCATCAGACAACTTGAGCATCTCATCCCATCAGACATCTTGAGCATCTCATCCCATCAGACATCTTGAGCATTTCATCCCATCAGACATCTTGAGAATCCCATCAGACATCTCGAGCATCTCATCTCCTCAGACATCTTGAGCATCTCATCCCATCAGACATTCTTGAGCATCTCATCCCATCAGACATCTTGAGCATACCTTCAGACATCTTGAGCATCTCATCCCATCAGACATCTTGAGCATCCCATCAGACATCTTTAGCATCCCATCAGACATCTTGAGCATCCCATCAGACATCTTGAGCATCCCATCAGACATCTTGAGTCTCATCCCATCAGACATCTTGAGCATCCCATCAGACATCTTGAGGATCCCATCAGACATCTTGAGCATTTCATCCCATACGACATCTTGCGCATCTCATCCCATCAGACATCTTGAGAATCTCATCCCATCAGACATCTTGAGAATCCTATCAGACATCTTCAGCATCTCCCCAGACATATTGAGCATTCCATCATACATCTTGAGCATCCCATCAGACATCTTGAGCATCACATCAGAAATATTGAGCATCTCATCCCATCAGACAACTTGAGCATCTCATCCCATCAGACATCTTGAGCCTCTCATCTCCTCAGACATCTTGAGCATCTCATCCCATCAGACATCTTGAGCATCCCATCAGACATCTTGAGCATCTCATCCCATCATACATCTTGAGCATCTCATCCCATCAGACATCTTGAGCATCCCAACAGACATCTTGAGCATCTCATCCCATCAGACATCTTGAGCCTCTCATCTCCTCAGACATCTTGAGCATCTCATCCCATCAGACATCTTGAGCATCCCATCAGACATCTTGAGCATCTCATCCCATCAGACATCTTGAGCATCTCATCCCATCAGACATTTTGAGCATCTCATCTCATCAGACATCTTGAGCATCTCATCCCATCAGACATATTGAGCCTCCCATCAGACATCTTGAGCATCCCATCAGACATCTTGAGCATCTCATCCCATCAGACATCTTGAGCATCTCATCCCATTAGACATCTTGAGCATCTCATCCCATCAGACATCTTGAGATCCTATCACACATCTTGAGCATCCCATCAGACATCTTGAGCATCTCATCCCATTAGACATCTTGAGCATCTCATCCCATCAGACATCTTGAGAATCCCATCAAACATCTTGAGCATCTCATCCCATCATACATCTTGAGCATCTCATCCCATTAGACATCTTGAGCATCTAATCCCATCAGACATCTTGAGCATCTCATCCCATCAGACATCTTTAGCATTCCATCAGACATCTTGAGCATTTCATCCCATCAGACATCTTGAGCATCTAATCCCATCAGACATCTTGAGCAGCTCATCCCATCAGACATCTTGAGCATCTGATTCCATCAGACATCTTGAGCATCTCATCCCATCAGACATCTTGAGCATCTCATCCCATCAGACATCTTGAGAATCCCATCAGACATCTTGAGCATCTCATCAGACATATTGAGCATCCCATCAGACATCTTAAGCATCTCATCCCATCAGACATCTTGAGCATCTCATCCCATCAGACATCTTAAGCATCTCATCCCATCAGACATCTTGAGAATCCCATCAGACATCTCGAGCATCTCATCTCCTCAGACATCTTGAGCATCTCATTCCATCAGACATTCTTGAGCATCTCATCCCATCAGACATCTTGAGCATACCTTGAGACATCTTGAGCATCTCATCCCATCAGACATCTTGAGCATCCCATCAGACATCTTGAGCATCTCATCCCATCAGACATCTTCAGCATCTCATCCCATCAGCCATCTTGAGCATCTCATCCCATCAGACATCTTGAGCATCTCATCCTATCAGATATCTTGAGCATCTCATCCCATCAGACATCCTTAGCATTCCATCAGACATCTTGAGCATCTCGTCACATCAGACATCTTTAGCATTCCATCCCTTCAGACATCTTGAGCATCTAATCCCATCAGACATCTTGAGCAGCTCATCCCATCATACATCTTGAGCATCTCATTCCATCAGACATCTTGAGCATCTCATCCCATCAGACATCTTGAGAATCCCATCAGACATCTTGAGCATCTCATCAGTCATCTTGAGCATCCCATCAGACATCTTAAGCATCTCATCCCATCAGACATCTTGAGCATCTCATCCCATCAGACATCTTAAGCATCTCATCCCTTCAGACTTCTTAAGCATCTCATCTCATCAGACATCTTGAGAATCCCATCAGACATCTTGAGCATCCCATCCCATCAGACATCTTGAGCATCTCATCACATCAGACATCTTGAGCATTTCATCCCATCAGACATCTTGAGAATCCCATCAGACATCTCGAGCATCTCATCTCCTCAGACATCTTGAGCAACTCATCTCTTCAGACATTCTTGAGCATCTCATCCCATCAGACATCTTGAGCATACCTTCAGACATCTTGAGCATCTCATCTCATCAGACATCTTGAGCATCCCATCAGACATTTTGAGCATCTCATCCCATCAGACATCTTGCGCATCTCATCCCATCAGACATCTTGAGCATCTCATCCCATCAGACATATTGAGCATCTCGTCCCATCAGACATTCTTGAGCATCTCATCTCATCAGACATCTTGAGCATCCCATCAGACATCTTGAGCATCCCATCAGACATCTTGAGCATCCCATCAGACATCTTGAGCATCCCATCAGACATCTTGAGCATCCCATCAGACATCTTGAGTCTCATCCCATCAGACATCTTGAGCATCCCATCAGACATCTTGAGCATCCCATCAGACATCTTGAGCATTTCATCCCATTCGACATCTTGCGCATCTCATCCCATCAGACATCTTGAGAATCTCATCCCATCAGACATCTTGAGAATCCTATCAGACATCTTCAGCATCTCCCCAGACATATTGAGCATTCCATCATACATCTTGAGCATCCCATCAGACATCTTGAGCATCACATCAGAAATATTGAGCATCTCATCCCATCAGACAACTTGAGCATCTCATCCCATCAGACATCTTGAGCCTCTCATCTCCTCAGACATCTTGAGCAACTCATCCCATCAGACATCTTGAACATCCCATCAGAAATGTTGAGCATCTCATCCCATCAGACATCCTGAGAATCCTATCAGACATCTTGAGCATCTCCTCAGACATCTTGAGCATTCCATCAGACATCTTGAGCATCTCATCCCATCAGACATCTTGAGCATCTCATCCCATCAGGCATCTTGAGCATCTCATCCCATCAGACATCTTGAGCATCTCATCCGTTCAGACTTCTTAAGCATCTCATCTCATCAGACATCTTGAGCATCCCATCAAACATCTTGAGCATCCCATCAGACATCTTGAGCATCTCATCCCATCAGACATCTTGAGCATCCCATCAGACATCTTGAGCATCTCATCCCATCAGACATCTTGAGCATCTCATCCTATCAGATATCTTGAGCATCTCATCCCATCAGACATCCTTAGCATTCCATCAGACATCTTGAGCATCTCGTCACATCAGACATCTTGGGAATTGCATCCCATCAGACATCTTTAGCATTCCATCAGACATCTTGAGCATCTTTTCCATCAGACATCTTGAGCATCTCATCCCATCAGACATCTTGAGAATCCCATCAGACATCTTGAGCATCTCATCAGACATCTTGAGCATCCCATCAGACATCTTAAGCATCTCATCCCATCAGACATCTTGAGCATCTCATCCCTTCAGACTTCTTAAGCATCTCATCTCATCAGACATCTTGAGAATCCCATCAGACATCTCGAGCATCTCATCTCCTCAGACATCTTGAGCATCTCATCTCATCAGACATCTTGAGCATCCCATCAGACATCTTGAGCATCTCATCTCATCAGACATCTTGAGCATCCCATCAGACATCTTGAGCATCCCATCAGACATCTTGAGCATCCCATCAGACATCTTGAGCATCCCATCAGACATCTTGAGCATCCCATCAGACATCTTGAGTCTCATCCCATCAGACATCTTGAGCATCCCATCAGACATCTTGAGGATCCCATCCCATCAGACATCTTGAGAATCCTATCAGACATCTTCAGCATCTCCCCAGACATATTGAGCATTCCATCATACATCTTGAGCATCCCATCAGACATCTTGAGCATCACATCAGAAATATTGAGCATCTCATCCCATCAGACATCTTGAGCATCACATCAGAAATATTGAGCATCTCATCCCATCAGACATCTTGAGCATCACATCAGAAATATTGAGCATCTCATCCCATCAGACATCTTGAGCATCACATCAGAAATATTGAGCATCTCATCCCATCAGACATCTTGAGCATCTCATCCCATCAGACATCTTGAGCATCTCATCCCATCATACATCTTGAGCATCTCATCCCATCAGACATCTTGAGCATCCCACCAGACATCTTGAGCATCCCATCAGACATCTTGAGCATCTCATCCCATCATACATCTTGAGCATCTCATCCCATCAGACATTTTGAGCATCTCATCTCATCAGACATCTTGAGCATCTCATCAGACATCTTGAGCATCTCATCTGATGAACATCTTGAGCATCTCATCCCATCAGACATATTGAGCCTCCCATCAGACATCTTGAGCATCCCATCAGACATCTTGAGCATCTCATCCCATCAGACATCTTGAGCATCTCGTCCCATTAGACATCTTGAGCATCTCATCCCATCAGACATCTTGAGATCCTATCACACATCTTGAGCATCCCATCAGACATCTTCAGCATCTCATCCCATCAGACATCTTGAGCATCTCATCCCATTAGACATCTTGAGCATCTCATCCCATCAGACATCTTGAGCATCTCATCCCATCAGACATCTTGAGCATCTCATCCCATTAGACATCTTGAGCATCTCATCCCATCAGACATCTTGAGCATCTCATCCCATCAGACATCTTGAGCATCTCATCCCATCAGACATCTTGAGCATCACATCAGAAATATTGAGCATCTCATCCCATCAGACAACTTGAGCATCTCATCCCATCAGACATCTTGAGCATCTCATCCCATCAGACATCTTGAGCATCTCATCCCATCAGACATCTTGAGCATCACATCAGAAATATTGAGCATCTCATCCCATCAGACAACTTGAGCATCTCATCCCATCAGACATCTTGAGCCTCTCATCTCCTCAGACATCTTGAGCAACTCATCCCATCAGACATCTTGAACATCCCATCAGAAATGTTGAGCATCTCATCCCATCAGACATCTTGAGCATCTCCTCAGACATCTTGAGCATTCCATCAGACATCTTGAGCAACTCATCCCATCAGACATCTTGAACATCCCATCAGAAATGTTGAGCATCTCATCCCATCAGGCATCTTGAGCATCTCATCCCATCAGACATCTTGAGCATCACATCAGAAATATTGAGCATCTCATCCCATCAGACAACTTGAGCATCTCATCCCATCAGACATCTTGAGCATCTCATCCCATCAGACATCTTGAGCATTTCATCCCATCAGACATCTTGAGAATCCCATCAGACATCTCGAGCATCTCATCTCCTCAGACATCTTGAGCATCTCATCCCATCAGACATTCTTGAGCATCTCATCCCATCAGACATCTTGAGCATCTCATCCCATCAGGCATCTTGAGCATCTCATCCCATCAGACATCTTGAGCATACCTTCAGACATCTTGAGCATCTCATCCCATCAGACATCTTGAGCATCCCATCAGACATCTTTAGCATCCCATCAGACATCTTGAGCATCCCATCAGACATCTTGAGCATCCCATCAGACATCTTGAGTCTCATCCCATCAGACATCTTGAGCATCCCATCAGACATCTTGAGGATCCCATCAGACATCTTGAGCATTTCATCCCATACGACATCTTGCGCATCTCATCCCATCAGACATCTTGAGAATCTCATCCCATCAGACATCTTGAGAATCCTATCAGACATCTTCAGCATCTCCCCAGACATATTGAGCATTCCATCATACATCTTGAGCATCCCATCAGACATCTTGAGCATCACATCAGAAATATTGAGCATCTCATCCCATCAGACAACTTGAGCATCTCATCCCATCAGACATCTTGAGCCTCTCATCTCCTCAGACATCTTGAGCATCTCATCCCATCAGACATCTTGAGCATCCCATCAGACATCTTGAGCATCTCATCCCATCATACATCTTGAGCATCTCATCCCATCAGACATCTTGAGCATCCCATCAGACATCTTGAGCATCTCATCCCATCAGACATCTTGAGCCTCTCATCTCCTCAGACATCTTGAGCATCTCATCCCATCAGACATCTTGAGCATCCCATCAGACATCTTGAGCATCTCATCCCATCAGACATCTTGAGCATCTCATCCCATCAGACATTTTGAGCATCTCATCTCATCAGACATCTTGAGCATCTCATCCCATCAGACATATTGAGCCTCCCATCAGACATCTTGAGCATCCCATCAGACATCTTGAGCATCTCATCCCATCAGACATCTTGAGCATCTCATCCCATTAGACATCTTGAGCATCTCATCCCATCAGACATCTTGAGATCCTATCACACATCTTGAGCATCCCATCAGACATCTTGAGCATCTCATCCCATTAGACATCTTGAGCATCTCATCCCATCAGACATCTTGAGAATCCCATCAAACATCTTGAGCATCTCATCCCATCATACATCTTGAGCATCTCATCCCATTAGACATCTTGAGCATCTAATCCCATCAGACATCTTGAGCATCTCATCCCATCAGACATCTTTAGCATTCCATCAGACATCTTGAGCATTTCATCCCATCAGACATCTTGAGCATCTAATCCCATCAGACATCTTGAGCAGCTCATCCCATCAGACATCTTGAGCATCTGATTCCATCAGACATCTTGAGCATCTCATCCCATCAGACATCTTGAGCATCTCATCCCATCAGACATCTTGAGAATCCCATCAGACATCTTGAGCATCTCATCAGACATATTGAGCATCCCATCAGACATTCTTGAGCATCTCATCCCATCAGACATCTTGAGCATACCTTGAGACATCTTGAGCATCTCATCCCATCAGACATCTTGAGCATCCCATCAGACATCTTGAGCATCTCATCCCATCAGACATCTTCAGCATCTCATCCCATCAGCCATCTTGAGCATCTCATCCCATCAGACATCTTGAGCATCTCATCCTATCAGATATCTTGAGCATCTCATCCCATCAGACATCCTTAGCATTCCATCAGACATCTTGAGCATCTCGTCACATCAGACATCTTTAGCATTCCATCCCTTCAGACATCTTGAGCATCTCATTCCATCAGACATCTTGAGCATCTCATCCCATCAGACATCTTGAGAATCCCATCAGACATCTTGAGCATCTCATCAGTCATCTTGAGCATCCCATCAGACATCTTAAGCATCTCATCCCATCAGACATCTTGAGCATCTCATCCCATCAGACATCTTAAGCATCTCATCCCTTCAGACTTCTTAAGCATCTCATCTCATCAGACATCTTGAGAATCCCATCAGACATCTTGAGCATCTCATCCCATCAGACATCTTGAGCATCTCATCACATCAGACATCTTGAGCATTTCATCCCATCAGACATCTTGAGAATCCCATCAGACATCTCGAGCATCTCATCTCTTCAGACATCTTGAGCAACTCATCTCTTCAGACATTCTTGAGCATCTCATCCCATCAGACATCTTGAGCATACCTTCAGACATCTTGAGCATCTCATCTCATCAGACATCTTGAGCATCCCATCAGACATTTTGAGCATCTCATCCCATCAGACATCTTGCGCATCTCATCCCATCAGACATCTTGAGCATCTCATCCCATCAGACATATTGAGCATCTCGTCCCATCAGACATTCTTGAGCATCTCATCTCATCAGACATCTTGAGCATCCCATCAGACATCTTGAGCATCCCATCAGACATCTTGAGCATCCCATCAGACATCTTGAGCATCCCATCAGACATCTTGAGCATCCCATCAGACATCTTGAGTCTCATCCCATCAGACATCTTGAGCATCCTATCAGACATCTTGAGCATCCCATCAGACATCTTGAGCATTTCATCCCATTCGACATCTTGCGCATCTCATCCCATCAGACATCTTGAGAATCTCATCCCATCAGACATCTTGAGAATCCTATCAGACATCTTCAGCATCTCCCCAGACATATTGAGCATTCCATCATACATCTTGAGCATCCCATCAGACATCTTGAGCATCACATCAGAAATATTGAGCATCTCATCCCATCAGACAACTTGAGCATCTCATCCCATCAGACATCTTGAGCCTCTCATCTCCTCAGACATCTTGAGCAACTCATCCCATCAGACATCTTGAACATCCCATCAGAAATGTTGAGCATCTCATCCCATCAGACATCCTGAGAATCCTATCAGACATCTTGAGCATCTCCTCAGACATCTTGAGCATTCCATCAGACATCTTGAGCATCTCATCCCATCAGACATCTTGAGCATCTCATCCCATCAGGCATCTTGAGCATCTCATCCCATCAGACATCTTGAGCATCTCATCCGTTCAGACTTCTTAAGCATCTCATCTCATCAGACATCTTGAGCATCCCATCAAACATCTTGAGCATCCCATCAGACATCTTGAGCATCTCATCCCATCAGACATCCTGAGCATCCCATCAGACATCTTGAGCATCTCATCCCATCAGACATCTTGAGCATCTCATCCTATCAGATATCTTGAGCATCTCATCCCATCAGACATCCTTAGCATTCCATCAGACATCTTGAGCATCTCGTCACATCAGACATCTTGGGAATTGCATCCCATCAGACATCTTTAGCATTCCATCAGACATCTTGAGCATCTTTTCCATCAGACATCTTGAGCATCTCATCCCATCAGACATCTTGAGAATCCCATCAGACATCTTGAGCATCTCATCAGACATCTTGAGCATCCCATCAGACATCTTAAGCATCTCATCCCATCAGACATCTTGAGCATCTCATCCCTTCAGACTTCTTAAGCATCTCATCTCATCAGACATCTTGAGAATCCCATCAGACATCTCGAGCATCTCATCTCCTCAGACATCTTGAGCATCTCATCTCATCAGACATCTTGAGCATCCCATCAGACATCTTGAGCATCTCATCTCATCAGACATCTTGAGCATCCCATCAGACATCTTGAGCATCCCATCAGACATCTTGAGCATCCCATCAGACATCTTGAGCATCCCATCAGACATCTTGAGCATCCCATCAGACATCTTGAGTCTCATCCCATCAGACATCTTGAGCATCCCATCAGACATCTTGAGGATCCCATCAGACATCTTGAGCATTTCATCCCATACGACATCTTGTGCATCTCATCCCATCAGACATCTTGAGAATCTCATCCCATCAGACATCTTGAGAATCCTATCAGACATCTTCAGCATCTCCCCAGACATATTGAGCATTCCATCATACATCTTGAGCATCCCATCAGACATCTTGAGCATCACATCAGAAATATTGAGCATCTCATCCCATCAGACATCTTGAGCATCACATCAGAAATATTGAGCATCTCATCCCATCAGACATCTTGAGCATCACATCAGAAATATTGAGCATCTCATCCCATCAGACATCTTGAGCATCACATCAGAAATATTGAGCATCTCATCCCATCAGACATCTTGAGCATCTCATCCCATCAGACATCTTGAGCATCTCATCCCATCATACATCTTGAGCATCTCATCCCATCAGACATCTTGAGCATCCCACCAGACATCTTGAGCATCCCATCAGACATCTTGAGCATCTCATCCCATCATACATCTTGAGCATCTCATCCCATCAGACATTTTGAGCATCTCATCTCATCAGACATCTTGAGCATCTCATCAGACATCTTGAGCATCTCATCTGATGAACATCTTGAGCATCTCATCCCATCAGACATATTGAGCCTCCCATCAGACATCTTGAGCATCCCATCAGACATCTTGAGCATCTCATCCCATCAGACATCTTGAGCATCTCATCCCATTAGACATCTTGAGCATCTCATCCCATCAGACATCTTGAGATCCTATCACACATCTTGAGCATCCCATCAGACATCTTCAGCATCTCATCCCATCAGACATCTTGAGCATCTCATCCCATTAGACATCTTGAGCATCTCATCCCATCAGACATCTTGAGCATCTCATCCCATCAGACATCTTGAGCATCTCATCCCATTAGACATCTTGAGCATCTCATCCCATCAGACATCTTGAGCATCTCATCCCATCAGACATCTTGAGCATGTCATCCCATCAGACATCTTGAGCATCACATCAGAAATATTGAGCATCTCATCCCATCAGACAACTTGAGCATCTCATCCCATCAGACATCTTGAGCCTCTCATCTCCTCAGACATCTTGAGCAACTCATCCCATCAGACATCTTGAACATCCCATCAGAAATGTTGAGCATCTCATCCCATCAGACATCTTGAGCATCTCCTCAGACATCTTGAGCATTCCATCAGACATCTTGAGCATCTCATCCCATCAGACATCTTGAGCATCTCATCCCATCAGGCATCTTGAGCATCTCATCCCATCAGACATCTTGAGCATCTCATCCCATCAGACATCTTGAGCATCTCATCTCATCAGACATCTTGAGCATCTTATCCCATCATACATCTTGAGCATCCCATCAGACATCTTGAGCATCTCATCCCATCAGACATCTTGAGCATCTTATCCCATCATACATCTTGAGCATCCCATCAGACATCTTGACCATCTCATCCCATCAGACATTTTGAGCATCTCATCTCATCAGAAATCTTGAGCATCCCATCAGAAATCTTGAGCATCCCATCAGACATCTTGAGCATCTCATCCCATCAGACATGTTGAACATCCCATCAGACATCTTGAGTATCCCATCAGACATCTTGAGCATCTCATCCCATCAGACATCTTGAGCATCCCATCAGACATCTTGAGCATCTCATCCCATCAGACATCTTGAGCATCCCATCAGAAATCTTGAGCATGCCATCAGACATCTTGAGCATCTCATCCCATCAGACATCTTGAGCATCCCATCAGACATCTTGAGCATCCCATCAGACATCTTGAGCATCTCATCCCATCAGACATCTTGAGCATCCCATCAGACATCTTGAGCATCCCATCAGACATCTTGAGCATCCCATCAGACATCTTGAGCATCTCATCCCATCACACATCTTGCGCATCTCATCCCATCAGACATCTTGACCATCCAATCAGACATCTTGAGCATCTCATCTCATCAGCCATCTTGAGCATCTCATCAGACATCTTGAGCATCCCATCAGACATCTTGAGCATCTCATCTCATCAGACATCTTGAGCATCCCATCAGACATCTTGAGCACCTCATCCCATCAGACATCTTGAGCATCTCATCCCATCAGATATTTTGAGCATCTCATCTCATCAGACATCTTGAGCATCCCATCAGACATCTTGAGCATCTCATCTCATCAGACATCTTGAGCATCTCATCCCATCAGACATCTTGAGAATCCCATCAGACATCTTGAGCATCTCATCAGACATCTTGAGCATCCCATCAGACATCTTGAGCATCTCATCCCATCAGACATCTTGAGCATCTCATCCCATCAGACATCTTGAGCATCTCATCCCATCAGATATTTTGAGCATCTCATCTCATCAGACATCTTGAGCATCCAATCAGACATCTTAAGCATCCCATCAGACATCTTGAGCATCTAATCAGACATCTTGAGCATCCCATCAGACATCTTGAGCATCCAATCAGCCATCTTGGGCATCTCATCCCATCAGCCATCTTGAGCATCTCATCCCATCAGACATCTTTAGAATCCCATCAGACATCTTGAGCATCTCATCAGGCATCTTGAGCATCTCATCTCATCAGCCATCTTGAGCATCTCATCCCATCAGACATCTTTAGAATCCCATCAGACATATTGAGCATCTCATCAGACATCTTGAGCATCCCATCAGACATCTTGAGCATCTCATTAGACATCTTGAGCATCCCATCCCATCAGACATCTTGAGCATCTCATCCCATCAGACATCTTGAGCATCTCATCCCATCAGACATCTTGAGCATCTCATCCCATCAGATATTTTGAGCATCTCATCTCATCAGACATCTTGAGCATCCAATCAGACATCTTAAGCATCCCATCAGACATCTAGAGCTTCGAATCAGACATCTTGAGCATCCCATCAGACATCTTGAGCATCCAATCAGCTATCTTGAGCATCTCATCTCATCAGACATCTTGGGCATCTCATCCCATCAGCCATCATGAGCATCTCATCTCATCAGCCATCTTGAGCATCTCATCTCATCAGCCATCTTGAGCATCTCATCCCATCAGACATCTTGAGAATCCCATCAGACATCTTGAGCATCCCATCAGACATCTTGAGCATCTCATTAGACATCTTGAGCATCCCATCAGACATCTTGAGCATCTCATTAGACATCTTGAGCATCCCATCAGACATCTTGAGCATCTCATCCCATCAGACATCTTGAGCATCTCATCCCATCATATATCTTGAGCATCCCATCAGACATCTTGAGCATCCCATCAAACATCTTGAGCATCTCATCCCATCAGACATCTTGAGCCTCTCATCACATCAGACATCTTGAGCATCTCATCCCATCAGACATCTTGAGTATCTCATCAGACATCTTGAGCATCTCATCAGACATCTTGAGCATCTCATCCCACCAGACATCTTGAGCATCTCATCCCACCAGATATCTTGAGCATCTCATCCCATCAGACATCTTGAGCATCTCATCCCATCAGACATCTTGAGCATCTCATCCCATCAGACATCTTGAGCATCTCATCCCATCAGACATCTTGAGCATATCTTCCCATCAGACATCTTGAGCATACCATCAGACATCTTTAGCGTCTCATCCCATCAGACATCTTGAGCATCTCATCCCATCAGACATCTTGAGCATATCTTCCCATCAGACATCTTGAGCATACCATCAGACATCTTTAGCGTCTCATCCCATCAGACATCCTGAGCATCTCATAAGACATCTTGAGCATCCCATCAGACATCTTGAGCATCTCATCTCATCAGACATTTTGAGCATCTCATCTCATCAGACATCTTGAGCATCTCATCAGACATCTTGAGCATCTCATCAGACATCTTTAGCATCCCATCAGCCATCTTGAGCATCCCATCAGACATCTGGAGCATCTCATCAGATATCTTGAGCATTTCATCAGACATCTTGAGCATCTCATCCCATTAGACATCTTGAGCATCTCATCCCATCAGACATCTTGAGCATATCGTCCCATTAGACATCTTGAGCATCCCATTACATCTTAAGCATCCCATCAGACATCTTGAGCATCTCATCCCATCAGACATCTTGAGCATCTCATCCCATCAGACATCTTGAGCATCTCATCAGACATCTTGAGCATCTCATCAGACATCTTGAGCATCTCATCTCATCAGACATTTTGAGCATCTCATCTCATCAGACATCTTGAGCATCTCATCAGACATCTTGAGCATCTCATCAGACATCTTGAGCATCTCATCAGACATCTTGAGCATCTCATCCCATCAGCCATCTTGAGCATCCCATCAGACATCTTGAGCATCTCATCCCATCAGACATCTTGAGCATCTCATCCAATCAGACATTTTTAGCATCTCATCCCATCAGACATCTTGAGCATATCTTCCCATCAGACATCTTGAGCATCTCATCCAATCAGACATTTTGAGCATCTCATCCCATCAGACATCTTGAGCATCCCATCAGACATCTTGAGCATCCCATCAGACATCTTGAGCATCCCATCAGACATCTTGAGCATGTGATCCCATCAGACATGACGACAGCAGTTGGATGGTAATGGGAAATAAGGTGATGGTTACATTTTCATACCAAGTCACGTGTTACATTACTGGGAAATATGTCAACGTTATGTGTTCACAGCTGGTCTGACTACGTGAAATATGTCAACGTAATGTGTTCACAGCTTGTCTGACTACACTACTGGGAAATCTGTCAACGTAATGTGTTCACAGCTGGTCTGACTACTGGGAAATCTGTCAACGTAATGTGTTCACAGCTTGTCTGACTACTGGGACCACTATAAACTGAATGTGTACATACTGGGCACCATCATGAGGCTGTAATCGTGGCTGTACTCTCCGTGTGGGCCAGGCATGTCGTAGACCTGCCCAGACTGTGACTTCATCCTCCTGCCACACAAGCAGACCAGGGCAGCACTGATGGTGATGACGATGATAATAATGACGACTCCAACACCGATCCAGACAAATGTGAGATTCCATGTCGTGGCCAGTGATGGTCCTGAAGATGACAGAAAGGGAAAGATAGAGAGAAAGGAAGAGGCAGAGAGAAAGGGAGGGATGGAGAGAAAGGAAGGGACGGAGAGAAAGGGATGACAGAGAGAAAGAGAGGAATAGAGAGAAGGGCAACATAAGATGTGTATGTGTGTGTGAGAGGTTGTCATGGCGACAAGGCTGATACCACAGTGGTCGCCCCCGTCATTAATGGACACTACGTTTGGATTGAGTTAAAGGCATCCACATAGACGTGACCAGCCATTCCCACACTAACACGTCACACCCACATAGACGTGACACGCCACCCCCACACTAACACGTCACATCCACATAGACGTGACCAGCCATTCCCACACTAACACGTCACATCCACATAGACGTGACCAGCCATTCCCACACTAACACGTCACATCCACAAAGACGTTCCCAGCCATTCCCACACTAACACGTCACACCCACATAGACATTCCCAGTCACCCCCACATTAACACGTCACACGCACATAGACGTGACACGCCACCCCCATACTAACACGTCACACCAACATAGACGTGACCAGCCACCCCCCACACTAACATGTCACACCCACATAGACGTGACCAGTAAGTCCAACACTAACACGTCACACCCACATAGACGTGAGCCACGTAGCCCTCACCCTCCTCAAACAGCATGTATCGCCATGTCACGTGAGGCCAACACGTCACGCCCAGTATCATTATTCCCCGTGACACCCCAATTATTACCCGTGACACCCCCAGTTATCCCCAGTGACACCCCCATTATTCCCCGTGACACCCCCACTATTCCATGAGATACCCTCATTATTCCCCGTGACACCCCAATTTTTCCACGTGATATCCAATTATTTCTCGTGATATCCCCATTATTCCCCGTGACACCCCAATTATTCTTCGTGACACCCACATTTTTCCACGTGATATCCAATTATTCATCGTGATATCCCCATTATTCCCCGTGACACCCCAATTATTCTTCGTGACACCCACATTTTTCCCCTGACACCCACATTCTTCTCCGTGACACTCCCCATTATTCCTCGTTGCATCCCCATTATTCCCCGTGACACCCCCCCCCATTATACCCCGTGACACCGCCATTATTCCCCGTGACACCCCCATTATTCCCCGTGATACCCCCATTCTTCTTCGTGGCACTCCCCATTATTCCTCGTGGTATCCCCATTGTTCCATATGACACCCCCATTATTCCCCGTGACACCCCCATTATTCTCCCTGGCGCCCCCCCCCCCATTATTCTCCGTGACACCCCCCACTATTCTCCGTGACACCCCCCCCCCCATTATTCCCCGTGACACCCCCCTCATGCCAGTCACAATAAATTTATGGTTGAAGACATTCGCCATCCACATCTGAAGGCCCACAATCATCATCCACATCTGAAGGCCCATAATCACCATCTACATCGGAATGCCCACAACATCCACATAAGAATATGTAAAAAAGATAAGAAATTGTGGGCCCTGTGGGCCAAGGTCTTTAAACCTGGATATAGATCGTGGATGACAGCTAGAGGTCACACCTGGTAACATATCGTGGATGACAGCTAGAGGCCACACCTCGTAACAGATAGTGGATGACAGCTAGAGGTCACACCTGGTAACAGATCGTGGATGACAGCT
Organism: Ariolimax columbianus; assembly: GCA_036924085.1. Classification (NCBI taxonomy): domain Eukaryota; kingdom Metazoa; phylum Mollusca; class Gastropoda; order Stylommatophora; family Arionidae; genus Ariolimax; species Ariolimax columbianus. The sequence continues at coordinate 96,801,480 of JAVGWX010000008.1, forward strand.
AGAAGTCACACCTGGTAACATATCGTGGATGACAGCTAGAGGTCACACCTGGTAACAAATAGTGGATGACTGCTAGAGGTGGGGCCTGGATATTCCTGGAGAAACCTGAAGGAACATATGTACCACCTTATTAGCAGTCAGCTGTTTCTGCCATAACGTGAGCTTGACTGAATGACGTCACACGGTCAGTCGTCTATGTTCTCCCATTTTTATTTTGGAGTTTCTCAGTTCAGTGTATTCATGTGATCAAGTAGGACTGTAAAAACATGGAGGTTGGAGGTACGTGTTTGAATGAGACAGAGAGGTTGGAGGTACATGTTTTAATGAGACAGGGAGGTTGGAGGTACGTGTTTGAATGAGACAGGGAGGTTGGAGGTACATGTTTTAATGAGACAGAGAGGTTGGAGGTACATGTTTGAATGAGACAGGGAGGTTGGAGGTACATGTTTGAATGAGACAGGGAGGTTAGAGGTACATGTTTGAGGGAGACAGGGAGGTGGGAGGTACATGTTTGAACTGACTCACCTCCGTCACAGCTCTCAACACAAAGGTCACACTAGAATTGACTGACTCACCTCCGTCACAGCTCTCAACACAAGTCACACTGGAACTGACTGACTCACCTCCGTCATAGCTCTCAACACAAGTCACACTGGAACTGACTGACTCACCTCCGTCACAGCTCTCAACACAAAGGTCACACTGGAACTGACTGACTCATCTCCGTCACAGATCTCAACACAAGTCACACTGGAACTGACTGACGCACTTCCGTCACAGCTCTCAACACAAGTCACACTGGAAATGACTGATTAACCTCCGTCACAGCTCTCAACACAAGTCACACTGGAAATGACTTACTCACCTCCGTCATAGCTCTCAACACAAGTCACACTGGAACTGACTGACTCACCTCCGTCACAGCTCTCAACACAAAGGTCACACTGGAACTGACTGACTCACCTCCGTCATAGCTCTCAACACAAGTCACACTGGAACTGACTGACTCACCTCCGTCACAGCTCTCAACACAAAGGTCACACTGGAACTGACTGACTCACCTCCGTCACATCTCTCAACACAAGTCACACTGGAACTGACTGACTCACCTCCGTCACAGCTCTCAATACAAAGGTCACATTGGAACTGACTGACTCCCCTCCGTCCCAGCTTTCAACACAAAGGTCACATTGGAACTGACTGACTCACCTCCGTCACAGCTCTCAATACAAAGGTCACATTGGAACTGACCGACTCACCTCCGTCACAGCTCTCAACGTAAAGGTCACACTGGAACTGACTGACTCACCTCCGTCACAGATCTCAACACAAGTCACACTGGAACTGACTGACGCACTTCCGTCACAGCTCTCAACACAAGTCACACTGGAAATGACTGACTAACCTCCATCACAGCCCTCAACACAAGTCACACTGGAAATGACTTACTCACCTCCGTCACAGCTCTCAACACAAAGGTCACACTGGAACTGACTGACTCATCTCCGTCACAGATCTCAACACAAGTCACACTGGAACTGACTGACGCACTTCCGTCACAGCTCTCAACACAAGTCACACTGGAAATGACTGATTAACCTCCGTCACAGCTCTCAACACAAGTCACACTGGAAATGACTTACTCACCTCCGTCACAGCTCTCAGCACAAAAGTCACACTGGAACTGACTGATTCACCTCCGTCACAGCTTTCAACACAAGTCACACTGGAACTGACTGACTCACCTCCGTCACAGCTTTCAACACAAGTCACACTGGAACTGACTGACTCACCTCCGTCACAGCTTTCAACACAAGTCACACTGGAACTGACTGACTCACCTCCGTCACAGCTTTCAACACAAGTCACACTGGAACTGACTGACTCACCTCCGTCACAGCTCTCAACACAAGTCACACTGGAACTGACTGACTCACCTCCGTCACAGCTCTCAACACAAAGGTCACCGAGGCAGCCAGGTGGACACCCTCCAGTGCTCATCAGACACCTTTCATTCGTGTCCGCACAGTTGCACACGTGCTCACACTCAAGGCCGTAGCGTCCTGGGTCGCACGCAGAATCTGGACGTGATGAAATTTCTCAATATAAAAATACAGTTCGTGTTCAGTTGACTAACTTCGTTAGAACCATATCCATGGATCCAATCTACAACCAGCCCACCACCATACGGCCGGTCTCCCACCCATCTACAACCAGCACGCCCACCACCATACGGCAGGTCTCCCACCCATCTACAACCAGCACGCCCACCACCATACGGCAGGTCTCCCACCCATCTATCGCACGCTTGAAAGGGTTGACTAGTCTAACCTCTGTAGGGTAGAAGTCTATCCACCTGATGACATACCCGAGCCCACCATTCCCGCATACATTAGCCCACTGAGAGTGGGCTGCGATGATCTTGTGGTGACAGAAGCCTCTAGAGACAATGTCTCCATTTACTATGTTCATCAGCAACATCAAGTGTCGTGCCGGGCGGAGCGGGAGATCAACTCTTTCCGCAGCCATTTTGTCATGAGAGCAGTTCAGCATCTCAGCTTCATCCAGATAATCGTGTCGTCACAAATAGTGTTACTTAGTCACCCTCTACTTATCTTGTCTGTTATTGCTACCCTTGTCCCAAGCTGGTCCGTACCTTCCTGTATGCCTCTGTGTCCATTGAGAATTTCTCTCCCTTTCTCTTTCTCCCTTTCTCTCTCATTCTCTCCATCTCTCTGTCGCTCCATCTCCCTCTTCTGCTCCCTCACCCTCCACCTCTCCAACTCCCACTCATCCTATCTATCGCCCACTCCCTCTCACTCTCTCTTTCTCCCTCTCCCTCCCTCTCCCACTCCCTTTCCCTCTTCCACTCACTCTCCCACTTTTGTCATTTCCGTTCTCTTCTTTATTTCGGTTACACGTCTGTTATCGTATGTCCCTGTGGTCCCCATGGTAAGATGTCCCAATGGAAAAATATCCTCATGGAAAGATGCCCCAATGGAAACATGTCCCCATGGAATGATGTCACCATGGAAAGATGTCCCCATGGTAAGATGTCCCAATGGAAATATATCCCTATGGAAAGATGCCCCAATGGAAACATGTCCCCATGGAATGATGTCACCATTGAAAGATGTCCCCATGGTAAGATGTTCCCATGGTAAGATGTCCCAATGGAAAAATGTCCCCATGGAAAGATCTCCCCATAGTAAGATGTCTCCATAGTAAGATGTCCCCATAGTGAGATGTCCCCATTGTAAGATATCCTCATGGTAAGATGTCCCCATGATAAGTAAATTCTATTGGCTGATCTGACCATTGTCCCGTCACGTCATTTTGTGTCAACATGTGTTTGAGGGGGGGGGGGGGGGGGGGGGGTGGGGGTGGGGGATAAGTCATCCTTATTATCAGCTCATCCACACTTTCATCTAGATAACATGTCGTCTCATTAATAATCCTACCAGAATAATCCTACCAGAATAATCCTACCACTCTCTCATGTTTTCTAACGACTCCTCTAATCCTACCAGATATCCAACTCTCTCTTGTCATCTAACGACTCTTCTAATCCTACCAGATGTCACACCTCTCCCTCATGTCATCTCACGACTCCTCTAATCCTACCAGATGTCACACCTCTCCCTCATGTCATCTCACGACTCCTCTAATCCTACCAGATGTCACGTCCCCTCTCTCATGTCATCTTATGGCTCCTCTAATCCTGCCAGATGTCATTCCTCTCTCTCTCTCATGTCATCTAACGACTCCTCTAATCCTACCAGATGTCACACCACTCTCTCCTGCCATCTAACGACTCCTCTAATCCTACCAGATGTCATACCTCTCTCTCATGTCATCTAACGGCTCCTCTAAAACAGCTAACGATTGTTTAACTGCAAAGATAATTCGATTGGACACCTGGAGATGGAACTACAGGCAGCAGAAAACTCGACCCATTTCCCTTGGCCAGACCCCAGCTCCATACTCCTTTCGGGCTTGAACCGTCCTCCTGTTGTAAGTCGGCCTCTCGACCATCCTTCGGGGTCCATTACACTGTGGTTCTGGTGATTTTCTCGGAGTCTCTTTGGAGACATGACCGACCTAATTCCAGAGATCAGCTGTTATGTCCGTGTTGACTTCTTGGAGCAGGCAGTTCCGTTTGGTCATGGCGCTTGTTGGAAACATTCTGTAAGTTTGAGATAGTTTGTGTGGGAAGATCGTGCTATTGGTATAAGCTGAATTGAGCTAGTTTGTGTGGGAAGATCGTGCTAGGGGTGTAAGCTGAACTGAGACAGTTTGTGTGGGAAGATCGCGCTAGCGTGTAAGCTGAATTGAGATAGTTTGTGTGGGAAGATCGTGCTAGGGGTGTAAGCTGAACTGAGACAGTTTGTGTGGGAAGATCGTGCTAGCGTGTAAGCTGAACTGAGACAGTTTGTGTGGGAAGATCGTGCTATTGGTGTAAGCTGAACTGAGACAGTTTGTGTGGGAAGATCGTGCTATTGGTGTAAGCTGAACTGAGACAGTTTGTGTGGGAAGATCGTGCTATTGGTGTAAGCTGAACTGAGACAGTTTGTGTGGGAAGATCGTGCTAGCGTGTAAGCTGAACTGAGACAGTTTGTGTGGGAAGATGGTGCTATTGGTGTAAGCTGAACTGAGACAGTTTGTGTGGGAAGACCGTGCTATTGGTGTAAGCTGAACTGAGACAGTTTGTGTGGGAAGATCGTGCTAGCGTGTAAGCTGAACTGAGACAGTTTGTGTGGGAAGATCGTGCTATTGGTGTAAGCTGAACTGAGACAGTTTGTGTGGGAAGATCGTGCTATTGGTGTAAGCTGAACTGAGACAGTTTGTGTGGGAAGATCGTGCTAGGGGTGTAAGCTGAACTGAGACAGTTTGTGTGGGAAGATCGTGCTATTGGTGTAAGCTGAACTGAGACAGTTTGTGTGGGAAGATGGTGCTATTGGTGTAAGCTGAACTGAGACAGTTTGTGTGGGAAGATCGTGCTATTGGTGTAAGATGAACTGAGACAGTTTGTTTGGGAAGATCGTGCTATTGGTTTAAGCTGAACTGAGATAGTTTGTGTGGCAAGATCGTGCTATTGGTGTAAGCTGAACTGAGACAGTTTGTGTGGGAAGATCGTGCTAGCGTGTAAGCTGAACTGAGACAGTTTGTGTGGGAAGATGGTGCTAGGGGTGAAAGCTGAACTGAGATAGTTTGTGTGGGAAGATCGTGCTATTGGTGTAAGCTGAACTGAGATAGTTTGTGTGGGAAGATCGTGCTACGGGCATTCATGCCTGTGTTGTGTTTTCTGGCACGTGGCACCATACAGAAGTGCATAGCGTACGCAGAGTTTGTACAATCTGAGGTTTGAGTGTTTGGTCTACTGTGGGGATACGTTGCTGGCAAGTTGTTCTGGTTTTGATTACTCTGACGGGGTTGTCTGTGTGTTCTCTAAGAACGACAGACACGTTTCAGACAACCTGTGTACTCACATCCATATATCTCTACCTCACAGAGCTGAAGAATGGCATGGGACTGGTTGTCGAGGCCGACATGTTTGATCGCGCGAATTTCAACGCCTGATACAAGTCTTGTGGAATCTGACATTTTAATGGTGTATGTATCACGTGCAATTGGATCTGTATCGTTGAAAGTGAACACCCGGAGGCGGCTGGCACTACTCGCAGACAGCATGAAGCCCTGCAGTCTGTTCTGCAGTCTCACTACAAATAAACAAACATGGCGATGCATTTAACATTTCATATCGAACAACAACAACACCCTGACCAGCACCTCCCCCCTCTCCCCCCCCCCCTTTCCGTGTGCAAACCACTGCACGTCTCAGCAGATGTCACAGTTCCCTCGAGTCATGACTTAACCACTGCTCGTGTCAGCAGATGTCACACACAACTCCCCAACTCTCCCAGACACTGTCTTATGTGACCGTCACAATCACAGTTACTTACACAGTAGCCATCATCATGATCGAAACTACAATCCCCACCCATACTTAAATGACTACCCAAACTACAGTCCCCACCCAAACTACAGTCCCCACCCAAACTACAGTCCCCACCCAAACTACAGTCCCCACCCAAACTACAGTCCCCACCCAAACTACAGTCCCCACCCAAACTACAGTCCCCACCCAAACTACAATCCCCACCCAAACTACAATCCCCACCCAAACTACAATCCCCACCCAAACTACAATCCCCACCCAAACTACAATCCCCACCCAAACTAAAATCACCACCCAAACTAAAATCACCACCCAAACTAAAATCCCCACCCAAACGACAATCCCCACCCAAACTACAATCCCCACCCAAACTACAATCCCCACCCAAATTACAATCCCCACCCAAACTAAAATCCCCACCCAAACTACAATCCCCACCCAAACTACAATCCCCACCCAAACTACAATCCCCACCCAAACTACAATCCCCACCCAAACTACAATCCCCACCCAAACTAAAATCACCACCCAAACTAAAATCACCACCCAAACTAAAATCCCGACCCAAACTAAAATCACCACCCAAACTAAAATCCCCACCCAAACTACATTCCCCACCCAAACTACAATCCCCACCCAAACTACAATCCCCACCCAAACTACAATCACCATCCAAACTACAATCACGACCCAAACTTAAATGACCCTACATTTATTATAACGACAAATACTACCACCACCACAAATACTACCACCACCTCAAATACTACCACCACCACAAATACTACCACCACCACCACAAATACTACCACCACCACAAATACTTCCATCATCAACACAATTAACATCACCATCGCCACTACCATCACGAATATCACCACACGAGCGAATGGTTGAGGCAGTCTAGAACTAACAAAAACACAGAAATGGTTTCAGTCTAGAACTAACAAAAACACAGAAATGGTTTCAGTCTAGAACTAACAAAAACACAGAAATGGTTTCAGTCTAGAACTAACAAAAACACAGAAATGGTTTCAGTCTAGAACTAACAAAAACACAAAAATGGTTTTAGTCAAGAACTAACAAAAACGCAGAAATGGTTTCAGTCTAGAATTAACAAAAACACAGAAATGGTTTCAGTCAAGAACTAACAAAAACACAGAAATGGTTTCAGTCAAGAACTAACAAAAAACACAGAAATGGTTTCAGTCAAGAACTAACAAAAACACAGAAATGGTTTCAGTATAGAACTAACAAAAACACAGAAATGGTTTCAGTCAAGAACTAACAAAAACACAGAAATGGTTTCAGTCAAGAACTAACAAAAACACAGAAATGGTTTCAGTCTAGAACTAACAAAAACACAGAAATGGTTTCAGTCAAGAACTAACAAAAACACAGAAATGCTTTCAGTCTAGAACTAACAAAAACACAGAAATGGTTTCAGTCAAGAACTAACAAAAACACAGAAATGGTTTCAGTCTAGAACTAACAAAAACACAGAAATGATTTCAGTCTAGAACTAACAAAAACACAGAAATGGTTTCAGTCTAGAACTAACAAAAACACAGAAATGGTTTCAGTCAAGAACTAACAAAAACACAGAAATGGTTTCAGTCTAGAACTAACAAAAACACAGAAATGGTTTCAGTCAAGAACTAACAAAAACACGGAAATGGTTTCCGTCTAGAACTAACAAAAACACAGAAATCGTTTCACAGAACGGCGTCAAACAACAAGGATCTGAGTCCTTGAAAAACAATTCGAACCAACTTGTAAATAGGAGGGGTGGCTACTGTTGGTGGGGAGGGGTGGCTACTGTTGGTGGGGAGGGATGGCTACTGTTGGTGGAGAGGGGTGGCTACTGTTGGTGGGGAGGGGTGGCTACAGTTGGTGGGTAGGGGTGGCTACTGTTGGTGGGGAGGGGTGGCTATTGTTGGTGGGAGGTGTGGCTACTGTTGGTAGGAGGCGTGGCTACTGTTGGTGGGGAGGGGTGGCTACTGTTGGTGGGGAGGGATGGCTACTGTTGGTGGGGAGGGGTGGCTACTGTTGGTGGGGAGGGGTGGCTACTGTTGGTGGGGAGGGGTGGCTACTGTTGGTGGGGAGGGGTGGCTACTATTGGTGGGGAGGGGTGGCTACTGTTGGTGGGGAGGGGTGGCTACTGTTGGTGGGGAGGGGTGGCTACTGTTGGTGGGGAGGGGTGGCTACTGTTGGTGGGGAAGGGTGGCTACTGTTGGTGGGGAGGGGTGGCTACTTTTGGTGGGGAGGGGTGGCTACTGTTGGTGGGGAGGGGTGGCTACTGTTAGTGGGAAGGGGTGGCTACTGCTCATGGGAGCATATTGACGCCGACAACAACAGTACCAACGACTAGGATGCGCGTGTTGTGTAGTTTAGCTTCTCTATATTGCTTTAGAAGACTCCGCCGAGTCTGTATACAACCAGATTCTATTATGCAACTTTATCAAAAATAACTCCAATCTATTTTGTATGCATTAACTTATCTTGCCCATATTATTTCCAGCGGAAATGCATTACAAGCGATCATCAATTACTGGCTAAAACAATTTTTCATAATATCTAATACTTAACTTAACTTAACGTCTTTATACTGGTTCAGGAGTCTGTATACAACCAGTTTCATCTGGACCTTTCTTTAATTAATTTGTGGCCGTGCCTCCTTGTTCTTGGACTTTGAAAAACTTGTTAAAGTTGAATTGATCCTTTTTGTTGATTGTCTTATAAACCTGTATTAAATCACATCTCGAATTCTTCTCTTTTCTAGACACCGGGGTTTGGATGGCCATCACCAATGTGCCAGGGTAGAAGGTGAAACATTCAATAACAGAATAAATGGTTAACCTTCACCGGGTTACATAAATGGAAGGGGCCATTTGGCTTTAAATGACAATTACAGACGAGCATGGGTTTAACCAGGAGCCAGTCTAGCAGACGAGCATGGGTTTAACCAGGAGCCAGTCTAGCAGACATGGGTTTAACCAGGAGCCAGTCTAGCAGACGAGCATGGGTTTAACCAGGAGCCAGTCTAGCAGACGAGCATGGGTTTAACTAGGAGCCAGTCTAGCAGATGAGCATGGGTTTAACCAGGAGTCGGTCAAGCAGACGAGCATGGGTTTAACCAGGAGCCAGTCTAGCAGACGAGCATTGGTTTAACCAGGAGTCGGTCAAGTAAGTATCATCGATCTCTTACAGAAGAATCAAGGACCAGATCATCGACCGAGACGGAAATGAAAATGAAACACGTGCAAGGATGGTGGCTGCTTGCTGAGAACAATGGATTGGCCTTGGCCTTCTACACAAAGACGGGTCTATGTCAGGAGACCCCGCGAGCATAAAACTGACGCTTGCCGTTCGTCATGGCCGATAGTCTGGACAGTTTCTAACAGCAGATTAGAAATCCAGTAATTGAGCAGGCGAAGGCCTCATACTTACCTGGTAGTGACTCACGCGCTCTCAGGGTGAGGCCCTTCCATTGCACTTCGGCTTGGTCGACGCCTGCGATTGTCCAACTGTTTGTGTATAGTATAGGTACAGAGAGGCAAACCTTTTACACATTTGTGTATAGTATAGGTACAGAGAGGCAAAACTTTTACACACTTGTGTATATTATAGGTACAGAGAGGCAAACCTTTTACACATTTGTGTATAGTATAGATACAGAGAGGCAAACCTTTTACACATTTGTGTATAGTATAGGTACAGAGAGGCAAACCTTTTACTCCCTAAAAGTTAGCAGAGGAGAAATGAACTGAGAGAAGGATGAGAGCATCTAGTCGAGACGGACGACGACCGATAGATCCAGAAAACGTTAGGTCAAACCCAGATATTCAGCAGCCTACAGATGGGCGACTATCATTTACGTTTATTGCATAGGAAGTGTTCACACAGCAAGTGTTCACATGGCAAGTTTCACATAGCAAGTGTTCACACAGCAAATGTTCACACAGCAACACACAGCAAGTGTTCACATAGCAACTGTTCACACATAAAGTGTTCACACAGCAAGTATTCACATCGAGTTAATAGTCTCACCACGTGGGACACGGGGCAGAGAAAGTGGAAACCATCATGGAACCAATGGTCACTTTCTTTTTGAGATTTCAACTTCCATTTTTCTCAAATTTTCCAATCAACTTACCCACATCTCTGTTAACAACCTATAAACTTACCCACATCTCTGTTAACAACCTATAAACTTACCCACATCTCTGTTAACAACCTATAAACTTACCCACATCTCTGTTAACAACCTATCAACTTACCCACATCTCTGTTAACAACCTATAAACTTACCCACATCTCTGTTAACAACCTATCAATTTACCCACATCTCTGTTAACAACCTATAAACTTACCCACATCTCTGTTAACAACCTATAAACTTACCCACATCTCTGTTAACAACCTATAAACTTACCCACATCTCTGTTAACAACCTATCAATTTACCCACATCTCTGTTAACAACCTATCAATTTACCCACATCTCTGTACGTTAACAACCTATCAACTTACCCACATCTCTCTTAACAACCTATCAACTTACCCACATCCCTGTTGTGAAGAATGAACTGATCTATCAGCTTAGGGGTGGAAAACTGAATGGACCAGACGGGATTGTTGTCCCCAAAATTAGTGCTTGAACAGCTGTGTAATTGCTCATTCAACCAACCACGTGTGTCCCCGTCTACTGCCAGGTCAGAGGTCAGGCTCACATTTTTAAATCTCATTGTAGATGACTGAGTGGTCGGATGTTTGAGTGCCAAGTTTCGACCTGCAAAATTGAGTCGTTGATAGATTGGTCAACACAGGAGCAGGGTCATTTCTTCTTCATTATGGCCTAGACATTGTGGGGACCTAAGTGTGTAGGGGTCGCTCTCAAGATAATGTGGGTCGTCTTCTTCACAACTGGTACAGTGTTTAAACATCTACAGGAATAGTTCAGATGCATTGATGGAACCACAACCAGAATGACACCCAAGCTACTGAAGAAAAGATGAACGCATGAACAGGGATATCAAGAGATACGTAGAAAATGTATAGCGCATAGAATACCTGCTTCTGATCTATTGTCGTTGGATGTGTGTTCATGTTGCGACAGACTGCATAAATGTCCCAAGACTTCCTTCACCAGTTTTAGAACCCAGAAAAAGTTGAAAGATGGAACTTCCTATACCGTTGTTACAACCTTCAAATCTTCTTCTTCTTCTTCGTTTGTTCTCAATCTCCCGATACCAAACCCTGAAAGGGCTTAGGTAGCAGAATGTAGTCCAGAGAACGGAATGCGTTGTGTCGTAGTTTACAGCTTGACTGCGATATTTGCACCTTTCGGTCCAACACATCCGACTTCAGCAAGCATTTTTTGAGTACCGGGTTAGCATGCCCTCTTCGATCCCTTCTCCTTAGCCAGTCTGCCCTGCTGCAGCCTGTTATCCAGGATCACCGCGTGGAAGTGTAGAAGGGTCTTGGCAGCTCTGGTTCGCTGGCCCTGACGCTAGCAGTCAGCTATGGGTTGTTGACCACTGCAGCTCATGCACTGCTCAGCATCTTGAACCCCAACCTTCAAATGAGTAGGTAGAAGGATTGTTTATGTCCAGTCCCATGCTGAGAATTGTGAAGAGTCCAGGAGTTCGGACACAGGGAATTATCCACGTCTACTGTCTCGTCTAGGCGACCAGGTGATAACGTGCCCCAGTTCGGAGGAAGTGGCGCCAAAAGTTGACTTCAAAGAATCCCGACCAGAAAGGAATGTCCCATTTCTGAAGCGCGCGTAGACGGATGCTGCTACGTCAACCCACGCCATGCTTTAGAGACAAGAATGTAAGAAAGACGGGGAGGACGGTAATTTCTGTACCGCAGGACGGCAGCCAAGCGAACGTATGAACAAGTTGAGTCAATCGGGTCATGGAGCTAGGAAACGGGAAATGTATACTTGGTGACGTGACAAGTATCTAGGCAGGAAGCGGTCATTGTTACGTTGTACGGACAATTGCAGACTGATTCATTCAGCGATTTCACTCCAAGACAGAGAAATAGAGAGTGAGAGAGAGAGAGAGAGAGAGAGAGAGAGAGCGAGAGAGAGAGAATCCGATTCGGACATCAGAGCCAAGTAGCCGTGGGTATGACATATTGTTGAATCGACATTTGACTGGCTGAGCAATTGGCTACAAGCAGAGCTAGATATTACAGCAGACTAGACTTGCTACGTGCTACATCGTACAAGCCAATTGGCCAGAAGCAGAGCTAGATATTACAGCAGACTAGACTTGCTACGTGCTACATCGTACAAGCCAATTGGCCAGAAGCAGAGCTAGATATTACAGCAGACTAGACTTGCTACGTACTACATCGTACAAGCCAATTGGCTAGAAGCAGTTAGATATTTAGGAACAGTTTAAGCTTGAACAGCAAAATCTTAGACCAAACGGTAGAATTTGGGAAGACGTAGTGCGAGTATTTCTTTCAGCATTTATTTACGTTACCTGGATAGAAGAAAACTTGAGTTTTGAACAGCCGATAGGCAGTCTGTTGTTGGATAACAAAGCCGGTCTGATTTATTTGGTGACTGTGAATTTCCTTTTTTAGGTCCAGCATGAGATTCTGTGTATCAGTGTGTTGGGGCAGATGTGGGTCAAGGTTTGTGTTACAATACGATGGTTGTGTGAGAAATCATAGGTTTATTATAATGGTGCTTGTCTCTTCGTCCGTGATGTCTTAGCTCAAATGTTGTACACGAAGAAGGTTATGTTATCGTAACGCAGAACTTGTTCTTGCTTCTGCCCCAGCTCTGTATCACAACCATAACATTCAGAGTGTAACAGTTCCCGCCGGAGCAAGGGGAGTTTAGGATGCCTGAACATGTTAAAGCTTAAAGCTATCTGAATGCATGTCAAGGTCACTCACCGTCTCATCAAAGGAGAACAGAGTTGGGTTAATGAATGTGGACAGGTAGAAACTGACCACAGGCCTTCCGATTTTGGTAGGGGGAGATTGATTGACAGACGAAATTGGCAGCGGGGCTTGCTGCGAGAGAATGAGTGACAGGTGTGCAAAGTGTTTCGTTCCAATTGGGATTGAAGATGGCCATCACCTGAGATCGATTGGTCAAGCTCTGGCCTTGCTTGAGGATATATAACTCGAGACAAAGTTTAGCTCGAGAGAGTGGATAGAGAGAGGCTGGAGGAGAGATGGAGAGTGAGAGAGAGAGAGAGAGACTGAATGTAGATAGTATGTTTAACTCACCGACTTAGATAGAGGACCGATTGATAGACGGTTGGACGAATGTTTAGTGATAGAACAGGATCGCTCAAATAGGTGTGTGAGTTTTGCATTAATAGATAATCTGAAAGTGTGTTTGTAAGCAAGGACACATTGTGAACGAGTTATGTCGAGATCGCCCGTCTGAGGGGATTTCAGTGAGGAAGAGTATTTGATAAGGTGTGTTGAAGACGCAGTTAAGGCGATGTGTGTGTGATGTCATTGCAAGGCAATAGAACTGGGTTTTAGATAGTTCGGAATTCCATCAATAGCTAATGCTTACAATTCCCGTTTTAGTAGAATGTTTAATTAAGATATGTATTATATTGTGTTTGTAATTTCTCTACTCATTCTATGATATGAGTATGACATAATAAATATACCACCTGCTGTGTGATATGGCATTTACTGAGTATGGTCATGATGATGCGGATGAGTGTGAGAATGTTCTAAGTTAGAATAACGGCCAGGGTATATAGTTGGATCTGTTACAAATCATTATTATATAGGTGCCGTGACCAGGATAGTCGTAGTTTTATAAATATAGTGTGTGTGTAGCTACAGATCTTTATTTGCCTGTGTAACACAAGTGTTGCAGTTATATATAACTTTTGTGTGTGTAGTTAGGAATAGAGGAGTAGCTAGTGGTTAGTGTTAGTTAAAATTGACAGCTTTTCCAATCATCTGACTGGTAAGTGTGACATTTTTCTTCCACCCATTGTTGTATTATTGACAAGCCTTTGTGCGTACTTGACAGTCTTATAAATTATTTTGGTGGGCCAGACGGGTTTATTCAATATGTCGAGGTTGGACAACGTTAAACAATGTTATTATTGTCTAGCTTTTGGACATTTGTCTATAGGATGCCCAAAAATAATTCGGAATACGAACGTTGTCTGGAGAAAAGGACTGTTTGTCAAAAACAAGTCTTTCATGGCACTAGCTGCAGTCAGCGATAAGTTGAAGGAGAAAAGTCAACTACAAAACCAGCTAAGAGAACTAACAGGCAGAGTTATTCGGCTGGAAAGACATGAAAAAGACCTCCAATGGAAGCTGCGACAGCTGTTGCAACAGTTTGAAAAGGGAGCTTTCAAACCAGCTAGGAAGGGGAGAAGAAGTCAAGAAATCACAGAAGTAAACACGGCCCAGTATTTTGGAAGGGAACAGAGTGGTAGGAAAGTGAGTAGGAAGCCCGTCCAACTTCCACATTCCGATCCGTGGAGGGACAGAGGTGGAAATCTCAGGACGGACGAGTTTGAACGACTGGAAAGAGGTGGCGAAAAGTTTAGGAGTTTGACCCAGGTGGAGAGGCCAAGTCAAATGAGAGGAGGAGGAATGGTTGGGCAGAAGTTTGAATCGGGCAGATTTTTAGCCCAGGAGAGGCCTTTTGCACGGTTACATATGGAGAGGCAGGACAGGAGCTATCAAAGAGACTTTGAGCACGAGACGAATGGACAGAACGAAAGAGATACAGGTTTTGTGTATACAGAAAAGTTAGGGACGGAGGGCAGATTACGCAATGCAAACGAGTCAAACGTTCTCTCAGAGGTCCAGATGAAACGGAACATCATCGAACAAAGTAAACCGAGAATTCAGGAAGAGGGTATTACGTCGATTAACATGGTCGGGCGTGCTGAAAGGGGCCAAGTTTACCAGGAACTTGTGGTCAAGCCTGGTAGAACATTAGTTGAAGTCGACGAAGAATCAAACAAGGAAATAGTCGGAGATTCGTCAGATAAAGAGGAAATGAGAGGGGGAGGAATGGTGGCAGGACCAGCTATGGTTTCGTGCCCACACATGCCAGGGCCTAGCCATGCGGGAGAAGTTGTTGAACAGACCGAAATAAGGGACAACCCTTCGGCCACTGAGGAAGGAAGTGGGAATGACGCACAGTTGGAATGCGAAACGGACGCACGAACAGCACCAAACGAAGGAGGAACAGAGTTTCTAAGGAAAACGAAGAAAAGGGAAAGTCAGGACAGCGAACCAGTCAGCGAAGCAAAGAAGAAAAGATCTCAGTTCGAGATAAGCCAACAATCAAACGAACAGTGTGAAAAGTCTTTCCCACAAATAGTGAATACAGATGAAACGGAAGGCTGAAGTAGCGGACGATGTAAGTGTACGTAACACAACCAGAGAACCGGTGGGTACGAACCAAACAACCGTGAAACAAACAGACCAGACGATGGGCGTTTTACAGGAGGAAATCGCAGAGACAGCTGATGGGGCAGCGCATAGTCTGGTTGAAATAAGCAGTACTGACAAGGAACGGCTGATACAATGTTTAGTGACGCTAGCCAAAACCATGGAATTCAGAAATGGAATTAGGTAAAGTCGTGGAGTACTTACACACATGGTAGTACAGATGTAGGGCTATCATGTGAAACACAGTAAATGTATGCATTTGCATAAAATTTGTTTCATCTACCGTTATCCTTGGGAAACGGAGATTTTGATAATTAGGGGGTAGGATATAGAGATGGAGGAATGACCAGATGTTAAAAATTCCTTTGAAGTCGTTGTCTGAAGTACACGCCAGACAATGAGCGGACGGTCAGTCTGAAGCGAAGACTGACCGAGATCAAAGGGACATTTCCGACCAGAGAAACGGACAGAACGGACAAGAGACGCAGGATAGCTGGATGCGCCAGGTAATGATTACGCGACGCGGGGTAACACGTGGACGTGATGTTTCGGTCAAAATCTGACCAGGTAGCTTTGATGCGGGGAATTTGGGGAAACAGCGGTGAATTAGTTAGATCACAACACTTGGTTTAGATTCCTCGTGACAAAGACCGCCAGCAGTTAACGTGGCTATCCAACTTTAACAAAGACTGCATCGTGACTAGTAGGGTTACAGCATGACGTAATTCGACAGGTGGACGATTCGGTTTTTGACTTTTGACTCAGACATAGTTTAGTATCTGATTAAGTTACAACTTAGTCATAGTTTAGTGACATAGTTTAGTATCTGATTAAGTTACAACTTAGTCATAGTTTAGTGACATAGTTTAGTATCTGATTAAGTTACAACTTAGTCATAGTTTAGTGACATAGTTTAGCATCTGTTTAAGTTAGAACTTAGTCATAGCTTAGTGACATAGTTTAGAACTTAGTCATAGTTTAGTATCTTATAAAGGGGGCATTAACAGGTGCTCATTTGTGGGGCACGAGCAGGAGTGAAGGTTGATGGCACTTGGTCATGTTTGTGTGTGCAAATATTCTGACATTTGTATTTTGACAATGGTAATACTTGCATTTTTAGTGGGTTGTATGGTCAACATATCATGCATTGAATTTTTCTTTATTTTGTTGTTGTTTTGTTGTTTAAACATGATTACATATCCTGACAGTATTAAAGATTACATATCCTGACAGTATCAAAGTGTGATACTTGCGGACTGACATACTGATATCATGAGTATGCGTGAAAATATTTTGACATTTGTATTTGGTGTTTGGGTTTTGACTAATGGTATTACTTGCATTTTTAGTGGATTGTATGGTCAACATAGTATGCATTGAATTTTTCTTTATTTTCTTGTTGTTGTTGTTGAATCATGTTTACAGGTACTTGATTCAGGTTATAAAGGCGATCTACAGAGCAGAATATCTCATCCAGACTGTAGGCCTCCGCAAACAGAGGTCACCACGAGTTCCAGAACAAAAAATAGCAGTTTGGAACACTAAGCTGGCCGACTTAATGGGACTTAGTGTTGTAACAGTAGATGTTACTGACTTGTTATGGTGTATATTTTATCACATGTATGTGGAGTCTTTGCAGAGAAGACTATATTGATCAGAAGTTGTAATATTGACTATGACATATGTTGTCAAATATCGTTTTTGTGGGAAACATAAAGAATTTTGCTGTTTTCTTTGAGAGGGGATAGCTGACAAGAGAGACAATGATAACTAGCCCGAGGATAACCCACGTAAATTCGTGGCCTCACAGGAGTTAGTATGAAGTGAATCGTCGGCCATGGGTCGTAAGGAGAGGCGTGTCTGTAAAAATTGACCTGAACTGGTCGTGTGTAACAATGAAGGTTCGTGTCCTTAGAGGAAGGCACGGGAACAGGGCGAGGTATGTTGACCTCAATGAGTAAGGAGAATTCCTTAAGGTGTTTCTGTTTTGATGAGTTAAAGGTCCCGCAGGGACAGACTTGGGTGTGTTTGACTGTAAAACGATTTAAAAGTGGTGGCTTATGTTGTAAAAACGACCAGCCACAGTGTTTTTCTTCTGCTTGAAATGATTGTGTATGTATTACAAAAAGTTTATATGTATCAAATGACATGTCTTTTATGCATGTACGATGTGAGTGAAGTTGTAAACAGAAGTGGTATTTACATTATGGATAGTGGAGACGAAAATTGTGTGACAGTGTTTTCTTTTCAAGGCATGTACGATGTGAGTGAAGTTGTAAACAGGAGTAGCGTTTACATTTTGGATAGTGGAGACGAAAATTGTGGTGTTTCGCCAGATGAAAAAAATGACCATCCATGTTTCGGTCTGTAGTTTAGGGAGGTAATGTAACAGTTCCCGCCGGAGCAAGGGGAGTTTAGGATGCATGAACATGTTAAAGCCTAAAGCTATCTGAATGCATGTCAAGGTCACTCACCGTCTCAGCAAAGGAGAACAGTTGGGTTAAGGAATGTGGACAGGTAGAAACTGACCACTGGCCTACCGTTTTTGGTAGGGGGAGATTGATTGACAGACGAAATTGGCAGCGGGGCTTGCTGCGAGAGAATGAGTGACAGGTGTGCAAAGTGTTTCGTTCCAATTGGGATTAAAGATGACCATACCTGAGATCGATTGGTCAAGCTCTGGCCTTGCTTGAGGATATATAACTCGAGACAATATTTAGCTCGAGAGGCTGGAGGAGAGATGGAGAGTGAGGGAGAGAGAGAGGCTGTATGGAGGAAAGTGAGAGAGAGAGACTGAATGTAGATAGTATGTTTAACTCTCCGACTTAGATAGAGGACCGATTGATTGACGGTTGGACGAATGTTTAGTGATAGAACAGGATCGCTCAAATAGGTGTGTGAGTTTTGCATTAATAGATAATCTGAAAGTGTGTTTGTAAGCAAGGACACATTGTGAACGAGTTATGTCGAGATCGCCCGCCTGAGGGGATTTAAGTGAGGAAGAGTATTTGATAAGGTGTGTTGAAGACGCAGTTAAGGCGATGTGTGTGTGATGTAATTGCAAGACAATAGAACTGGGTTTTAGATAGTTGGGAATTCCATCAATAGCTAATGCTTACAATTCCCGTTTTAGTAAAATGTTTAATTAAGATATGTATTATATTGTGTTTGTAATTTCTCTACTCATTCTATGATATGAGTATGATTCAATAAATATGCCACCTGCTGTGTGATTTATCATTTACTGAGTGTGGTCATGATGATGTGGATGAGTGTGAGAATGTTCTAAGCTAGAATAACGGCCAGGGCAAACAGTGGGATCTGCTACGAGAGTACCAGGCCCACCCCTGCTTCAGCTGGCTTTTATACGAACTTCGTCCTACTATGTATGGGGCCTATTAGTGAAAGTGTGTGTCCTAACATTGGGCCCTATTAGTGAAAGTGTGTGTCCTAACATTGGGGCCTTTTAGAGAAAGTGTGTGTCCTAACATTGGGGGCCTATTAGTGAAAGTGTGTGTTCTACCATTGGAGCCTATTAGTGAAAGTGTGTTTCCTACCATTGGGGCCTATTAGTGAAAGTGTGTGTCCTACCATTGGGGCCTATTAGTGAAAGTGTGTGTCCTACAACGGGGCCTATTAGTGAAAGTGTGTGTCCTACCATGCTTTGGAGTTGGTTATATTGTGGAATTGGGATGCAGAATGTTTTAGAGTTGGTTCTGATTGTGGCAGCATAAGACGTTTCCACAGAAGTTAGCTATCTAGAATGTTACCACATGCATCCACATCATTCAAGACTACTCGCAACAAATAAAATAGGAAAAGCAGGTAATAGATTTATTATATTAATATCACCAAAACCAATCAAACAGAACAATTGTAACAGTTCCAGCCCGAGCATGAGCGTTTAGGGAAGGAGTGATGTGGTTAGCGACAAAGGTACAAAGGTACCTGAATGCGTGCCAAGGTCACTCTCCGTCTGGACACTACGCCGAGGTAACTCACCATCTCAACAAAAGAAAACGGAGTTGATGGAAAGGATGTGTACAGGTAGACTAGGAACTGTCCACTGGCGTTCCAATTTGGGTAGTGGGGCATGAGTGACAGACAAGTGGGCAACAGAGAGCTTGCTGAGATATTTGAGTGACAGTGTTCAGAGTAATTTGTTCCAATAACGACTGATTGGCGCTATCCTTCAGAGATCCATTGGATAGCGCGGATACTGCTTGAGAGTATAAAATACTAGACAAAGTTTAGCTCAAACAGGCTGGCGATGGAGAGGGAATGAGAGCGAGAGAGAGAATGTAGATAGGAGTCTGTTTAGGTCACCGATTTGATAGAGGAGCGATTGATATACTGTTGTACGAATGTTAGAGATAGAACAGGATCGCTAAAACAGCATACGCCATTGAGTCGGGGCCAGTCCCTCAAATAGTTGTGTGTTGGGCATTTTGTATCTAGAGGTAATCTGAATGTGTGTTGTATGGAGGACACCTTGTGAACGAGGTATGTCCTGACCAGTTAAGCGAGTGTGTAGTTCGACTAGGTGAGATGTAGATGTGTGTGTGGTGTGTGTAGACACCGAGGGAATGAGGTATGTTCTAGAGTTGTGCAAGTGTACAACTGTGTCTAGGAGAGATGTAGATATCTGTCTGTGGTGTGTGTTGACACCGAGGGAACGATGTATGTTTCAGAGCGTGTGAATACGCAGATCGACTGAGTTGTGAGATCATATGTGAGCATACGTGGGATATATTGAGTGTATTATGTCCAGATCACCCGCCTGAGTGGATCTGAGAGGGGTATGTGATGTGTGTACGGCAATAGAACTGGGTTTTGATAGTTGGGAATTCCATCAATAGCTACTGTTTAAAATTTCCGCTTTAGTTTAATATTTATATTAACATATATATACGTATTAATATTTTTAGTTAAGATGATATTTCTTGTATTGTGTTGTAATTTCATTACACTCACTTTAATAGTGTTGTAAGATTATGATATAATAAATATGCCACCTGCTGTGTGCTACGTCATTTGCTGTGTGTGGTCATGAATGTTGTGGTTGAGTGTGGTAACGTTTTAGTTAGAATAACCCTCGTGCAAACAGCAGGATCTGCTACACAATCACAACAGCAATAACCATTATAAATATTAACTACAGGTTTAAGAATTAGCATTTGTTAGCTCTTCCCAACTACTTACAGCCCAGTTCTAGCCGTTACACTCCCCTCCCCTCATCTGCACAATCAACACACTCTCACAAACTCGTCTACACGATCGTATTATGTGCATTCACTCACACTCAGATCCATTCAGGCAGGTGATCTTGACATTACACATTCAATCTGTTCCCCGTATATTCTCATGGGATTACACACTCAATCGATCTGCGTATACTCATACTCCTGAACATACATCGTTCCATCGGTGTCCTGCCCACACCCCACACACATTCAGATCTCTTCTAGTCACAGGGTGCCCAACACACACCTTATAGAGCGACTGGCCAAGACTCAAAGGCGTATGCTGGTTTAGTAACCCTGCAACTCATTCAATCTCTCACACACTCGTAAGCAGCATGCTAAGCTAGTAGCAGCCTATCAATCGCTCTCTTAGTAAGTCATTGAGCTAAACTCCCAGTCCTCCCTCTCTCTCCGTGGCCAGTTAAACGTTGCCTAGTATTATATAATCTCAAGCAGTATCAGGGCTGTCCAGTTGTCTTCTGTGGGTTGTCTGACTCAGCGATCACTCTAGTTTCGATCTACCTCCAACTGTTATTGGAATGAATCACTCCAAATTCCTGTCATCCTAAAATGTCACAGCAAAACCTGATGGCCTCTGTCTGTTACTAACCACCCCCACCCCCACTATCCAAATCGAGACGCCAGAGTGGTCAGCTACTAACCCCTACCTGTGCCAGACACATTCTTCCTCTCAACCCTCCGTTTTCCTTTGTCGACTTTGTGTTGAGACGTGAGTGACCTTGGCACACATTCAGGTGCCTTGTTTTCAAAGTCGCTGGCCCCATCAGATGTAGAGAGTGCATTTATGTTAATAAACAACTTTGACTGGTGATGCTCATTTCCACGAAAGTAACATAAATCTAGATCATTCTAGAACTTCGACATTTTATTCTAGGGATGCCAAGCTCTAATACAAACAAGGAAATGGGTGTCTCGGAAAATATGGCAATGGAGAACCTGAAGGTAAAACTGGGGGAACTGAAGGTATAACTGGAGGAACTGAAGGTATAACTGGCGGAACTGAAGGTATAACTGGCGGAACTGAGGGTATAACTGGAGGAACTGAAGGTATAACTGGAGGAACTGAAGGTACAACTGAAGGAACTGAAGGTATCACTGGAGGAACTGAAGGTATAACTGGATGAACTGAATGTATAACTGGAGGAACTGAATGTAAAACTGGGGGAACTGAAGGTATAACTGGATGAACTGAATGTATAACTGGAGGAACTGAAGGTATAACTGGAGGAACTGAAGGTAAAACTGGATGAACTGAAGGTATAACTGGAGGAACTGAAGGTATAACTGGATGAACTGAAGGTATAACTGGAGGAACTGAAGGTAAAACTGGCGGAACTGAAGGTAAAACTGGATGAACTGAAGGTATAACTGGAGGAAATGAAGGTATAACTGGATGAACTGAATGTATAACTGGAGGAACTGAATGTATAACTGGAGGAACTGAAGGTATCACTGGAGGAACTGAATGTATAACTGGAGGAACTGAAGGTACAACTGGATGAACTATCACGGGAGGTAATATAACATCAGAAATGATCAAGTAAATGGGAAGGGCAGGTGGACTGTTATTCCTGAAAGCTCTCCAGTTAGCCTAACGCCACAAGGCTGTACCACAGGTTCTCTAGTTAGCCTAACGCCACAAGGCTGTACCACATGTTCTCCAGTTAGCCTAACGCTACAAGGCTGTACCACAGATTCTCCAGTTAGCCTAACGCCACAAGGCTGTACCACAGGTTCTCAGTTAGCCTGACAAGGCTGTACTGCAGGTTCTCCAGTTAGCCTAACGCCACAAGGCTGTACCACAGATTCTCCAGTTAGCCTGACGCCACAAGGCTGTCCCAAAGGACTGGGAGGTAGCCATTATTAGACCCATTTTCAGAGATGACAAACTACAGCAAGAAAGCTGGAGGGATTAACTCTTGAGTGTCTCGGCCGAACCCTGCTCTAGGGTACTGGAGTAGACTAAGGCATCTTCATGAACGACAAATGAACCAAATCTGGTTTCAGAGCCAACCGAAGTACTCGAGACATATCTTCCATCCAGACAAACCAGTGGGGAACATTGTGAGAGTGATGGTAACATGAATCTCTCTTTCGCGAAACTGGTAAAGGATTTCGATAAGGTTTCCTGGTGTCGGCTCTAGGGCTGCCAGAAAGAAAAGAACACCCCAGCACACTTTATCTGTGCTTTACTGGGGATTTATAATGCCTGCAGATACTGGGTTAGGACAAGAAGCTGCACGTCAGAGGAGTTCAAGGTCTGCTGAAACTGGATTAGGACAGGACAACATACGTAGAGAGACACTTACCCCCACCGACGTGAGAGAGGCACTTACCTCCACTGAGAGACACACTTACCCCCCACTGACGTGAGAGACACTTACCCCCATGGATGTGAGAGAGACACATTTACCTCCACTGACGTGAGAGACACACTTACCCCCACTGACGTAGAGAGACACTTACCCCCACTGACGTAGAGACACACTTACCCTCACTGACGTAGAGACACACTTACCCCCACTGACGTGGAGAGACACTTATCCCCACTGACGTAGAGAGACATTTACACCCACTGACGTAAACAAACACTTACCCCCACTGACGTGAGAGACACACTTACCCCCACTGACGTGAGAGACACTTACCCCCACTGACGTAGAGACACACTTACCCTCACTGACGTAGAGACACACTTACCCCCACTGACGTAGAGAGACACTTACCCCCACTGACGTAGAGAAACACTTACCCCCACTGACGTGAGAGACACACTTACCCCCACTGAGGTAGAGACACACTTACCCCCACTGACGTAGAAACACACTTACCTCCACTGACGTAGAAACACACTTACCCCCACTGATGTGAGAGACACTCTTACCCCCACTGACGTAGAGACACACTTACCCCCACTGACGTGAGAGACACTTATCCCCACTGACGTGAGAGACACTTACCTCCACTGACGTAGAGAGAGCAAAGGAAGCCAACGGTAGGGCCTGATATCCTGATCTGTCTGGCAATGACCCTTTTGTCACACTCAATGTCTGTAATCCACTTGGTGACTCGAACACTCCGACAACTGAGCCCGAACTCTGTGTCGAGGGCTTCAATTTTGAATCTAGGTAGCTCTTCTGTTGGCAAACATCAAGAGTGACAGCAATTAAAGCATCGATAAAATGTCGTTCAGAGACAAGCTGCATGTCGTTGGATGTGAAACGGAGAATATGGATGTTATGATGTTACGGAGCCAGCAACATCTGGGCTCTCGCCCTTCGACCCAATGCCATGTAATTCTATTTGCACTGTTTATCAGCTGTCTCCTAGTGCCATACAAAGTGTTCTATGTGTCTGGGCACGGAGGAAGAAGCATTTTCCTAAAATCATTGAGCACTGAGCACTCAAAGAGATGATGACCAACGGTTTCATATAGGTGTGTACACAGCTGGCTCTCAGGAGTATGTTGTGGTTGGATTCAGGTGTTTGTTTAGTGGGATGTGTTGGGTTCTGTTCAGGTGTTTGTTTAGTGGGATGTGTTGGGTTCTGTTAAGGTGTTTGTTTAGTGGGATGTGTTGGGTTCTGTTCAGGTGTTTGTTTAGTGGGATGTGTTGGGTTCTCAGTCAGTAAATGGTGGTCTCACCCTTCCTAGTGAGTTGATTTACACTGTCCCTTCCCGTGTTTCCATGGCCCATCTGGGACTTGCCATATGTCTGTAGATCTCCCTTCCCGTGTTTCCATGGCCCATCTGGGACTTGCCATATGTCTGTAGATCTCCCTTCTCGTGTTTCCATGGCCATCTCGTGCCTGCCATATGTATGTAGATCTCCATTCCTGTGTTTCCCATGACTCATCTGGGACTTGCCATATGTCTGTAGATCTCCCCTCTCGTGTTTCCATGGCCTATCTGTTCAGGGAAGTTTCTTTGTTCGCTGATCTTATGAACTGTTTGGATGTTTGTAAAGTTGTTGCTGTGTGTGGCTGTTCTTGTCTTGATTCCTCCTTTGCTAGACTGTCTGCCTTGCCATTGCCAGGTGTGTTTGAGTGTCCAGGGATCCACTGCAGAATTATTTTGGCAGCACTGGGAGTGATAATGTGGTCAATGTCTAGAGATATTTGGATAAGGTCAGGTCTACAATGACCAGCAACTTCTAACGGATAAGGTCAGATCTACAATGACCAGCAACTTCTAACGGATAAGGTCAGATCTACCATGACCAGCAACTTCTAACGGATAAGGTCAGATCTACAATGACCAGCAACTCCTGGTGCTTGAAGAGCTGCCATTGAATCTGTGAAAATAAGCGTTTTGGGCCTTTGAAGGAAAGGCATCAAAAACTATCCTTAGATTTTACAAATCGGCTTCAAGGGCAGTGATCTCGGCTTCATAGTTGGAGCAAACCTCCCCGCAAGCATCATACAGTTCATCAGAGGATCTGTCCGGGTCTTTAATATAAACGCCATAACCTGGTTTGATGGTGGCTTTAAACGCAGATCCATCAGTATATATCCATGTATCCATTCATCGGGATAGACATCAATAGTTCTTTGAGTTGCTCGAATGAGAATACCTAGATCTGAACTTTTGGTTGTATCATCTATTAATTGTACCTGTATTTCTGGTGTTTTAAGGAAAGCTTGTGAAGGTATGTCTTTTACTGCTCTCTGTAACTCTTGTCTTCTTTCAGGTAGATGGTCTCTGTCTTTGATTTCAATGACATGGTCAAGTACAGACTTTTGTTTAATTCTGCTTTTTGGCTGCCAGTTTTCTACGAGGAGTCTGTTGAGATGATCCCGTTTCATTTTGCTACTTCGCTCATAAACTTCCATAACTGCTTTATCCCTCCGCATCTGAAGGGGTTCCACTTGTGTGTGGACCTCGCAAGCTGCAGTTGGTGTTATCCTCATTGATCCACTAATGAAGTACAGAGCACTATTGTCTACCCTGTCCACGGATTCCAGGTTCGATTTGGTGGGAGGTAGGATGTGGGTGGGAGGATGTGGGTGGGAAGATGTGGGTTAGGATGTGGGTAAATGTGGGAGGTTGTGGGAGGGAGGATGTGGGTGGGAGGATGTGGGTGGGAGGATGTGGGTGGGAAGATGTGGGTGGGAGGTTGTGGGTGGGAGGTTGTGGGTGGGAAGATGTGGGTGGGAGGATGTGGGTGGGAGGATGTGGGTGGGAAGATGTGGGTTAGGATGTGGGTAAATGTGGGAGGATGTGGGTGGGAGGATGTGGCTGGGACGATGTAGGTGGCAGGATGTGGGTGGCAGGATGTGGGTGGGAGGACGTAGGTAAATGTGGGAAGATGTGGGTGGGAGGATGCGGATGGGAGGATGTGGGTTGGAGGATGTGGCTGGGAGGATGTAGGTGGGAGGATGTGGGTTAGGATGATGGTAAATGTGGGAGGCTGTGGGTGGAAGTTTGTGCGTGAGAGGATGTGGGTGGGAGGATGTGGGTGGGAGGATGTGGGTGGGACGATGTGGGTGGGAAGATGAAGATGTGGGTGGTAGGATGTGGGTAAATAAAGGAGGATGTGGGTGGGAGGATGTGGCTGGAAGGATGTGGGTGGGAGGATGTGGGTGGAAGGATGTGGGTGGGAGGATGTGGGTGGGAGGATGTGGGTAAATAAAGGAGGATGTGGCTGGAAGGATGTGAGTAAATTTGGGAGGATGTGGGTGGGAGGATGTGGGTAAATGTGGAAGGATGTGGGTGGGAGGATGTGGGTGGGAGGATGTGAGTAAATTTGGGAGGCTGTGGGTGGGAGGATGTGGGTGGGAGGATGTGGGTAAATGTGGAAGGATGTGGCTGGGAGGATGTGGGTGGGAGGATGTGGGTGGGAGGATGTGGGTGGGAGGATGTGGGTGGGAGGATCTGGGTGGGGGGATGTGGGTAAATGTGGGAGGATGTGGGTGGGAGGATGTGGCTGGGAGGTTGTGGGGTGGGGAGGATGTGGATGGGAGGTTGTGGGTGGGAGGATGTGGGTGGGAGGATGTGGCTGGGAGGTTGTGGGTGGGAGGTTGTGGGTGGGAGGATGTGGATGGGAGGATGTGGGTGGGAGGATGTGCCTGGGAGGATGTGGCTGGAAGGATGTGCGTGGGAGGATGTGGCTCGGAGGATGTGGGAGGGGGGAGGATGTGGGTTGAGTATTTGGGTGGGAGGATTTGGGTGGGGGGATGTGGGTGGGAGGATGTGGGTGGGAGGATGTGGGTAAATGTGGTAGGCTGTGGCTGGGAGGATGTGGTTCGAAGGATGTGGCTGGGAGGGTTTGTTTGGGAGGATATTTGTGGGAGGATGTGGATAAATGTGGGAGGATGTGGGTAGGAGGATGTGGGTAGGAGGATGTGGGTGGGAGGATGTGAGTAGGAGGATGTGCGTGGGAGGATGTGGGTAAATGTGGGAGGATGTGGGTGAGAGGATGTGGGTAAATGTGGGAGGCTGGGAATGTGAGGATGTGGTTAGGAGGATGTGGGTGGGAGGATGTGGGTGGGAGGGTGTAGGTGGGAGGATGTTGGTGGGAGGATGTGGCTGGGAGGATGTGGGTGGGAGGATGTGGGTGGGAGGATGTGGGTGAGGGTGGATTGGAAGCTGTGGGTAAGTGTGACTTGGAGACTGTGGGTAAGGGTGGCTGAGAGAAAGCGCGTTAGGATGACTTTGAGGCTGTGGGTTAGGGTGACTTGGAGGCTGTGGGTTAGGGTGACTTGGAGGCTGTGGGTTAGGGTGACTTGGAGGCTGTGGGTTAGGGTAACTTGGAGGCTGTGGGTTAGGGTGATTTGGAGGCTGTGTGTAAGAGTGGCTGAGATAAAGTGCGTTAGGGTGACTTGGAGGCTGTGGGTAAGGGTGACTTGGAGGCTGTGGGTTAGGGTGATTTGGAGGCTGTGTGTAAGAGTGGCTGAGATAAAGTGCGTTATGGTGACTTGTAGGCTGTGGGTAAGGGTGGCTGAGAGAAAGTGCGTTAGGGTGACTTGGAGGCTGTGGGTTAGGGTGACTTGGACTCTGTGGGTAAGGGTGACTTGGAGGCTGTGGGTTAGGGTGACTTGGAGGCTGTGGGTTAGGGTAACTTGGAGGCTGTGGGTTAGGGTGACTTGGAGGCTGTGGGTTAGGGTGACTTGGAGGCTGTGGGTTAGGGTGACTTGGAGGCTGTGGGTTAGGGTGACTTGAAGGCTGTGGGTTAGGGTGGCTTGGAGGCTGTGGGTTAGGGTGATTTAGAGGCTGTGGGTTAGGGTAACTTGGAGGCTGTGGGTTAGGGTAACTTGGAGGCTGTGGGTTAGGGTGACTTGAAGGCTGTGGGTTAGGGTGACTTGGAGGCTGTGGGTTAGGGTGACTTGGAGGCTGTGGGTTAGGGTGACTTGAAGGCTGTGGGTTAGGATGGCTTGGAGGCTGTGGGTTAGGATAGCTGAGGGAATGTTGACAATGAAGGAGGAGGTAATTTGAGGATGGTATGGATGTAAGTGAAGATGCCTGGATTGATACATACAACACATCAATTCTCAGAAACATCACAAATACTTACTTAGTCGCTTCTCTTCTACCGTGATGTGTAGAGGTTTGCCAGAGAGAACGCCACACTGCTCTATCCGCCGTCTTTTTCCTGGCCTCTTTCCAATCCAGCCCTCTATCACTTAGAGACTGTCGTATGTTGTCTTCCCAACGTACTTTGGGACGTCCTGGGGGTCTGCGTCCTTGACTTTTTATCTCTCATGACCGCTTTGATATCCGATCTTCTTCCATTCTACAGACATGTCCAAACCACTGTAGTTGGGGCTGGTCGTGTCTGCAGGGTTTGGACTTCGAGATTGCCACGTATTGTCTGGTTACGGATCTTGTCCCTTTTCGTCACCTGAGCCGCCTTTCTTAGGTACCTCATTTCTGAAATTTGTAATTGCCTTTCTTAGGCTGTAGTCATTGTACATGACTCACATCCATATGTCAGGACAGGCACATAGGTCGATCGGTATACATCCATCTTTTTTTTCCTGCTTATTTCTCTTTTCCTGAGGAAACCTCTGTTTACTGCATGGAAAAGTCTACTTGCTGCTGTCCTTCGTGCAGTTAACTCCTCTTTGATTCCTCCCCTGCTGTCCTAGATATTTAAAGTTGCTGTCCTGCTCCAGTGCTCGTGTTCCCAGGGTTATCTGATGTCTGTTTTCATCTCTGGCGATCACCATGGTTTTTGTTTTGGAGTTGCTGATGTGCATTCCTCTCTTCTTCAACTCTTCTTCCCAGACCTGCAAGTTGATCTGGAGATGTGCTTCGGTTTTCGTGATCAGGGGCACATCGTCTGCAAATGCTAGTTCCGATATGTAACTTGGTCTCCTCTTCCAGTACCCTACTTCATACTTTGTTGTCCGTTCCTTGCAGGCTTTGATGACTTCATCCATGAGGAGTATGAAAAGGTACGGTGATAGAATGTCCCCCTGTCTTACTCCGCTAGTGGTCCTGAACTCTCCTGACTTTTGAGTTGAAGTCCGCACATAATTTATGCATGTTTTATAGAAACTCTGTATGGTAAAGATCAGGGGTCATGTGATGTTCTTCCTTGTCAGGCACTTCCAGAGTATGTCCAAAAGAACTTTATCAAATGATTTCTCCAAATCCAAAAAGCAGAGATGCATCTCTTTATCATATTCAAGAGCCTTTTCACCGAGAAGGGAAATACCACTGTGATTTTCACATTGTCGATTGTCACCCTTATTAAATATTGGTATTATTATTGCAACCTCCCAGTCTCTTGGTATCTGCTTGTGGCGCCAAGCTGCCTTGAGAATCTTCATGAATAGCATCTCTCTTGCCGTTCTCATGTATTTAACTATTTCTGGTGTTATACCAGCATGTCCTACTGCTTTACCAATCTTAATTTTCTCCAATGCTACCTTTAGTTCTTCCATTGTGATATTATCGTTTCCCTCCATGGCTCCCTCTTCTTGAATTGGCTCACACAAACCACACACAAAATAGATCACAAAGAATGGCTCACACAAACCACACACAAAATAGATCACAAAGAATGGCTCACACAAACCACACACAGAATAGATCACAAAGAATGGCTCACAGAAACTACACACAGAATAGATCACAAAGAATGGCTCACACAAAGCGCACACAGAATAGATCACAAAGAATGGCTCACAGAAACCATTCACAGAATAGATCACAAAGAATGGCTCACAGAAACCACACACAGAATAGATCACAAAGGCTACACAAAGAATGGCTCACAGAAACCACACACAAAATAGATCACAAAGAATGGCTCACAGAAACCACACACAAAATAGATCACAAAGAATGATTCACAGAAACCACACACAGAATAGATCACAATGGCCACACAAAGAATGGCTCACAGAAACCACACACAAAATAGATCACAAAGAATGATTCACAGAAACCACACACAGACTAGATCACAAAGGCCACACAAAGAATGGCCCACAGAAACCACACACAGAATAGATCACAAAGAATGATTCACAGAAACCACACACAGACTAGATCACAAAGGCCACACAAAGAATGGCCCACAGAAACCACACACAGAATAGATCACAAAGAATGGCTCACAGAAATCACACACAGAATAGATCACAAAGGCCACACAAAGAATGGCTCACAGAAACCAGACACAGAATAGATCACAAAGAATGGCTCACACAAACCACATGTGGCAGAGTCCAGATTTAGCTGAGTAGTTTACTTATCTAAAGAGTTACAGAAAACACTATTCTGATATAACACTATCATTTATTAATCGTTAAAATACCAAAACCATAACAAAATACATCTAAACTAATAAATCATACTATATATAAATGTAACTACATCTAGCTGTTGATATTTCTGCCAAACTACATAACCCAAGCTATTGTCGATGCATTCCCCTTATCTGCACACTCAACACACACTCACAAGCTCGTCCTACGATCGGGTTACGTACTCACATTCACATATAAATCAGATCACCTTCAATCAGGTGATCTGTACTGTAACAGATCTTAGCTGTAGAGACAATACATAGAAGACATTTTTTAACTTTTACCAGAGTCGGCAGGAAGATAGGAAGAGCTTAGACATGTTTTAACTGTTACCAGAGTTGGAGGGAAGATAGGAAGAGCTTAGACATGTTTTAACTTTTACCAGAGTCGGCAGGAAAATAGGAAGAGCTTAGACATGTTTTAACTGTTACCAGAGTCGGCAGGAAGATAGGAAGAGCTTAGACATGTTTTAACTGTTACCAGAGTTGGAGGGAAGATAGGAAGAGCTTAGACATGTTTTAACTGTTACCAGAGTTGGAGGGAAGATAGGAAGAGCTTAGACAACCATTTTTCTTTCTCTTTCTTGGGATTTAAATGACCGAGTCAGTGCAGTTGAACTCAGTCCCGCCTGAATTTAAGTAACAAAAACGAACCACGTACGTTTTTGTCTCAAATTGCTTAGTTTAGCTAATCTTATGTGTAACTTTCAGGTAACACCAGCCATGTCTCTACACCTGGACCAATAGTAGTGGTAGACGAATAGACTTGTTGCCGCCGACAAACCGTCGTCTGGAAACCACATGAACAGAATGGGGGATAAGGGCAAGCAGACAGACAAAACCGCTCGCCGTTTCAGAAATAACACGATCTGGGGATGCAGAGCCCCGGTGGAGAGGTAAATTGACATTTAAATTTTGGAGAGAGACGCTCATTGGAGGGCAGGTGACGGAGAGAGACGCTCAGTGGAGGGCAGGTGACGGAGAGAGACGCTCAGTGGAGGGCAGGTGACGGAGAGAGACGCTCAGTGGAGGGCAGGCAACGAAGACAGACGCTCAGTGGAGGGCAGGTGACGGAGAGAGACGCTCAGTGGAGGGCAGGCGACGGAGAGAGACGCTCAGTGGAGGGCAGGTGACGGAGAGAGACGCTCAGTGGAGGGCAGGCGACGGAGAGAGACGCTCAGTGGAGGGCAGGTGACGGAGAGAGACGCTCAGTGGAGGGCAGGTGACGGAGAGAGACGCTAAGTGGAGGGTAGGTGACGGAGAGAGACGCTCAGTGTAGGGCAGGTGACGGAGAGAGACGCTCAGTGGAGGGCAGGCGACGGAGAGAGACGCTCAGTGGAGGGCAGGCGACGGAGAGAGATGCTCAGTGGAGGGCAGGTGACGGAGATATGCAGTTGAGGCCGACTTGAGTTGAGAACAACAGAGGTAGAACACTTCACTTCAGAGACAGAAAAAGAACACTTCACTTCAGAGAGAGAGAGAGAGAAAACTTCACTTCAGAGACAGAGAGAGAAGATTTCACTTCAGAGAGAGACAGAACACTTCACTTCAGAGAGAGAGAGAGAGAGAGAGAGAGAGAGAGAGAGAGAGAGAGAGAGAGATAGAACATTTCACTTCAGAGACAGATAGAGAACACTTCACGTCAGAGACAGAGAACACTTAACTTCAGAGACAGACTTGAGAAGAGACACACAGAGACGGGTCGTGAGATTTGAACACAGTTTTGAGCTAGAGGCAGTCTTCCAGTCATCCCATGGATCATATTTGACGCAGTTTATCCTGATGACGTCGAGACCACTTTGATCTACCACAGACAAAGAGAAACAAGACCACAGACGTCATACCTGGGTTTAGAACCTACGAAATTCACCATCAGCATGAAACAAAGTTCAATCACAGCAGGCCAGATTAAGTGAGGAGAAAGAACCGGGTAATAACAGTATCGATAAGGTTAGGTTTAGCGGTAGGAGTGTTTTAGATAAGCGTGTGAGAGAAAGAATTTAAGTTGTTAGAGAGTTTATAGTTGGCAGTGTTACTTGAATAAATAATCTGTTGTTTTGTGTTTATATTTAGTGTTACTTGAATTTGTTTAGAGTGAGTGTAGAGTGAAATAGAATAGAGCAGACCCCTTTACTGTCTGCTACAGAGCTCCATCAAATCGATCGGATCTGGTACAAAACATCAGTTGGATCGGGTACTCACTTGTAGTCACATATTCAGTCGATCTGTGCATACACATACAATCAGAACACACATCGTTCCCAAAGTGTCCTGCAAAAATTATACACATTCAGATCTCGTCCTTAAGCGATCTGTACATTCACAATCAATCAGGTCACTAACAATCAGGCGATCTGTGCATTCACAATCAATCAGGTCACTAACAATCAGACGATCTGTGCATTCACAATTATCTAGATCATTTTACGTATTCACACAAATCTGTACATTCACATGAAATTAGATTACACATCGTTCACTAGGTGTCCTGCAAGCACGACACACATTCAGATCTCTTGCTGTTCACTGGGTGTCCAACATAAACACCTATAGAGCGACTGGTAAAAACTCAAGGTGTATGCTGCTTCAGTCACCCTGCAAACTCACACACAACCAGACTCCTGACAGCCTCTCAGCAGTCACTCTCCTAG
The DNA here is from genome assembly GCA_036924085.1 of Ariolimax columbianus. NCBI lineage: Eukaryota > Metazoa > Mollusca > Gastropoda > Stylommatophora > Arionidae > Ariolimax > Ariolimax columbianus. The sequence continues at coordinate 96,834,528 of JAVGWX010000008.1, forward strand.
CCAGTCTCTCACTCTCCTAGCCAGTCTCTCACTCTCCTAGCCAGTCTCTCACTCTCCTAGCCAGTCTCTCAGTCACTCTCCTAGCCAGTCACTCTCCTAGCCAGTCTGTCAGTCACTCTCTCAGCCAGTCTGTCAGTCACTCTCTCAGCAAGTTTCTCAGTCACTCTCCTAGCCAGTCTCTCAGCCACTCTCTCAGTCTCTCTCCTAGCCCGTCTCTCAGTCACTCTTCTAGCCAGTCTGTCAGTCACTCTCTCAGCCAGTTTCTCAGTCACTCTCCTAGCCAGTCTCTCAGCCACTCTCTCAGTCTCTCTCCTAGCCAGTCTCTCAGTCACTCTCCTAGCCAGTCTCTCAGTCACTCTCCTAGCCAGTCTCTCAGTCACTCTCCTAGCCAGTCACTCTCCTAGCCAGTCTCTCAGTCACTCTCCTAGCCAGTCTCTCAGTCACTCTCCTAGCCAGTCTCTCGGCCACTCTCTCAGCCAGTCTCTCAGTCACTCTTCTAGCCAGTCTCTCAGTCACTCTCCTAGCCAGTCTCAGTCACTCTCCTAGCCAGTCTCTCAGTAACTCTCCTAGCCAGTCTCTCAGTCACTCTCCTAGCCAGTCACTCTCCTAGCCAGTCTCTCAGTCACTCTCCTAACCAGTCTCTCAGCCAGTCTCTCAGCCAGTCTCTCAGCCAGTCTCTCAGTCACTCTCCTATCCAGTCTCTCAGCCACTCTCCCAGCCAGTCTCTCAGCCAGTCTCTCAGCCAGTCTCTCAGCCAGTCTCTCAGCCAGTCACTCAGCCAGTCTCTCAGCCAGTCTCTCAGCCAGTCTCTCAGCCAGTCTCTCAGTCACTCTCCTAGCCAGTCACTCTCCTAGCCAGTCTCTCAGTCACTCTCCCAGCCAGTCTCTCAGCCAGTCTCTCAGCCAGTCTCTCAGCCACTCGCCTAGCCAGTCTCTCAGCCAGTCTCTCAGCCAGTCACTCAGCAACTCGCCTAGCCAGTCTCTCAGCCACTCTCAGCTAGTCTCTCAGCCAGTCTCTCAGCCACTCTCAGCTAGTCTCTCAGCTTTCTCACAAGCCACTCTCCCAGCCAGTCTCTCAGCCAGTCTCTCAGCCAGTCTCTCAGCCAGTCTCACAGCCAGTCTCTCAGCCAGTCTCTCAGCAACTCGCCTAGCCAGTCTCTCAGCCACTCTCATCTAGTCTCTCAGCCAGTCTCTCAGCGACTCTCAGCCAGTCTCTCAGCCAGTCTCTCAGTCACTCTCCTAGCCAGTCTCTCAGCCACTCTCCCAGCCAGTCTCTCAGCCAGTCTCTCAGCCAGTCTCTCAGCCACTCGCCTAGCCAGTCTCTCAGCCACTCTCATCTAGTCTCTCAGCCAGTCTCTCAGCCACTCTCAGCTAGTCTCTCAGCCAGTCTCTCAATCACTCTCAGCTAGTCTCTCAGCTTTCTCACAAGCCACTTTCCCAGCCAGTCTCTCAGCCAGTCTCTCAGCCAGTCTCTCAGCCAGTCTCTCAGCCAGTCTCTCAGCCAGTCTCTCAGCCACTCGCCTAGCCAGTCTCTCAGCCACTCTCATCTAGTCTCTCAGCCAGTCTCTCAGCCACTCTCAGCCAGTCTCTCAGCCAGTCTCTCAGTCACTCTCCTAGCCAGTCTCTCAGCCACTCTCCCAGCCAGTCTCTCAGCCAGTCTCTCAGCCAGTCTCTCAGCCAGTCTCTCAGCCAGTCTCTCAGCCAGTCTCTCAGTCACTCTCCTAGCCAGTCACTCTCCTAGCCAGTCTCTCAGTCACTCTCCCAGCCAGTCTCTCAGCCAGTCTCTCAGCCAGTCTCTCAGCCAGTCTCTCAGCCAGTCTCTCAGCCAGTCTCTTAGCCACTCGCCTAGCCAGTCTCTCAGCCAGTCTCTCAGCCAGTCTCTCAGCCAGTCTCTCAGCCACTCGCCTAGCCAGTTTCTCAGCCACTCTCAGCTAGTCTCTCAGCCAGTCTCTCAGCCACTCTCAGCTAGTCTCTAGCCTTTCTCACAAGCCACTCTCCCAGCCAGTCTCTCAGCCAGTCTCTCAGCCAGTCTCTCAGCCAGTCTCTCAGCCAGTCTCTCAGCCAGTCTCTCAGCCAATCTCTCAGCCACTTGCCTAGCCAGTCTCTCAGCCACTCTCAGCTAGTCTCTCAGCCAGTCTCTCAGCCACTCTCAGCCAGTCTCTCAGCCAGTCTCTCAGCCACTCGCCTAGCCAGTCTCTCAGCCACTCTCAGCTAGTCTCTCAGCCAGTCTCTCAGCCATTCTCAGCTAGTCTCTCAGCCAGTCTCTCAGCCACTCTCAGCTAGTCTCTCAGCTTTCTTCCAAGCCCGTCTCTCAGCCAGTCTCTCAGCCAGTCTCTCAGCCAGTCTCTCAGCCAGTCTCTCAGCCAGTCTCTCAGCCAGTCTCTCAGCCACTCGCCTAGCCAGTCTCTCAGCCACTCTCAGCTAGTCTCTCAGCCAGTCTCTCAGCCACTCTCAGCTAGTCTCTCAGCTTTCTCACAAGCCACTCTCCCAGCCAGTCTCTCAGCCAGTCTCTCAGCCACTCTCAGCTAGTCTCTCAGCTTTCTCACAAGCCACTCTCCCAGCCAGTCTCTCAGCCAGTCTCTCAGCTACTCGCCTAGCCAGTCTCTCAGCCAGTCTCTCAGCCAGTCTCTCAGCCAGTCTCTCAGCTACTCGCCTAGCCAGTCTCTCAGCCAGTCTCTCAGCTAGTCTCTCAGCCAGTCTCTCAGCCAGTCTCTCAGCCAGTCTCTCAGTCACTCTCCTAGCCAGTCACTCTCCTAGCCAGTCTCTCAGTCACTCTCCCAGCCAGTCTCTCAGCCAGTCTCTCAGCCAGTCTCTCAGCCACTCGCCTAGTAAGTCTCTCAGCCAGTCTCTCAGCCAGTCTCTCAGCAACTCGCCTAGCCAGTCTCTCAGCCACTCTCAGCTAGTCTCTCAGCCAGTCTCTCAGCCACTCTCAGCTAGTCTCTCAGCTTTCTCACAAGCCACTCTCCCAGCCAGTCTCTCAGCCAGTCTCTCAGCCAGTCTCTCAGCCAGTCTCTCAGCCAGTCTCTCAGCCACTCGCCTAGCCAGTCTCTCAGCCACTCTCATCTAGTCTCTCAGCCAGAATCTCAGCCACTCTCAGTCAGTCTCTCAGCCAGTCTCTCAGTCACTCTCCTAGCCAGTCTCTCAGCCACTCTCCCAGCCAGTCTCTCAGCCAGTCTCTCAGCCAGTCTCTCAGCCAGTCTCTCAGCCAGTCTCTCAGCCAGTCTCTCAGCCAGTCTCTCAGTCACTCTCCTAGCCAGTCACTCTCCTAGCCTGTCTCTCAGTCACTCTCCCAGCCAGTCTCTCAGCCAGTCTCTCAGCCAGTCTCTCAGCCAGTCTCTCAGCCAGTCTCTCAGCCAGTCTCTTAGCCACTCGCCTAGCCAGTCTCTCAGCCAGTCTCTCAGCCAGTCTCTCAGCCAGTCTCTCAGCCACTCGCCTAGCCAGTCTCTCAGCCACTCTCAGCTAGTCTCTCAGCCAGTCTCTCAGCCACTCTCAGCTAGTCTCTCAGCTTTCTCACAAGCCACTCTCCCAGCCAGTCTCTCAGCCAGTCTCTCAGCCAGTCTCTCAGCCAGTCTCTCAGCCAGTCTCTCAGCCAGTCTCTCAGCCAATCTCTCAGCCACTTGCCTAGCCAGTCTCTCAGCCACTCTCAGCTAGTCTCTCAGCCAGTCTCTCAGCCACTCTCAGCCAGTCTCTCAGCCAGTCTCTCAGCCACTCGCCTAGCCAGTCTCTCAGCCACTCTCAGCTAGTCTCTCAGCCAGTCTCTCAGCCACTCTCAGCTAGTCTCTCAGCCAGTCTCTCAGCCACTCTCAGCTAGTCTCTCAGCTTTCTTCCAAGCCCGTCTCTCAGCCAGTCTCTCAGCCAGTCTCTCAGCCAGTCTCTCAGCCAGTCTCTCAGCCAGTCTCTCAGCCAGTCTCTCAGTCACTCTCCTATCCAGTCTCTCAGTCACTCTCCTAACCAGTCTCTCAGCCAGTCTCTCAGCCAGTCTCTCAGCCAGTCTCTCAGTCACTCTCCTATCCAGTCTCTCAGCCACTCTCCCAGCCAGTCTCTCAGCCAGTCTCTCAGCCAGTCTCTCAGCCAGTCTCTCAGCCAGTCACTCAGCCAGTCTCTCAGCCAGTCTCTCAGCCAGTCTCTCAGCCAGTCTCTCAGTCACTCTCCTAGCCAGTCACTCTCCTAGCCAGTCTCTCAGTCACTCTCCCAGCCAGTCTCTCAGCCAGTCTCTCAGCCAGTCTCTCAGCCACTCGCCTAGCCAGTCTCTCAGCCAGTCTCTCAGCCAGTCACTCAGCAACTCGCCTAGCCAGTCTCTCAGCCACTCTCAGCTAGTCTCTCAGCCAGTCTCTCAGCCACTCTCAGCTAGTCTCTCAGCTTTCTCACAAGCCACTCTCCCAGCCAGTCTCTCAGCCAGTCTCTCAGCCAGTCTCTCAGCCAGTCTCACAGCCAGTCTCTCAGCCAGTCTCTCAGCAACTCGCCTAGCCAGTCTCTCAGCCACTCTCATCTAGTCTCTCAGCCAGTCTCTCAGCGACTCTCAGCCAGTCTCTCAGCCAGTCTCTCAGTCACTCTCCTAGCCAGTCTCTCAGCCACTCTCCCAGCCAGTCTCTCAGCCAGTCTCTCAGCCAGTCTCTCAGCCACTCGCCTAGCCAGTCTCTCAGCCACTCTCATCTAGTCTCTCAGCCAGTCTCTCAGCCACTCTCAGCTAGTCTCTCAGCCAGTCTCTCAATCACTCTCAGCTAGTCTCTCAGCTTTCTCACAAGCCACTTTCCCAGCCAGTCTCTCAGCCAGTCTCTCAGCCAGTCTCTCAGCCAGTCTCTCAGCCAGTCTCTCAGCCAGTCTCTCAGCCACTCGCCTAGCCAGTCTCTCAGCCACTCTCATCTAGTCTCTCAGCCAGTCTCTCAGCCACTCTCAGCCAGTCTCTCAGCCAGTCTCTCAGTCACTCTCCTAGCCAGTCTCTCAGCCACTCTCCCAGCCAGTCTCTCAGCCAGTCTCTCAGCCAGTCTCTCAGCCAGTCTCTCAGCCAGTCTCTCAGCCAGTCTCTCAGTCACTCTCCTAGCCAGTCACTCTCCTAGCCAGTCTCTCAGTCACTCTCCCAGCCAGTCTCGCAGCCAGTCTCTCAGCCAGTCTCTCAGCCAGTCTCTCAGCCAGTCTCTCAGCCAGTCTCTTAGCCACTCGCCTAGCCAGTCTCTCAGCCAGTCTCTCAGCCAGTCTCTCAGCCAGTCTCTCAGCCACTCGCCTAGCCAGTCTCTCAGCCACTCTCAGCTAGTCTCTCAGCCAGTCTCTCAGCCACTCTCAGCTAGTCTCTAGCCTTTCTCACAAGCCACTCTCCCAGCCAGTCTCTCAGCCAGTCTCTCAGCCAGTCTCTCAGCCAGTCTCTCAGCCAGTCTCTCAGCCAGTCTCTCAGCCAATCTCTCAGCCACTTGCCTAGCCAGTCTCTCAGCCACTCTCAGCTAGTCTCTCAGCCAGTCTCTCAGCCACTCTCAGCCAGTCTCTCAGTCAGTCTCTCAGCCACTCGCCTAGCCAGTCTCTCAGCCACTCTCAGCTAGTCTCTCAGCCAGTCTCTCAGCCACTCTCAGCTAGTCTCTCAGCCAGTCTCTCAGCCACTCTCAGCTAGTCTCTCAGCTTTCTTCCAAGCCCGTCTCTCAGCCAGTCTCTCAGCCAGTCTCTCAGCCAGTCTCTCAGCCAGTCTCTCAGCCAGTCTCTCAGCCAGTCTCTCAGCCACTCGCCTAGCCAGTCTCTCAGCCACTCTCAGCTAGTCTCTCAGCCAGTCTCTCAGCCACTCTCAGCTAGTCTCTCAGCTTTCTCACAAGCCACTCTCCCAGCCAGTCTCTCAGCCAGTCTCTCAGCCACTCTCAGCTAGTCTCTCAGCTTTCTCACAAGCCACTCTCCCAGCCAGTCTCTCAGCCAGTCTCTCAGCTACTCGCCTAGCCAGTCTCTCAGCCAGTCTCTCAGCCAGTCTCTCAGCCAGTCTCTCAGCTACTCGCCTAGCCAGTCTCTCAGCCAGTCTCTCAGCTAGTCTCTCAGCCAGTCTCTCAGCCAGTCTCTCAGCCAGTCTCTCAGTCACTCTCCTAGCCAGTCACTCTCCTAGCCAGTCTCTCAGTCACTCTCCCAGCCAGTCTCTCAGCCAGTCTCTCAGCCAGTCTCTCAGCCACTCGCCTAGCCAGTCTCTCAGCCAGTCTCTCAGCCAGTCTCTCAGCAACTCGCCTAGCCAGTCTCTCAGCCACTCTCAGCTAGTCTCTCAGCCAGTCTCTCAGCCACTCTCAGCTAGTCTCTCAGCTTTCTCACAAGCCACTCTCCCAGCCAGTCTCTCAGCCAGTCTCTCAGCCAGTCTCTCAGCCAGTCTCTCAGCCAGTCTCTCAGCCACTCGCCTAGCCAGTCTCTCAGCCACTCTCATCTAGTCTCTCAGCCAGAATCTCAGCCACTCTCAGCCAGTCTCTCAGCCAGTCTCTCAGTCACTCTCCTAGCCAGTCTCTCAGCCACTCTCCCAGCCAGTCTCTCAGCCAGTCTCTCAGCCAGTCTCTCAGCCAGTCTCTCAGCCAGTCTCTCAGCCAGTCTCTCAGCCAGTCTCTCAGCCAGTCTCTCAGTCACTCTCCTAGCCAGTCACTCTCCTAGCCTGTCTCTCAGTCACTCTCCCAGCCAGTCTCTCAGCCAGTCTCTCAGCCAGTCTCTCAGCCAGTCTCTCAGCCAGTCTCTCAGCCAGTCTCTTAGCCACTCGCCTAGCCAGTCTCTCAGCCAGTCTCTCAGCCAGTCTCTCAGCCAGTCTCTCAGCCACTCGCCTAGCCAGTCTCTCAGCCACTCTCAGCTAGTCTCTCAGCCAGTCTCTCAGCCACTCTCAGCTAGTCTCTCAGCTTTCTCACAAGCCACTCTCCCAGCCAGTCTCTCAGCCAGTCTCTCAGCCAGTCTCTCAGCCAGTCTCTCAGCCAGTCTCTCAGCCAGTCTCTCAGCCAATCTCTCAGCCACTTGCCTAGCCAGTCTCTCAGCCACTCTCAGCTAGTCTCTCAGCCAGTCTCTCAGCCACTCTCAGCCAGTCTCTCAGCCAGTCTCTCAGCCACTCGCCTAGCCAGTCTCTCAGCCACTCTCAGCTAGTCTCTCAGCCAGTCTCTCAGCCACTCTCAGCTAGTCTCTCAGCCAGTCTCTCAGCCACTCTCAGCTAGTCTCTCAGCTTTCTTCCAAGCCCGTCTCTCAGCCAGTCTCTCAGCCAGTCTCTCAGCCAGTCTCTCAGCCAGTCTCTCAGCCAGTCTCTCAGCCAGTCTCTCAGCCACTCGCCTAGCCAGTCTCTCAGCCAGTCTCTCAGCCACTCGCCTAGCCAGTCTCTCAGCCAGTCTCTCAGCCACTCGCCTAGCCAGTCTCTCTGCCACTCTCAGCTAGTCTCTCAGCCAGTCTCTCAGCCACTCTCAGCTAGTCTCTCAGCTTTCTCACAAGCCACTCTCCCAGCCAGTCTCTCAGCCAGTCTCTCAGCCACTCTCAGCTAGTCTCTCAGCTTTCTCACAAGCCACTCTCCCAGCCAGTCTCTCAGCCAGTCTCTCAGCCAGTCTCTCAGCTACTCGCCTAGCCAGTCTCTCAGCCAGTCTCTCAGCCAGTCTCTCAGCCAGTCTCTCAGCCAGTCTCTCAGCTACTCGCCTAGCCAGTCTCTCAGCCAGTCTCTCAGCCAGTCTCTCAGCCAGTCTCTCAGCTACTCGCCTAGCCAGTCTCTCAGCCAGTCTCTCAGCCAGTCTCTCAGCTACTCGCCTAGCCAGTCTCTCAGCCAGTCTCTCAGCCAGTCTCTCAGCCAGTCTCTCAGCTACTCGCCTAGCCAGTCTCTCAGCCAGTCTCTCAGCCAGTCTCTCAGCTACTCGCCTAGCCAGTCTCTCAGCCAGTCTCTCAGCCAGTCTCTCAGCTACTCGCCTAGCCAGTCTCTCAGCCAGTCTCTCAGCCAGTCTCTCAGCCAGTCTCTCAGCCAGTCTCTCAGCTACTCGCCTAGCCAGTCTCTCAGCCAGTCTCTCAGCCAGTCTCTCAGCCAGTCTCTCAGCTACTCGCCTAGCCAGTCTCTCAGCTTTCTCACAAGCCACTCTCCCAGCCAGTCTCTCAGCCAGTCTCTCAGCCAGTCTCCCAGCTACTCGCCTAGCCAGTCTCTCAGCTTTCTCACAAGCCACTCTCCCAGCCAGTCTCTCAGCTACTCGCCTAGCCAGTCTCTCAGCCAGTCTCTCAGCCAGTCTCTCAGCCAGTCTCTCAGCTACTCGCCTAGCCAGTCTCTCAGCTTTCTCACAAGCCACTCTCCCAGCCAGTCTCTCAGCCAGTCTCTCAGCTACTCGCCTAGCCAGTCTCTCAGTCAGTCTCTCAGCCAGTCTCTCAGCCACTCGCCTAGCCAGTCTCTCAGCCACTCGCCTAGCCAGTCTGTTTGAGCTCGTCTTTGCAGAGTATTTTATAATCTTAAACACAAACATGGCTGCTCAATGGCGTCTTTTGGTCATCTTACTTAGCCATCACTCTAATATGGAACTACCCCTAATTAATTGTTATTGAATGGCTATTCCTGTCATTCTAAATGTCGAAGTCTGTCGTGGCGTTATCTGACTGTCAGCAACCGCCCCCCCCCCCCATTCTCCACCAACTATACTAATTCGGAACGCCAAAGTGGTCAGCTACGAACCCCCACCTCAGCTCAGAACATCCCTCTCCCTATCCTCCCTGTACCAGACAAAGTCTTCCACCGAAACCCCTCGTTTCCTTTGTTTGACCTAGTGTCCAGACGGTGATTGACCTTGGCACGCATTCAGGCAACCTTTGTTCCCAGAGTCGGCAGTCCAATCTGCTTTGTCTTAAAAGCCCATGTCCAGCTGGAACTGTCACACACACACAAAGAATGGCTCACATAAACCACACAAGGTCAGACTGCCAAGAACATAGTAACATGGCAAAATGGTAACATGAAACCACGGCAACGTGACAACACGACAACATGGTAACATGACAACACGACAACGTGACAACACGGCAACGTGACAACATGACAACATGGTAATATGACAACACAGCAACGTGACAACACGGCAACGTGACAACATGACAACATGGTAACATGACAACACTACAACGTGACAACACGGCAACGTGACAACATGGTAACATGACAACACGGCAACGTGACAACATGGCAACGTGACAACATGGCAACGTGACAACATGGTAACATGACAACACGGCAACATGACAATACGGCAACGTGACAACATGGTAACATGACAACACGGCAACATGACAACACGGCAACGTGACAACATGCCAACATGGTAACATGACAACACGGCAACGTGACAACACGGCAACGTGACAACACCGCAACATGATAAAATGGTAATATGACAACATGACAACATGGTAACATGGTAACATGACAACATGACAATATGGTAACATGACAACATGATAACTTGGTAACATGACAACATAACAACATAGTAAAATGACAACATGGTAACATGGTATCATGACAACAGAGTAACATGACAACATCGTAACATGGTAACATGACAACAGAGTAACATGACAACATGGTAACATGACAACATGCTAACATGGTAACATGACAACAGAGTAACATGACAAAACATGGTAACATGGTAACATGACAACAGAGTAACATGACAACATGGTAACATGACAACATGGTAACATGGTAACATGACAACAGAGTAACATGACAACATGGTAACATGGTAACATGACAACAGAGTAACATGACAACATGGTAACATGACAAAACTACGCTAAACGGTTATTACAATATAACAACTAGCCTAGATCGTGGAGGCACAAGAAAGGTTATTACAGTACTCACACAGTGACAGTTGTCAAATTTGGTGATATCTGGAGACGAAATGACAGAATCGAAAAACAAAATATGAAGAAATCTTGAACAGTCCAGCCATCATTTGCAAACCTTAAAATGAACAAGAACGCGGATATTCATTAAGGAAAAGAGTTTGGTCTTACCTGTCTCCCTCCCGTAGAGCCTCAGCCAGACGACCAGGTGCGCATGCTGCCACGTCACAACCAGATCATCAATGTATGAATCCACTAAACAAGTTTGGTCATCTCCGTCCGTCACCTGCCTAGCGCTAGTGCCAGAGCTAGTTACCACAGACAGGCTACTGGCTACAAGATCCACTGTCAGTGACATAAAACACTATCATCAGAGCCAGGTTATTATTCTTGAAATTATGAACTTGATTTGTGTGTCAGGTCATGATATCCTTGCGCTACACACAACTAGACATCTCTACACACAACTAGACATCTCTACACACAACTAGACATCTCTACACACAACTAGACATCTCTACACACAACTAGACATCTCTACACACAACTGGACATCTCTACACACAACTAGACATCTCTACACGCAACTAGACATGCCTACACACAACTAGACATCTCTACACACAACTAGACATCTCTACACACAACTAGACATCTCTACACACAACTAGACATATCTACACACAACTAGACATGCCTACACACAACTAGACATCTCTACACACAACTAGACATCTCTACACACAACTAGACATTTCTACACACAACTAGACATCTCTACACACAACTAGACATCTCTACACACAACTAGACATCTCTACACACAACTAGACATGCCTACACACAACTAGACATCTCTACACACAACTAGACATCTCTACACACAACTAGACATCTCTACACACAACTAGACATCTCTACACACAACTAGACATCTCTACACACAACTAGACATCTCTACACACAACTAGACATCTCTACACACAACTAGACATGCCTACACACAACTAGACATCTCTACACACAACTAGACATCTCTACACACAACTAGACATATCTACACACAACTAGACATCTCTACACACAACTAGACATCTCTACACACAACTAGACATCTCTACACACAACTAGACATCTCTACACACAACTAGACATCTCTACACACAACTAGACATCTCTACACACAACTAGACATCTCTACACACAACTAGACATTTCTACACACAACTAGACATCTCTACACACAACTAGACATCTCTACACACAACTAGACATCTCTACACACAACTAGACATCTCTACACACAACTACACATGCGTACACACAATTAGACATCTCTACACACAACTAGACATCTGTACACACAACTAGACATCTCTACACACAACAAGACATCTCTACACACATCTAGACATGCCTACACACAACTAGACATCTCTACACACAACTAGACATCTCTACACACAACTAGACATCTCTACACACAACTAGACATCTCTACACACAACTAGACATCTCTACACACAACTAATCATACCTACACACAACTAGACATCTCTACACACAAATAGACATGCCTACACACAACTAGACATCTCTACACACAACTAGACATCTCTACACACAACTAGACATCTCTACACGCAACTAGACATCTCTACACACAACTAGACATCTCTACACACAACTAGACATCTCTACACACAACTAGACATCTCTACACACAACTAGACATCTCTACACACAACTAGACATCTCTACACACAACTAGACATCTCTACACACAACTAGACATCTCTACACACAACTAGACATGCCTACACACAACTAGACATCTCTACACACAACTAGACATCTCTACACACAACTAGACATCTCTACACACAACTAGACATCTCTACACACAACTAGACATCTCTACACACAACTAGACATCTCTACACACAACTAGACATCTCTACACACAACTAGTCATACCTACACACAACTAGACATCTCTACACCTAAATAGACTTCCTACACACAAATAGACATCTCTACACACAACTAGACATCTCTACACACAACTAGACATCTTTACACGCAACTAGACATCTCTACACACAACTAGACATCTCTACACACAACTAGACATCTCTACACAACTAGACATCTCTACACACAACTAAACATCTCTACACACAACTAGACATGCCTACACACAACTAGACATCTCTACACACAACTAGACATCTCTACACACAACTAGACATCTCTACACACAACTAGACATCTCTACACACAACTAGACAGTGTTCTAGTATCCAATGCCCAACCACTTCAGATCAAATCCACACGTGAGCTTCACTTGGAAGTATTTATGTTCTTGTCGATTTTGTTGTTGTTTCTGATGCTGATGTTGTTGTTGATGTTGTTGTTGTTGTTGATGTTGTTGTTTCTGTAGTTGTTGCCGATGTTGCTTCTGTTGTTGATGTTATTGTTGCTGATCTTGTTGCTGATGGTGTTGCTGCAGTTGCTGATGGTGTTTCTATTTGCTGTTGTTTCTGTTGTCGATGCTGTTGTTATTGTTGGTGTTATTGGTATTGTTGTTGAGGTTGTTGCTGCTGTTGTTTTTGCTGTTGTTGTTGCTGATGATGTTGTTGTTGTTGATGATGTTGTTACTGATGGTGTTGTTGTTGATGATGTTGTATTTGCTGTTGCGGCTGTTGTTGTTATTGGTGTTGTTGCTGTTGTTGTTGCTGTTGAAGGCCATTCGTACTGAGATAGTTGAACTGTTGATGATTTTTCTTGTTTTGTAGGTTACTGTTGCTCTTCTTTCATCCCAAAGTCTGCTTGGTTGGGGTGTCTTTTTAGTCGTAGTTCAATGTGAAGCTTCTCAGGAACTCACTAACATGTCGACTACAGAGCTGATCCTCACCCCCGTTGGTCTTCTTCTTCTTCTTCTTCTTCTTCGTACGCTGTCAGACGTCAACCTGTATTTTTTTAGAAAAAAGCAGCGGTCATCCTGAGGCTGTCGACACTGCCATAGAGCTTGTCTAGTGTTGCCACTGATGATGGCCACATGTGCTTTCTCTGGTCCTCGTATTTCGGGTAGTTTTGCAGCAGATGTTCAGGGGTCATTTGTCCGGTACCACAAGTGTATTCGTCCGTGCCACCTATCTTCAGTTTATTAAATAGATGGTACCTCAGTCTATTGTGGCATGCTCTCTTCTTTTCAACTAGTAATAGGCATAATTGTTTGTGTAGCCAGTATGTTCTGTTTCCCATTTGGCCATGTATCTGGCTCTAATAAGCCTTTTGGACTCTTCGTAGGTCACACTAGAATCTGGTTGTGGTAGTCTTGCATCTTATTTTGCCAGTCTGTCTGCCTCCTCGTTGTCTTGGATGTTACAGTAGGATGGAACCCACTGTGCCACTACACTTTTTGGTGCAGACTGCTGGCATAGTTGACAGAGTACTGCTCTTAAATGATTAAGTTCAGTATTTTTCTGGCTTTTTAGTGCTGTGACTAGCATCTGTAAACAGGACTATCTGGCTTTCATTTCTTTTGCCTGTCAGCATTGCTTCTACTGCAGCCCTCAGTACCTCTGCCTCCGCTTTGAAATTGCTTGAGTATTTTCCAGTTGCCACGGATAGTGTTATTTTTCTACCATTTGGTAGGCTCTGGAATACCCCTGCCCCTCCGTTCTGTGTTGTGTTTGTTACAGAACCGTCGGTGTATGCATGGGTCCAGTCCATGCTTGGGTAGTTTTTCGTTTTGTACCTCGGGGTTATGTCTCTTCATTCTTTTTCAGTCTGGCTGTTCTTGTTTCCAAGACCTGGTATATTTTTTACCACCCCCATAATGATATGCTGTTTCCAGGTAGGTTTGCGTACAGTAGGGATGAGCTTTGGTGTTATCAATGTGTTCATAGGGTCTTAGCTCATCTTTGCTTTGGCTATTTCTGCAAAGTTTCTCCGCTTTAGTTTCCCATTTCTAAATCTATTTAGTCTCTGATGCATTGGATGGTCTGTCAGTTTTCTGAGTTTCTCTGCTTGCTGCTGGGCTATGCAGCCTCTTCTGTCGGTCATGGATTGCAGATTTGTAATCTTTTCAAGTTCTACAATTGGCGTTGACTTCATGCATCCTGTTATAACTCTCATGGCTTGGTTTTTAAGTTTGCTAATTTTATCAAAGTTCACCTTTGATGCTGTTGCCCATGCCGCAATGCCATACTCGAGAACTGGTCTCACTCTTCCAGTGTACAGTTTCTTTGGTATACTTTTGTCTGCTCCGCAGCTTGTGCCAGCAAGTTTCCTTATGATTGCCATTTTTTGTCTGGCTCTCATTTGGTTTCTTTCGATCTGACTTTTCCATCAAATGTGACGCCAAAGTAGTTTGGGTTGTCGTTTGGCAGCAGATATTTGCCGTTAAGACTTATTTTGGTGTTCTGGGGTTTATTTGAAAGCGAGAATATTGTACATGTTGTTTTTTCCTCGTTTATTTTGACCAGCCATGAGTTCGCCCATTCCTCCAACAATGTTAGGGCCTGCTGCATCCGATTTCTTGCTATGGTGAGATTTTTTTCAGAGGTCCACATAGCCAGATCGTCTGCAAACATAGAGCTGTGGACTCTTCTTGGTATATTCTCTGAGATGTTGTTTATATACACCAGGAAAAGTGTGGGTGACAGTAACTTGGGGTACTCCTTGCTCAAGTGTCACCATTTTGCTCATCTGCCCGTGTACTTGAACTATGGCTGTTCTGTTTTCGAGGTAGTGGCTGATCCATCTGTACATTTTCCCACAAACTTCACTTCTTCGTAGCTTGACTTTAAGTCCCTCTTTCTAAACCTTGTCAAATGCCTTCTCTAGATCCACCCAAACTGCTACTGTATGCTTTTTCTCTTGGTAAGCATCCTCTATTTCCTGGGCTATGAGAGTGATCTGATCCTCAGTGGAACTGTGTTGTCTAAATCCTGCTTTCTGTGGAATTAATATGTGTTTTTCTTCCAGGTGCCACATCAGCCTGATGTTTATCATTCGCTCCATCAGTTTTCCTTTACAGCTCAGTAGACTGATAGGCCTGTATCCATTTGGATCTGTTCTATCTTTTTCTTTCTTTGGTACTGGTATAATTACAGCTTCTTTCCATGCATGCGGTACAATTCCCCTTTTCCAGCTTTGGTTCAGGACTGACAGTAACTTCCTCTTCGCTGTTTGGCCCAACCCCATCAGCATTTCATTTGTTACCCCATCTTTTCCTGGCGATTTATTTTTCATTAAAGTTCTCATGGCCTCATCCATTTCATTCATTGTTAGTTTTGCCATCATGTGCTCCTCTGGTGCCATATTAATGTTGTCGTGGCTCTTTTGTTCTTCACTAATGTCTGTGTGCCTGTCTGTAGGGACATCAATGTGGTTTGCTCTGGCATAATGTTCTATAAAGGCGTTTGCTGCTTTTTTTTTCCAGTAAGCATGTTGTCGCCCTGCTTGATGGTAATTTGTTGATTTGATGGTGTTTCGTCATTCATGGCTCTGACTAACTTCCATAGTTTGTTCCCTTCTTTATCTAAATTGAGGCTTTCTGTTTTGTTTTCCAGCTGTCTCTTGTTATTTGGTTTAGTGTTCTTTAGTATTTCGCCGTGATAGCCTTGAGGGCGATATTTGCCTCCATAGATTGTTCTCTATCAGCCATGTTCCTAGCATTTGAGACTTCTTCTTCCGCTATCTGCAATTCATCATTCCAATATGGCTTGTAGTTTTTCCTTGCCCCTCTAATGATGGTTTCGGTGGCTGCTTGCATTATTGCTTTGCTTTGGCTTTCCACAATAGGTTTCATATTGGTATTCCGTGTGTTGATGGTTTCACACAGCCCATCTGTCAGCATTGCAAATCTGTCCCAGTCGGCTCGTTTATAGTTCCAACGTGGGAGCTGTTTTATTTCCTGTGGACCTACTTCCAGATCAACTTCTAGCCTAATTGGTCTGTGGTCGCTATCTGCAAATTGGTTGAGCACCTGGAGGTCTATTTTGTGGTGAATATCCACCGTGGAAAAGGCCAAGTCTGGAGTAAAGGTGGTATGCCATGTTCTAGAATAGAAGATAGGGCTGTCCTCCGGCCTATTAATAAGATAGAGATTTGTGTCTATCTCCCAGTCTTCCACTTCATCACCTCTGTTGTCTGTGTCCGAATATTCCCATCTCTCCGAGTGACTGTTGAAGTCTCCAACTATTAGGCAGCTGGAGTCCTTGATTTCCATACTCGAGAGAGACAGGTCTTTGTTAGGTGGGCCATACAGGTTGAAAATGCGGATCTTCGTTTGTTGTGTCATTATGTCGACTCCTACAATTTCTGCTTGTCCAGTGTGATTGACAGCTACCGCGCTACTCGGTATGCAGTTACGTGTCAGTATCAGAACCCCTCCTTTGTGACCTTCTCTATCAAGACGGAAGGTCTGGTATCCTCTGATTGAGAATTTGTGGTTGTTGTTGAGGTGCGTTTCTTGGATACATGCCACGTTAATCTTACCTTCTTGCAGGTGATGTGTTAGGGAAAGCTTTTTTGTTAATGACTCTCTCCGCATTCCACTGTAGTATTCTGGGGGTCTTGTGTTTTTGGTCAATAGTTTTTGCCCCACCACCTTGTGCCTTGACCCCACAGCACATGGGTGGGTGACCACCAGTAGCATTGGGTGGGCTCCTTCGAGGCGTGAGACCCGGCACTCTCGCTGCCTGGCGGGACTCCACAGGATGAGCGCCACACGTTTTTCTGATAGGTTGTACCGTCATCTTACAGCGATATACGTTGCACTATTTCGTTAAGCCTGTGGCCCAGTGCATCCGATTTCAACAGGCGTTTCCGTAGGGATGCACTCCTTAGCCTTTGGCTGTCCCCAGCCTATCTGCAAGGCAGCAGTTGTTTGTGGTCAGAGTTGTCTATCGTAGAGAAGTTGTCATTGCAGGACTATCGAGTCTTCACCACTCCTGTCTATAGGGTGTGGTGATGATATGATATGTTATGATGAACTGTATGTACTAGTTTTTCATGTATCCCGGTAGAGAGGTAGTCGAGTGTGTCTATGTCCCAGGATCGCCATGTCCTGCCAGAAACGTAGCATATGCATGTGAGTGGGGTATCTCCTTGCTCCCTTTATTTTCTCGGCTTCTCTGCAGTGATGGTACGCCTAGCATTCCCCGCCAATTGGGAGGTTGTCACAATAGAGCAGAGGTGCAATGGCCGCTGGCCTGAATCTCTTCTGCGTCCATTGGGATGACTGAAAGCAGACAGAGATAAAGAGCGAGGCAGGAGTGCATTTAACCAGGGGACAGGTCTGGTAATGGCACGGAGATGTTGTTCGCCTGGTGTGCGGACATATCTCATGATCAAGGGCTGAGTCTCAACAGTTCGCAGTGAGGTGGCTGCTCTACTGCTTACGACACCCCGACCGAGATCTAAGTCTTCTACTAGTGGTTTCACACCTCAACGCCGTATGGGGTGAATATCGAGCAGCTCCCGGGCCGCTTTGATCGGCGGGACGGCAGAGACCTCTTTCTGCGGCTCGACCGGGTCGGGCTGAGACGCGAGTCTCAGGTCCCAACCATATCATTGCCTCCCGTCGCAGTGGTGCTGAGATTCAGGGCGGGATTTCGGCTTAGAGGCGTTCGGCCGTAATCCCTCAGATGGTAGCCTCGTACCATTAGCTTATCAGTCAAGTACGTGGACCAAGTGTCGGAAACCTGCGATTCCTCTCGGATTGAGCAGGATTATCGTAGCAACGCCCTGTCATTAGTAGGGTAAAACTAACCTGTCTTCCGAGTGTCTAATACCAGCACACTTTCCCTATTAGACCCAACGAAAGTGCTCTCGGCCTGTCAATCATTTCAGTGTTGGCGTGTTGAGCCAAATTAAGCCGCAGGCTCCACTCCTGGTGGTGCCCTTCCGTCTATTCCTTTAAGTTTCAGCTTTGCAACCATACTTCCCCCGGAACCCAAACACGTTGGTTTCCCGGAAGCTGCCCGCAGAGTCATCGAAGCAACTCCTGCGGATCGCTAGTCGGCATCGTTTATGGTCAGAACTACGACTGTATCTGATCGTCTTCGCGCCTCTGATTTTCGTTCTTGATTAATGAAAACATTCTTGACAAATGTTTTCGCAGTAGCTCGTCTTGCGGCGATCCAAGAATTTCACCTCTAACGCCGCAATTCGAATGCCCCCGTTTGTCCCTGTTAATCATTACCTCCAGTTCCGAAAACCAACAAAATAGAACCGCGGTCCTATTCCATTATTCCATGCACCATTATTCAGGCAGTCGAGGCCTGCTTTAAACACTAATTTTTTCAAATTAAACGCGCCGGCCACCCGGGACGTTCAGCGAAGAGCACCTGCGGGAGAGAGCTGGCAGACGGTAGGGCAGGAGACAACCGGCAGTGAACCGGCGCGAGCCGGACCGCCCGCCTGCGCATGAGATCCAACTACGTACTTTTTAAATGCAACAACTTTAATATATGCTATTGGAGCTGGAATTACCGCGACTGCTGGCACCAGACTTGCCCTCCAATAGATCCTCCTTAAAGGGTTTAAAGTGTACTCATTCCAATTATGGGGCTTCGAAAGAGTCCCGTATTGCGATTTTTCGTCACTACCTCCCCGTGCCGGGAGTGGGTAAGTTGCGCGCCTGCTGCCTTCCTTGGATGTGGTAGCTGTTTCTCCTGCTCCCTCTCCGGAATCGAACTCTGATTCCCCGTTACCCCGTTGGTCTGACTGATGTGATCCAGCCTGTTTGCAGTCTACGAGGAAGTGAGGGGAAGTTATGATCAGTGTGTTTGACCTGACCTTGAACAGTGTGTTTGACCTGAGCTTGACCAGTGTATTTGACCTGACCTTGATCACTGTGTTTGACCTGACCTTGACAATGTGTTTGACCTGACCTTGACCAGTGTTTGACCAGACATTGATCAGCGTGTTTGACCTGACCTTGATGTTACTCTACACAAACATGTGCATACGAAAATACGATCATATATTTCCAGGAAGGGAAGAGAGCTGAGCCCAAGTCAGGCTCCCACAGGCAGATTTCCCCACATGTAGAATCATGTTCAGAAATGTCTGTTAGACCTATCATTTTAGCAAGCAGCTAGACAGAAGGGTTAGGCATGTTTGTATTTAATGGCTGTAGAGAGAACCTGCGGTCGATAAACGGGATGTCCATCTGTACGTCACGCCCGGTCCATCAGCGCTATGCCTGTCACGTCCGGTCCATTAGCGATGTGCCTGTCACGTCCGGTCCATTAGCGCTGTGCCGGTCACCTCCGGTCCATTAGCGATGTGCCTGTCACGCCCGGTCCATCAGCGCTGTGTCTGTCACGCCCGGCCCATCAGCGCTGTTCCTGTCACGCCCGGTTCATCACCACTGTGCCTGTCACGTCCGGTATAGCAGTTAGCTGGTGTAGTACAACATATTATTTCTCTCCCTGGAGTTCACAGGGTAGAGTATCTGTGGCAGAGTGTGTTAGCGCTGGTGTGGAAGAGTGTGTTAGCGCTGGTGTGGCAAAGTGTGTTAGCGCTGGTGTGGCAGAGTGTTATCGCTAGTGGGGTAGAGTGTGTTAGCGCTGGTGTGGTAGAGTCTGTTAGCGCTGGTGTGGTAGAGTGCGGTAGAGCTGGTGTGGTAGAGTGTGTTAGCGCTGGTGTGGTAGAGTGGGTTAGCGCTAGTGTGAAAGAACAGACTGCCCACAATACTAAACAGAGAGAGTGGACGACCGTCACAATCATCATACGCGCAAGGATAGGACTGATTTAGATAGGACGGTGTGGTACTAGGACTGATTTAGATAGGACGGTGTGGTACTAGGACTGATTTAGATAGGACGGTGTGGTACTAGGACTGATTTAGATAGGACGGTGTGGTACTAGGACTGATTTAGATAGGACGGTGTGATACTAGGACTGATTTAGATAGGACGGTGTGGTACTAGGACTGATTTAGATAGGACGGTGTGGTACTAGGACTGATTTAGATAGGACGGTGTGGTACTAGGACTGATTTAGATAGGACGGTGTGGTACTATGACTGGTTTAGATAGGACGGTGTGGTACTAGGACTGATTTAGATAGGACGGTGTGGTACTAGGACTGATGTAGATAGGACGGTGTGGTACTAGGACTGGTTTAAATAGGACGGTGTGGTACTAGGACTGGTTTAGATAGGACGGTGTGGTACTAGGACTGGTTTAGATAGGACGGTGTGGTACTAGGACTGGTTTAGATAGGTTGGTTTGGTACTAGGACTGATTTAGATAGGACAGTGTGGTACTAGGACTGGTTTAGATAGGACGGTGTGGTACTAGGACTGGTTTAGATAGGACGGTGTGGTACTAGGACTGGTTTAGATAGGTTGGTGTGGTACTAGGACTGATTTAGATAGGACAGTGTGGTACTAGGACTGGTTTAGACAGGACGCTGTGGTACTAGGACTGGTTTAGATAGGACGGTGTAGTACTAGGACTGATTTAGATAGGACGGTGTGGCACTAGGACTGGTTTAGATAGGACGGTCTGGTACTAGGACTAGTTTAGATAGGACGGTGTGGTAATAGGACTGGTTTAGATAGGTTTGTGTGGTACTAGGACTGGTTTATTTAGGTTGATGTGGTACCAGGACTGGCTTAGATTGTTGGTGTGGTACTAGGACTGGTTTAGATAGGTTGGTGTGGCACTATGACTGATTTAGATAGGGCGGTGTAGTACTAGGACTGGTTTAGACAGGACGCTGTGGTACTAGGACTGATTTAGATAGGACGGTGTGGTACTAGGACTGATTTAGATAGGACGGTGTGGTACTAGGACTGATTTATATAGGACAGTGTGGTACTAGGACTGATTTACATAGGACGGTTTGGTACTTGGACTGATTTAGATAGGACGCTGTGGTACTAGGACTGGTTTAGAAAGGACGGTGTGGTACTAGGACTGGTTTAGATAGGATGGTGTGGTACTAGGACTGGTTTAGATAGGACGGTGTGGTACTAGGACTGGTTCAGATAGGACGGTGTGGTACTAGGACTGGTTGTGTAGATAGGACAGTGTGGTACTAGGACTGGTTGTGTAGATAGGTTGTCACAGCAAGCTCTAGATGTGTACTTATTGTTGTCCCAGCTACACACAACCAAACGGAAACATATTATTTCCGCTATATCTGCAAGACGTACTCGTTAATCCTGTAATAAAACTCGTGAACATCGCTGGACAGCGCTGCCCGAACGTGACTGCACGTCTCGTGTTGAAGCTACAGTCAGTAATCTTTCAAAATCTGGACGCGTTTCTATCGTATGTTATAAATGTACCGAGGGCTTTCTGTGGCGAGTAAGGCCCTACACAATTCCTCACTCGCGTCTTCGCCTCTGCTGGACGTCAACCATCTCACTGACCATATCCAGACGATGTACAATATAACGCTGAGCCAGGCAAGGCATAGCGCTGCAGGTCACAATTTAAGAATGCATGTTTACCATACTGACATCCAGGACCAAACCAGCCCCTCTCACATCTGGAGTCCCTAGGACAGGTCGCATCTATGTCACAGTCAAGATTAGGGCGACAATGGCTCTTGTAAAGACAGTTGGGTCCAAACCAGCCAGGCTCACAATCTGAGGAGACAACAAACAACATTCTTCTCATTCTGAATAATGAATGTCTTATGTCTATGTCAACTATGACCTGCATTGCATTTGACGAGGACACCTACGTCATGTTTAGATGACGTCACAGACACTAATCAATGTTTGACGAGACATCTTACGTCATGTTTAGATGACGTCACATACACTAATCAATGTTTGACGAGACATCTTACGTCATGTTTAGATGACGTCACATACACTAATCAATGTTTGACGAGACATCTTACGTCATGTTTAGATGACGTCACATACACTAATCAATGTTTGACGAGACATTCTACGTCATGTTTAGATGACGTCACATACACTAATCAATTTTTGACGAGACATGCTACGTCATGTTTAGATGACGTCACATACACTAATCAATGTTTGACGAGACATGCTACGTCATGTTTAGATGACGTCACATACACTAATCAATGTTTGACGAGACATGCTACGTCATGTTTAGATGACGTCACAGACACTAATCAATATTTCAGAAATTGCACAAATCGAAGAAACTCTTTTTTTGCATCTCCTCGCTGCTACTGACTTCTCCATTAAGACGTACTCAGAACAGAACGGGCAGACAGCCATGGGCTGGTATTCAACTCGGTGAACTCGCTGTGAGTCTTACTGTCAGCACAGCCCAAACGGTAGCAGTGTTCTACCTGCTCCCGGGACACCCCAGCATGAACCATACATCACTGGACAGGGCTGTTGATAGCTTTAGTGACCGTGGTTAGCACCCTCTCCAGACAAGCGAACGTTGACTGTGTTTGACAACAGCATGGCCAAGACAAGAGACGCTTGTCGTAGACTATTAGCAGACGACCAAGGAATCAGTGTTGCCACCAAGGTCAAAGTGTATCGGGCTGTGGCGCTAACCACCATTCTACACGTCTGCAAAACATGGACAATCTATGGCAGACGGCAGGGTCATCAATCATTTCCAGCAACTGTCTCTCCGGGCAGGTCAAGATCAGTTGGGTGGATAGAGTGTCCAGATCTGGATGTTGGGGCGATAGAGTGTCCAGATCTGGATGTTGGGTGGATAGAGTGTCCAGATCAGGGTGTTGGGTGGATACAGTGTCCAGATCTGGATGTTGGGTGGATAGAGTGTCCAGATCAGGATGATGGGTGGATAGAGTGTCCAGATCTGGATGTTGGGTGGATAGAGTGTCCAGATCTGGATGTTGGGTGGATAGATTGTCCTGCTCTGGATGTTGGGTGTATAGATTGTGCAGCTCAAGATCAATTGGGTGGATAGAGTGTCCAGATCTAAATGTTGGGTGGATAGATTGTGAAGATCTGCATGTTGGGTGGATAGATTGTGCAGCTCTGGATGTTGGGTGGATAGATTGTCCAGATCTGGATGTTGGGTGGATAGATTGTGCAGCTCTGGATGTTGGGTGGATAGATTGTCCAGATCTGGATGTTGGGTGGATAGATTGTCCAGATCTGGATGTTGGGTGGAAAGATTGTGCAGCTCAAGATCAGTTGGGTGGATAGATTGTCCAGATCTGGACGTTGGGTGGATAGATTGTTCAGATCTGGATGTTGGGTGGATAGACTGTCCAGATCTGGATGTTGGGTGGAACGATTGTGCAGCTCAAGATCAGTTGGGTGGATAGATTGTCCAGATCTGGACGTTGGGTGGATAGATTGTTCAGATCTGGATGTTGGGTGGATAGATTGTGCAGTTCTGGATGTTGGGTGGATAGATTGTCCAGATCTGGATGTTGGGTGGATAGATTGTGCAGCTCAAGATCAGTTGGGTGGATAGAGTGTCCAGATCTGGATGTTGGGTGGATAGATTGTCCAGATCTGGATGTTGGGTGGATAGATTATCCAGATCTGGATGTTTGGTGGATAGATTGTGCAGCTCAAGATAAGTTGGGTGGATAGAGTGTCCAGATCTGGACGTTGGGTGGATAGATTGTCCAGCTCTGGATGTTTGGTGGATAGATTGTCCAGATCTGGATGTTGGGTAGATAGATTGTGCAGCTCAAGATCAGTTGGGTGGATAGAGTGTCCAGATCTGGATGTTGGGTGGATAGATTGTCCAGATCTGGATGTTGGGTGGATAGATTGTCCAGATCTGGATGTTTGGTGGATAGATTGTGCAGCTCAAGATCAGTTGGGTGGATAGATTGTCCAGATCTGGATGTTGGGTGGATAGATTGTCCAGCTCTGGATGTTTGGTGGATAGATTGTCCAGATCTGGATGTTGGGTAGATAGATTGTGCAGCTCAAGATCAATTGGGTGGATAGAGTGTCCAGATCTAAATGTTGGGTGGATAGATTGTGAAGATCTGCATGTTGGGTGGATAGATTGTGCAGCTCTGGATGTTGGGTGGATAGATTGTGCAGATCTGGATGTTGGGTGGATAGATTGTGCAGCTCTGGATGTTGGGTGGATAGATTGTCCAGATCTGGATGTTGGGTGGATAGATTGTCCAGATCTGGATGTTGGGTGGATAGATTGTCCAGATCTGGATGTTGGGTGGAAAGATTGTGCAGCTCAAGATCAGTTGGGTGGATAGATTGTCCAGATCTGGACGTTGGGTGGATAGATTGTTCAGATCTGGATGTTGGGTGGATAGATTGTGCAGTTCTGGATGTTGGGTGGATAGATTGTCCAGATCTGGATGTTGGGTGGATAGATTGTGCAGCTCAAGATCAGTTGGGTTGATAGAGTGTCCAGATCTGGATGTTGGGTATATAGATTGTCCAGATCTGGATGTTGGGTGGATAGACTGTCCAGTTCTGGATGTTGGGTGGAAAGATTGTGCAGCTCAAGATCAGTTGGGTGGATAGATTGTCCAGATCTGGACGTTGGGTGGATAGATTGTTCAGATCTGGATGTTGGGTGGATAGATTGTGCAGTTCTGGATGTTGGGTGGATAGATTGTCCAGATCTGGATGTTGGGTGGATAGATTGTGCAGCTCAAGATCAGTTGGGTGGATAGAGTGTCCAGATCTGGATGTTGGGTGGATAGATTGTCCAGATCTGGATGTTGGGTGGATAGACTGTCCAGATCTGGATGTTTGGTGGATAGATTGTGCAGCTCAAGATCAGTTGGGTGGATAGAGTGTCCAGATCTGGATGTTGGGTGGATAGATTGTCCAGATCTGGATGTTGGGTGGATAGATTGTGCAGCTCTGGATGTTGCGTGGATAGATTGTCCAGATCTGGATGTTGGGTGGATAGATTGTGCAGCTCAAGATCAGTTGGGTGGATAGAGTGTCCAGATCTGGATGTTGGGTGGATAGATTGTCCAGATATGGATGTTGGGTGGATAGATTGTGCAGCTCTGGATGTTGGGTGGATAGATTGTCCAGATCTGGATGTTGGGTGGATAGATTGTCCAGCTCTGGATGTTTGGTGGATAGATTGTCCAGATCTGGATGTTGGGTAGATAGATTGTGCAGCTATGGATGCTGGGTGAATAGATTGTGCAGCTCTGGATGTTGGGTGGATAAGGTGTGCAGCTTCGAAGTCATAAGTTGGGTGGATAGAGTGTCCAAGTCTGGTCATCGGTTGGTTAAGGCTCAAGAGCATCCATGCGCTGGGTCGAAGATCACAGATGGATTGGGCATACTGTTCGCATGTTCCATGAACCTAAACAATATTGTAAGTTAAAATCATGACAAAGGGCGAGGGAGGGGAGGGAGGAGTGAATAGAAGAGACGTTGCAAAAACTCTCAGAATTCCATCTCTTGTGAGCTGCTTGCTCTGACAATCTCAGCCCGGCGCAATACCTGGACATAGGTTGCTCGCGTCATCGAGCAGAGAATCCTCGCTGTTGGGCAAAACAGGTTGGCCGCACTAAAGGACCACATGCAAGAGAGCCCAACTACTGACACCGACGACTTGTGCCCCACGATTGTGGCTCTAAGAAAGGACAGGTCACCCACATGCTGGCACATATTAATACACATTTC
The DNA here is from genome assembly GCA_036924085.1 of Ariolimax columbianus. Classification (NCBI taxonomy): domain Eukaryota; kingdom Metazoa; phylum Mollusca; class Gastropoda; order Stylommatophora; family Arionidae; genus Ariolimax; species Ariolimax columbianus. Next base: position 96,859,902 of record JAVGWX010000008.1, read on the forward strand.
AAACGTTGGTACAGCAATACTGTTTAATGATAACACCTTACTGTCACTCTGATAACACCTTACTGTCACTCTGATAACACCTTACTGTCACTCTGATATAACTTTACTGTCACTCTGATATAACTTTACTGTCACTCTGATAACACCTTACTGTCACTCTGATAACATCTTACTGTCACTCTGATATAACTTTACTGTCACTCTGATATAACTTTACTGTCACTCTGATAACACCTTACTGTCACTCTGATAAAACCTTACTGTCACTCTGATAACACCTTACTGTCACTCTGATAACACTTTACTGTCACTCTGATAACACCTTACTGTCACTCTGTTATAACTTTACTGTCATCCTGATAACACTTTACTGTCATCCTGATAACACTTTACTGTCACTCTGATGACACTTTACTGTCACTCTGATAACACTTGGATGTCACTCTGATAACACGTGGATGTCACTCTGATGACACTTTACTGTCACTCTGATAACACTTGGATGTCACTCTGATGACACTTTACTGTCACTCTGATAACACCTTACTGTCACTCTGTTATAACTTTACTGTCATCCTGATAACACTTTACTGTCACTCTGATAACACTTTACTGTCACTCTGATAACACTTTACTGTCACTCTGATAACACTTTACTGTCACTGTGATAACACTTGGATTTTACTCTGATAACACCTTACTGTCGCTGTGATAACACTTGGATGTTACTCTGATAACACCTTACTGTCGCCGTGATAACTGTTGGATATCGGTGTGAGTAAAGTTAATATAATGTACCTTGTGTGTCAGAGAAAGCCACTATAGCCAGGAAATAGAAGCTACTTTTCAAAAACATCTCCACTGTTTGGTAATATTTTGTTGCTGATCTACAGTCACTATCGGTATAATGAAGTCCTTGTGATGTTATTATAGCAGCGTGCCAGCTGTTGTTTCTTAGAGCAGCATAACAAACTTAGGAGGGCGAGGGCATTGGATGGGATAGTAAGTGGGTAACAGGAAGTGGTAAGGATGAGTTCACGTTGTGCGTGGAGTTACATTAGGCGAAGCACGGAATAAGGCTGGGTCATCTAGCTATGTTTACGGGGAGTATTCAGATGAAACCGGACCTAATTGCACCATCTGAACATACGTACGATGCGCATGATAAGGTCACTTCTGATGTAAACAGCACATACCAACCGTCAAGTTTGCAAAATGTCATTACTGGTATCCTCCGACTTAGTTTCCTCAGCAGAAAACATGGCGGGTGTGTTAGGGTCCATCTAGATAAACGAGCGTTGATTCGGTTTCTAACAGCTGAAGGATGTCGACCAGCTGAAGGATGTCGACCAGCTGAAGGATGTCGACCAGTTGACATTCATAGCAGAATGGAAGCAGTGTATGGTGACAAAAGGGATAAACTTTGGACGGATTCCGTATAACACCTGCCATGTTTTCACCTGTCTGCTGAAGAAACTATGAGTCGCAGGATAATGCTATTTTGCAAACTTGACGGTTGGTATGTGCTGTTCACATCATAAGTGACGTCATCATGCGCATCGTACGTATGTTCCCTTAGTGCAGTTAGGTCCGGTTTCATTTGAACACGCATCGTGTGTGTGTGTGGGAGTGTGCGGGTGTCTATGTGCGTCTGTGTGTATGTGCGTGCGTGTGTGTGTCTGTGTGTGTGGGTGTGTATATGTGTGTGTTTGTGTGTATATGTCTGTGTGTATGTGTCTGTGTGTTTGTGTGCGTATGTGTCTGTGTGTATGTGTGTGTATGTATGTGTGCGTGTGTGTATGTGTGTGTGTATGTGTGTATGTATGTGTGTGTATGTATGTGTACGGGTGTGTATGTGTGAGTGTGTATGTGTGTGTATGTGTGTGTGGGCGTTTGCATATGTATGTGTAGGCATGTGTGTTTGTGTCTATGTGTATGTGTCTGTGTGTATGTGTCTGTGTGTGGGCGTGTGTGCATATATGTGTGCGTATGTGAATGTGTGTATCTTTGTGGGTATGTGCGTGCGCGTGTGTGTGTGTGTGTATGTGTGTGTGTATGTGTGTGCGTGTGTGTGTATGTGTATGTGTGTGCGTGTGTGTATATGTGTATGGGCGTGTGTGTATGTGTGTGTGGGCGTGTGTGTATATGTATATGGGCGTGTGTGTATGTGTGTGTGTATGTGTGTATGGGCGTGTGTGTGCGTGTGTGTGTGTGTGTGTGTGTGTATGTGTGTGTGCGTGTGTATGTGTGTATGTGTGTATGGGCATGTGTGTATGTGTACGGGCGAGTGTGTATGAGTATGTGTGTGTTTGTGTGTATGTGCGCGTGTATGTGCATGTGTGTTTATAAGCGTGTGTGTTTGTGCGTGTATGTATATGTTTGTGTGTATGTGCGTGCATGTGAGAGAGCGAGAAGGCGAGAGAGAGAAAGATGGAATTGATGGTGTTGTGAGAGGTGGGAAGATGTTAGTACATTTTGGGGCCTTTTGGTTTTGTTTCTGCTGCCTGCGCGTGTTATTTTGTCATATTTATGTTAGCCTAGAGACCGGATTACGCAGTAACTTTCAATCAGCAATAAGAGACCGGCCAAAACTGGTTGGCGGGCCGGATCTGACTCTCGGGCCGTAGTGGGGCCACCTTTGCTCTAGTGGATCAGTCCTGAGACTGGTTGTAAGGTCGTTTCAGCATGTCTCTTCATGTGAACCTATTTTCTGCAGCTCTTATCAGTGTAACAGTGTTATGTGTGAGGGAGTAGTATATAGCAGGACCACCGACCAGGAAAATCGAAAATGGTAGACACAACAATTTATTCTCACGAAGTTGGGGAAAGTTTGCATCAAAACATCACCATAGTCAGATTGGCTAGACGTGGAATGAGTGAAAGGCAACGTTGTTAACAGAACTTTATTGTACTGGTTTAGAAGGCTCTACAGTCTGTATACAACCAGTTTATTTCCCTCTTGTTTTTGTAGCCTGTCGTACTTTGAAAAACCTGGTATAGTCTAATCTATCCTTTCCATTTATTACCTTATACACTTGTATAAAGTCACCTGGAATTCTTCTTTGTTCTAGCCAATGTAGACCAGTTGTTTTAAGTCTTCCCTCATAACTGAAACCCTCGATCATTTCTGTAGCTCTTCTTTGTACCCTTTCCAGCATGCTTAAATCCACTGTGGTATGGACTCCACGACTGAACACAGTGCTCTAAGTTAGGTCTCACTAATGATTGATATAGTTTGACTATTGCTTGCTCTTATGTGAAATGTTTCTTTTTATCATACCTAACATGACATTAGCCATTTTCACTGCCACCTGGACTTGCTCCCGCCCCTTTCCTGTATGATCTATTATAACTGCTAGGTATCTTTCCTTTTTTATTGTCTTAATATTATTCTCTCCCATCCTGTAATTATATTCATTATTGGATCTTCCCATGTGGATGACTATACATTTTTCTACGTTAAACTCCATCTGCCAGCACTCAGACCATTTTTGCATCTTATCTAAATCTGATAGCTATAGATCCACCTCTTTGGGAGAAGAGGCCCTGCCGCATAATTTTGTGTCGTCCGCGAACTTTGCAATCATGGATCTGGTATCAATGTCCAAATCATTGATATAAATTAAGAATGAAATTGGTCCCAATGTCGATCCCTCGGGCACACCAGTTATTAAATCACACCAGTCAGAGTACTTGCTCTTCCTTCTGCCCGTTAACCAATTTTTTATCTAATTGCCAACTTCCCCATCTATTCCATGTCCTTTAAACTTTCTAAACAATCGTTGATGACGTAATCTATGAAAGACCTTTTTAAAATCAAGATTGATAATATCCACCGGCTTTCCACCATCTAACATATTGGTAACCGCCTCCATGAGTTCTAAAAGATTGGTTAAACACGGTCTTCCTTTAGTAAACCCATACTGACTATTTTTAATTAAATTGAACTTGTCCAAGTGCAGTACTAGGTTGTCCTTGTCCAAGTGCAGTACTAGGTTGTCCTTGTCTAAGTGCAGTACTAGGTTGTCCTTGTCCAAGTGCAGTACTAGGTTGTCCTTGTCTAAGTGCAGTACTAGGCTGTCCTTGTCCAAGTGCAGTACTAGGTTGTCCTTGTCCAAATGCAGTACTAGGTTGTCCTTGTCTAAGTGCAGTACTAGGCTGTCCTTGTCCAAGTGCAGTACTAAGTTGTCCTTGTCCAAGTGCAGTACTAGGTTGTCCTTGTCCAAGTGCAGTACTAGGTTGTCCTTGTCCAAGTGCAGTGCTAGGTTGTCCTTGTCCAAGTGCAGTACTATGTTGTCCTTGTCCAAGTGCAGTACTATGGTGTCCTTGTCCAAGTGCAGTACTATGGTGTCCTTGTCCAAGTGCAGTACTATGGTGTCCTTGTCCAAGTGCAGTACTATGGTGTCCTTGTCCAAGTGCAGTACTATGGTGTCCTTGTCCAAGTGCAGTACTATGGTGTCCTTGTCCAAGTGCAGTACTATGGTGTCCTTGTCCAAGTGCAGTACTATGTTGTCCTTGTCCAAGTGCAGTGCTAGGTTGTCCTTGTCCAGGTGCAGTACTATGGTGTCCTTGTCCAAGTGCAGTGCTAGGTTGTCCTTGTCCAAGTGCAGTACTATGGTGTCCTTGTCCAAGTGCAGTGCTAGGTTGTCCTTGTCCAAGTGCAGTACTATGTTGTCCTTGTCCAAGTGCAGTGCTAGGTTGTCCTTGTCCAAGTGCAGTACTATGGTGTCCTTGTCCAAGTGCAGTGCTATGGTGTCCTTGTCCAAGTGCAGTACTATGGTGTCCTTGTCCAAGTGCAGTACTATGGTGTCCTTGTCCAAGTGCAGTACTATGGTGTCCTTGTCCAAGTGCAGTACTATGGTGTCCTTGTCCAAGTGCAGTACTATGGTGTCCTTGTCCAAGTGCAGTACTATGGTGTCCTTGTCCAAGTGCAGTACTATGGTGTCCTTGTCCAAGTGCAGTACTATGGTGTCCTTGTCCAAGTGCAGTACTATGGTGTCCTTGTCCAAGTGCAGTACTATGTTGTCCTTGTCCAAGTGCAGTACTATGGTGTCCTTGTCCAAGTGCAGTACTATGGTGTCCTTGTCCAAGTGCAGTACTATGTTGTCCTTGTCCAAGTGCAGTACTATGGTGTCCTTGTCCAAGTGCAGTACTATGGTGTCCTTGTCCAAGTGCAGTACTATGTTGTCCTTGTCCAAGTGCAGTACTATGGTGTCCTTGTCCAAGTGCAGTACTATGGTGTCCTTGTCCAAGTGCAGTACTATGTTGTCCTTGTCCAAGTGCAGTACTATGGTGTCCTTGTCCAAGTGCAGTACTATGGTGTCCTTGTCCAAGTGCAGTACTATGGTGTCCTTGTCCAAGTGCAGTACTATGGTGTCCTTGTCCAAGTGCAGTACTATGTTGTCCTTGTCCAAGTGCAGTACTAGGTTGTCCTTGTCCAAGTGCAGTGCTAGGTTGTCCTTGTCTAAGTGCAGTACTATGGTGTCCTTGTCCAAGTGCAGTACTAGGTTGTCCTTGTCCAAGTGCAGTGCTAGGTTGTCCTTGTCTAAGTGCAGTACTATGGTGTCCTTGTCCAAGTGCAGTACTATGGTGTCCTTGTCCAAGTGCAGTACTATGGTGTCCTTGTCCAAGTGCAGTACTATATTGTCCTTGATAATGGACCAACATTTTGCAGAGAAGGCTGACTGGTCTAAAATTATCTGGATCTGATGTTTTGCACTTTTTTAACAAGTGGATCATACCTACATCTGTCCAATCCATTAGAGTGATTTCCTTCCCAAGAGTGTGAGACCAATCCATTAGAGCGATTCCCTTCTCAAGAGCGTGAGACCAATCCATTAGAGTGATTCCCTTTCCAAGAGTATGAGACAATCCTCTAGAGTGATTCCTTTCTCAAGAGTGTGAGAATAAAATATCGCTAATGATTTTGCTAACTGGCCTCGAACTTCAAACAGTAATTGTGAATGAATACCATCTTGAACAGGACATTTATCCACCTTCAACCTATCCAATTTTCGTCAAACCATGTCCTCGGTAATGCAGAATGATAGTGATCCCTCTCTGTGCATGTCCCGTTTGGGAAAAAATGACTCTGGGATCCTGGAGCAGTCTTCTTTTGTATGGACTGTGCCAAAGTACTGATTGAGTTGATGAGCAGCATCCCCGTTGTCACTTATTATTGTTCCTGTACTGTCTCTAAGTGGGTCAACCTTTCCTTCTCTGTTTATGTCGAAGATAAGATAAGATATTTTTGCTATCAGTCTCTTCAACGCAATAGCACTTTTTGTTTTGCAAACTCAATTTTTGCTGCACTATTCACTTTATTGTCGCGTAGCGCAGTAGTTGGCGCTCTGGCTTCGCATCTGAGTGGTCCTGGATTTATAATTCCCCAGATGAGGCGGAAATGGTTTTCAGACCGCAATGGCTCCCGTGTCGACCCAGCCTTAAATGGGTACCGCTTCAGTCCGTGAAGTAAAGGTAGCTGGCGTGATGCTGGCCACATCATCCACTAAGTGACATGGGTTACAAAATAAAATGGGCCTCACATCATATTTCCTATGGACCGCATGGCGTCACGTGATCTTTATTACTTACCATTCACTTTATAAGATTTGTTTTGTATGTCCAAATATTTTTAAATTGTTTCATTTGATTTTCCAGCTTTTATATATTTTGTCCAAGCTCTATTTTCAGCTATTCTGTAACTAACCGCGAATCGAGTTATCCATTATTTGGAGTTCAACTTCCTAAAAGGCACAAGTTCCTCTTTTATGCGCTGCAGAATATATTTCAACTTAGCCTATACCTCTTTCATGAGCTGCAGAATAGATTTCGACTTAGCCTATACCTCTTTCAATCGCTGCAGAATAGATTTCGACTTAACCCATTTGTAACAGTTCCAGCCGGAGCATGAGCGTTTAGAGCAGGGGTGATGTGGTCAGTGACTCTAAGAACAAAGGTACCTCAATGTGTGCCAAGGTCACTCTCCGTCGCGACACGACGCCAAGGTCACTCACCGTCTCGATACTAAGTCAACAAAGGAAAAAGGGGAGGGTGGTGTTGAGGGAAAGAATATATTTAGTACAGGTAGGGGGATAGGAGCTGACCTCTCTGGCGTTCCAATTTGGGTTATGGGGTTAGTGACAGATAAAGGCCAGCAGAGCTTGATGCGACATTTTGAGGGACAGGAATTCAGAGTGATTCGTTGCAATAACAACTAAATGGAGGTAGATTCAAACTAGAGTATGGCTGTAGCAGACATCCAACAGAGAACCATTGGACAGCTTGGATATTGATTGAGACTATATAATACTAGACAAAGTTTAACTCAAGCAGACTGGCCATGGAGAGAGAGAGAGAGAGAGAGAGAGAGAGAGAGAGAGAGAGAGAGAAAGAAAGAGAGAGAGAGAGGCGAGACATTTATCTAGGAGTTTGTTTAGCTTATCGACTTTATAGAAGAATGATTGATAGGCTGTTTTACGAATGTTAGTGAGATAGAATGGAATACAGAGTGGCGGAACCTGCATACGCCTATGAGTCTGTGGTCGTGAATGATGTGGATACACGTGGTAACATTCTAGATAAAAAAAACCTAAGTGAAAACCTGGACTCTACGTACACATTCCTCTTTCAGGCGCTGCAGTATATATTTCAACTTAGCCCATTGCTCTTGAGCATTTCCGCCAGTGAAACTTTCTGTCCAGATTACGTGGCTCACGGATTCTATCATCTTCTGTACAGCTGTTCTAGAGTAGTCCTATGTTAGTGGACACTTTATATCATCTTCCATAGCTACAAGATCTCAACGGACAATCTGATGGTCGCTCGAGCCAAATAGTTCCCCAACGGGAACATTTGTAATCACATTTTTTCCCGTAGAAAAAAAACATGATCAAGTGAGTTTAACAGATCTTACCTGTACAGACGATTTAGGTAGACATTTTGACATGTTTTAACACGTAACAGTTTGGATGAGGATAGAAAGAGCTTAGAAAACAATCTCTTTTCTTAATTCTTCCTGGTATTTGAGTCAGTGCAGCTGAAGTCAGTCCCGCCAGAATTTGAATAACCAAAACATACACTTTGTTTCGAACGTCGCAGGTGGGGGTTTTTGTAACCATTCGTAACCAGTTACAGGCAATGTGTCTACACCTGGAGCTACAGTGGTGATAGACTTGTTGTCGCCGACAAACCCGCGTCATCTGGGGATGCAAATCAAATATAAATACCAACAGAGAGACGTGATGAACAACATTACTTGAGAACACTTTCGAGAGAGACGCTCAGTTGAAAACAGGCGACAGAGTGAGGCACATTTGAGTTGAGAACCACAGAGAGAAAACACTTCACTTCAGAGACAGAGATACTTTGGAAAGAGACGCTCAGCGGAGGGCAAGAGTCGGTAGGAAACGTTTCTTCCGTAACATTGCTAATTCGGTCGAAGTTGGTCTCAGATCTAACGACCTCAGACCATAATGCTTCTCCGCACTGGAGGTAAGAAGAAGGCGCACTACAGTGTCGAGTTTGTGAACAAGTCAGATGGCTCACCCTGCACAACGCATGAAGAAGTGATGGCTAGGTGGAGTGAGCACTACACGCTTGCCTTGAACCATCCACCAGCCACGTCCTGCCTTGACCTGTATGATAAATCTGCACCAACTCCTCCCGATCCACAGACTAGCACTGACCCTTCAACTCTTGCAGAAGTCCAGGCAGCCAAACTCAAGCTTAAAGAAGGGCGTGCCGCTGGCCACGATCTCATCTCGTCGGAACTGCTGGAATATGCATTTGACCCCATCAGGTCTGCTCTACCCCACCTCTTCCATCAGGTCTGCTCTACCCCACCTCTACCTTCAGGTCTGCTCTACCCCACCTCTTCCCTCAGGTCTGCTCTACCCCACCTCTTCCCTCAGGTCTGTTCTACCCCACCTCTTCCCTCAGGTCTGGCGGACGGGAAGAGTTCCATCCGATTGGCGTGATGGGATGGTTCCCCCCCCCCCCCCCCTTTACAAAGGAAAAGGTCTCCGCAAGAACTGCAACAATTATAGGCCAATAACGCTGTTTTCAGTTCCAGGCCAAGTATTCGCTGACGTGATGTTGGCCCGGCTAAAACCGCCACTGGTCTCAAAACGTCGTCCACACCAACGGGTTACACCCCAGGTCGATCAGCAGTAGATGCCATCCTCGCGCTACGTCTCCTGGCAGAGTTACACCTCGCATTTACTCGCCCTCTTTGCGCTGCGTACGTAGACTTGAAGGCGGCATACGACTCGGTGGACAGATCGGCGCTGTTTAAAACCATGCAAGGCATCGGAACTCCTGCTCCGCTTCTAGGCTTGATTAAGGAGTTGTATACGAGTACTGATGCCAGAATCCGTCTCGGGGGCACTTTCTCTGAATAACTCCATACATCTACGGGGGTCAGATAGGACTGTATGCTTGCTCCCGATCTCTTCTGTCGGGCTGTCGACTGGCTCCTAGACCACCTCAGCTCTCAGCACCATGATGGAATCATTATTTACCAAACGTGCATCACTGTCATCGTCTACGCAGATGATATAGTCCTGCTAAGCCATGATAGCACAGCGCTATAACAGTCGCTTCAGTATCTGGATAGTACAGCGCTATAACAGTCGCTTCAGTATCTGGATAGTACAGCACTATAACAGTCGCTTCAGTATCTGGATAGTACAGCGCTATAACAGTCGCTTCAGTATCTGGATAGTACAGCGCTATAACAGTCGCTTCAGTATCTGGATAGTACAGCGCTATAACAGTCGCTTCAGTATCTGGATAGTACAGCGCTATAACAGTCGCTTCAGTATCTGGATAGTACAGCGCTACAACAGTCGTTTCAGTATCTGGATAGTACAGCGCTATAACAGTCGTTTCAGTATCTGGATAGTACAGCTCAAAATATGGGACTATCAATCTCATAGGCGAAGACCAATATTCAGTGTCGTGGCTCTGATACAAGGTCCCAGAACATAGTGGTTTGCGATCACACGGTGGACAGCGTCAATTAACTTTCTTATCTCGGAAATGTAACAGTTCCAGCCGGGGCATGAGCGTTTTGGGACAGGGGAGATGAGCTCGGCGACTCTGAGAACAAAGGTGCCTGAATGTGTGCCAAGGTCAGTCACCGTCTTGACACTAAGTCGACAAGAGAAAACGAGGGGGGGGGGTTAGTGGCAGACAGAGGCCAGCAGGTCTTGCTGCAACATTTTGAGTGACAGGAATTCAGAGGGATTCGTGGCAATAACAACTAAATGAAGGTAGATTCAAACTGGAGGATGGCTGGGTCAGACATCCCACAGAGGACCATTGGACAGCTCAAATACTGCTTGAGATTATATAATACTAGACAATGTTTGACTCGAGCAGGCTGGCCATGGAAAAAACGAGAGAGAGACAGAATTTACCTAGGGGTCTGTTTAGCTCGCCAACTTTATAAAAGAGCGATTGATAGAATGTTTTATGAATGTTAGAGAGATAGAATGGAGTGCAGGGCGACTGAACCAGCATACGCCTTTGAGTCTTGGCCAGTTGCTCTATAAGGTGTGTATTGGGCGCCCTGTGACTAGGAGAGATCTGAATGTGTGTGTGATCACATGTGAGTAAACGTCGAATAGATTGAATGTATTATGTCAAGATCACCCGCCTGAAGGATCTGAGTGAATGCACAGATTACGATGGTGAAGACGTTTTTGAGAGTGTGCTGATGGTGCAGATAATTGGAGATGAGTGTGCGGCTAGAACTGGGTTGGGGTAGTTCGGGCAAAATTCAAAAGCTTTAGCTTACAACCTCCGCGAAGTTATTAATAATAAGAAAAATGATAAGATATGATTGTAATCGCATTGCAACCACTTTACAAATATTGTGTATGTTCATTTATAATAATATCGTTTATGATTGTTCCGTTTTGTTGGTTTTAGTGATGTAAATAAACACGGACTATTACCTGCCGTTTGATATGTGATTTGCTGTGTGTGGTCGAGAATGATGTGGATGCATGTGGTAACATTCTAGATAGCTAAATCACCAGTGAAAACCTGGACTCTGCCACAGAAGCACAATGTCATCTGACGAAAGCAGTAGCCCAGATATGTCAAAACGGATTGGCCTCGCTGATGGCCTCGATGATGAACGATTTCCGATGCTTGTGAAACAATAGTAGATTATCCCTGAGTTCAAAGTTGCGTGTGTACCAGTCGTCTGTGATTTCAGTGTTAATTTATGGGGCCGAAACCTGGCCTCTGCTGAACAAATACATCTCAAGACTCGAGTCCTGTCATATGCGCAATCAGCGGCGTATTCGTGTAGTCCGTTGGTACGATCTCGTACGAAATGTCGAGGCCTCTACTATGACTAACCTCCCAACTGTATCAGAAGCCCTGGACCGTCGCCGCCTTTCCCTGTTTGGACATGTTGTCCGACTGGATCAGGAAGTTCCAGCTCACCAGATCCTTCTCAAGGCAGTTCAAAGTGCTAAGGGTATTCAACCAGCTCGCTGGATGCGCAGAAGGGGCCGTCCCTGAAACACGTGGTTTCAACTCCCCCACCTCCCCCATCCTGCTATAGACGAGGTCTAGCAGAGGGCCGTTCAGACTGATCGACGGGCCTCAGATGCCTAGGCGAACATTATTATTTTAATAATAACCCAGAAAAACAAATATTCAAAAATGGACGCGCGTAAATCGTGAACACGTGTGGAGGATGAACACACGTGGAGGGTGAACACACGTGAAGGGTGAACACGTGTGAAGGATGAACACACGTGGAGGGTGAAAACGTGTGAAGGGTGAACACATGTGAGGAGTGAACACGTGCGAAGGGTGAACATGTGTGAAGGATGAACACGTGTGAAGGGTGAACACATATGAAGAGTGAACACGTGTGGAGGGTAAACACATGTGAAGGGTGAACACTGTGACGGGTGAACACGTGTGAAGGGTGAACACATGTGCAGGGTGAATACGTGTCGAGGGTAAACACGTGTGAAGGGTGAACACGTGTGAAGGGTGAACACTGTGAAGGGTGAACACATGTGAATGGTGAACACGTGTGTAGGGTGAACACGTGTGAAGGGTGAACACGTGTGGAGGGTGAACACATGTGAGGGGGGAACACGTGTGGAGGGTGAACACGTGAGGAGGGTGAACACATGTCCAGGTTGAACACGTGTGCAGGGTGAACTAAAGAACGCTTTAAAGCCAATCTGGTATCAGAGTAAACCCTTACATAAATAAATATGGTCACGTGCTGTGGACACGGAGAGACAGAAATGTGTTCCATTCGGTTTTAGATCTATCAGCTGACCTGGTGTGTATACATGGTTAGATGCGTGTGTGTTTTGTGTTTACATGGCTAGAGAAGACGTGTATGTGTGTTTACATGGCTAGAGGCGTGTGTGTATACATGGTTAGATGCGTATGTGTGTGTGTGTGTGTTTACATGGCTAGAGAAGACGTGTATGTGTATTTACATGGCTAGAGACGTGTGAGTGTACATGGTTATATGCGTGTGTGTGTGTTTATATGGCTAGAGGCGTGTGTGTACATGGTTAGATGCGTGTTTGTGTGTGTGTTTAACTGGCTAGAGACGTGTGTGTGTACATAGTTAAAGCCGTGTGTGTGTACATGGCTAGAGGCGTGTGTGTATGTTTACATGGCTAGAGGCGTGTGTGTGTATACATGGTTAGATGCGTATGTGTTTGTGTGTGTGTTTACATGGCTAGAGAAGACGTGTATGTGGATTTACATGGCTAGAGACGTGTGAGTGTACATGGTTATATGCGTGTGTGTGTGTTTATATGGCTAGAGGCGTGTGTGTACATGGTTAGATGCGTGTTTGTGTGTGTGTTTAACTGGCTAGAGACGTGTGTGTGTACATAGTTAAAGCCGTGTGTGTGTACATGGCTAGAGGCGTGTGTGTATGTTTACATGGCTAGAGGCGTGTGTGTGTATATATGGTTAGAGACGTGGGTGTACATGGCTAGAGACGTGTGTGTGTACACGGTTAGAGGCCTGTCTGTACATGGTTAGAGGCGAGTGTGTATATGGCTTGAGGCGTGTGTGTGTGCATGGCTTGAGGCGTTAGTGTGTACATGGCTTGAGGCGTGTGTGTACACAGTTAGAGGGGTGTGTGTGTGCATGGTTAGAGGCGTGTGTGTGTACATGGCTAGAGGCGTGTGAGTGTGTTTGTGTTTGTGTTTGTATTAGTGTGTGTGTTTGTATGAGTGTTTGTGTTTGTATGAGTGTGTGTATGTTTGTATGAGTGTTTGTGTGAATGTGTGTGTTTGTGTGAGTGTCTGTGTGAGTGTGTTATTGAATTTCTCATGATGGATCATAAGCTGAAGGTTTTGGACGTGTCAACTGGTAAAGGAAAGTGAATAATAGAAGAGAACAACAGGACAACAAATAACTGAATCCTGGATTGTTGACCTCGAATACTGACCTCGAATGTTGACCTCGTATATTAACCTCGAATTTTGACCTCGAATATTGACCTCGAATGTTGACCTCGACTGTTGACTATTTAATGCGTTCTTGGTCGTGACTAGGAGTTATTTAAACATTTGAAGCCGTGACCAATACTTGTCAGTTGTTTAATGTTTGGTTGAGAACAGAACATGAAATACTGATCCCAGGGTTTATATTCACCCTTCTACTCAACCCTTCCACTCAACATTTCCACTCAACCTTTCCACTCAACCTTTCTACTCAACCCTTCCGCTTAACCTTTCTACTCAACCCTTCCACTCAACCTTTCTACTCAACCTTTCCACTCAACCTTTCTACTCAACCCTTCCACTTAACCTTTCTACTCAACCCTTCCACTCAACCTTTCCACTCAACCTTTCCACTCAACCTTTCTACTCAACCTTTCCACTCAACCCTTCCACTCAACCTTTCCACTCAACCCTTCTACTCAACCCTTCTACTCAACCCTTCCACTCAACCCTTCTATTCAACCTTTCTACGCAACCTTTCCACTCAACCCTTCTACTCAACCCTTCCACTCAACCCTTCTACTCAACCCTTCTACTCAACCCTTCTACTCAACCCTTCCACTCAACCCTTCTACTCAACCCTTCTATTCTTCTTCTTCTTTGCGTTCGGTTTCGTCTGCTCGTTTGATGCCACCAGATGGGCTGCCTCCATGAAGTGACACATCAGTCGCAGGTCCTCAATGGTTCCCCACAGTTTGTCTTGTATGTTTCTCTCCTCGGGCCAGGTCTTCTCACGGGAGTCTTGGTGCAGTGGACATGTTTGCAGGATGTGTTCTGGAGTCTGGGGTCCTCTCTGATATGTACATTGTGCAGTCTGTGCTGCTTTTATTTTATGCATGTGTGTATTTAGTCTGCAATGACCTGTTCTGAGGCGGAAAATGGTGGTATACTGTTTCCTATTCAGTCTATTGATTGGGTCCTGTGGGTATTTACTGTTTGTTCTCTCTATCCACTGTTGTTTATATATTTTTTGGATGTATGCCTTGACTTCTGGCAGTGACACTGGGTGGGTGAATTGTTCTCTTTGTCTTCCCTCCCTGGCCAGTCTGTCCACCCACTCATTCCCAGGTATGCCGCAGTGAGCTGGAATCCACTGGAGGGTGATTTTATTGTGGTCTGAGAGTTTGTTTAGCTGGCATATCAGTTCCCTCTCCATACTATCTCGTGGTTCTCTTTGTGTGGCCTGCAAAATGTCCATGCAGTCACACAACAACACTATTTTGTTATCCGTTAACCCCTTTTCATCCAATAGTTTGACTGCTTTAATTATTGCCTGCTGCTCTGTTCCTAGATTTGTCGAGGGCTTCCCGGCAGCACTTGCTTTTTCTATAACGGTTCCGTCCTGTAGAAATATGACGAGTCCCACCCCTCCGTTCCTCAATGCTTCCTCTGATGATCCATCTGTGTAGACGTGTGTCCACATGGGTTGAGGATAGGCGTCTCCAATATGCTTTAGGGTTTTTTCTCTCAATGCATGGTCTGATTCTTCCCCCTTTCTATCGATACCTGGTATTTTCGCTTCCACCGTGAAGTTGGGTTGTTGGTCTGTATTTTCATATACCTGTATCACTTCCCATGTCGTTGGACATTTTGATATGATGTCAATGTTCCTGGTTGTAAGGGCTTTTGATAGATGATTGAATCCTTCTACTCAACCAATCTACTCAACACACCTTGACAAATAATGTGAAAGAGGTCACAACCAAATATTAACTGTGGACAACTGAATGTATTTATATTTTTACAAAGTGGAATAATGCCGCAAGAACTGGCAGTAGCACCTCCACCATTACAACTTCATAGTGCCCAAATGGTGAGAACATATTTTCAATTAATATTTTTTTTTTAAATATCGTTAAAGCAGTCAATTTTTAAAAAAAACTTTCTATAAAATGTCAAAACATTGATTTCATTGCTGACAATTGAAATATGTTGAACAAAGTAGTGAGGAATATTTACTCAAGGAGGCAAGAATGTAGCAACAACATTATTCTGAAGATTTAGGTCTTAATTCTCAATAACGAAAAGAAACATATAAAGAGGAACTGTTGGCAACAAACGGCAAACAGCTAATCAGGCAGATCTAGACATTTCGGTACAGGAGTACCAAGGGGATCAGCAAGGTGAAGGACGCACATTTTGGTACAGGAGTACCAAGGGGATGAGCAAGGTGAAGGACGCACATTTTGGTACAGGGGTACCAAGGGGATGAGCAAGGTGAAGGACGCACATTTCGGTACAGGAGTACCAAGGGGATGAGCAAGGTGAAGGACGCACATTTCGGTACAGGAGTACCAAGGGGATGAGCAAGGTGAAGGACGCACATTTCGGTACAGGGGTACCAAGGGGATCAGCAAGGTGAAGGACGCACATTTCGGTACAGGGGTACCAAGGGGATCAGCAAGGTGAAGGACGCACATTTTGGTACAGGGGTACCAAGGGGATCAGCAAGGTGAAGGACGCACATTTTGGTACAGGGGTACCAAGGGGATCAGCAAGGTCAAGGACGCACATTTGCACACACACACAAACTTCTACACACACACAAACTTCCACACACAAACTTTCACATACACAAACAAACTTCCACACACACACAAACTTCCACACACAAACTTTCACATACACAAACAAACTTCCACACACAAACTTCCACTCACACACAAACTTCCACACACAAACTTTCATATACACAAACAAACTTCCACACACAAACTTTCACATACACAAACAAACTTCCACACACACACAAACTTCCACACACAAACTTTCACATACACAAACAAACTTCCACACACAAACTTCCACTCACACACAAACTTCCACACACAAACTTTCACATACACAAACAAACTTCCACACACAAACTTCCACTCACACACAAACTTCCACACACAAACTTTCATATACACAAACAAACTTCCACACACAAACTTTCACATACACAAACAAACTTCCACACACACACAAACTTCCACACACAAACTTTCACATACACAAACAAACTTCCACACACAAACTTCCACTCACACACAAACTTCCACACACAAACTTTCACATACACAAACAAACTTCCACACACAAACTTTCACACACAAACTTTCACATACACAAACAAACTTTTACACACACACAAACTTCCACACACACACACGCATATAAACGTCCCTATACACACAATCTTCCACACACACATACATAAATACGTCACACACACACACACACAAAGAGAGAGAACGAGAGAGAGAGAGTGAGAGAGAGAGTGAGAGAGAGAGAGAGAGAGAGAGAACACTAAACCTTAAGCCAATGAGACCTACTTCCGGTAATGTCAATCCGTGATCAGCAGATTTGTTCTTCCTGTATGACGTCATAGATCACAGATTTGTTCTGCCTGTATGACGTCATAAGTCAAAGATTTGTTCTGCCTGTATGACGTCATAGATCACAGATTTGTTCTGCCTGTATGACGTCATAGGTCAGCAGATTTGTTCTGCCTGTATAACGTCATAGGTCAGCAGATCTTTGACCATCACATATAAAAACTAATTAACAAATAATGGTGTTTAAATCAAAGACAGACAGGAAACAGCAACAGTTATAAGTCCAGATGGTAGCACTGCTCCTCGGCTGGTCCTAGAGCCTGCGTCTGTGAGCCGAGTGTTTGAGAATGCCATGCTCAACGCTGAGAGGTCTGTGTCGGGTAGCA
Organism: Ariolimax columbianus; assembly: GCA_036924085.1. NCBI lineage: Eukaryota > Metazoa > Mollusca > Gastropoda > Stylommatophora > Arionidae > Ariolimax > Ariolimax columbianus. Next base: position 96,877,119 of record JAVGWX010000008.1, read on the forward strand.
TCTCTGTGTAACATAAACCCTGGCCCATTGGCCTGGACCTCTGGAGCATCTGCATAGCTGCAAAACATACCAATAGAACACATGAACACATACCAATAAAACACATGAACACATACCAATAAAACACATGTAACACATACCAATAGAACACATGAACACATACCAATAGAACACATGAACACATACCAATAAAACACATGTAACACATACCAATAGAACACATGAACACATACCAATAAAACACATGTAACACATACCAATAGAACACATGAACACATACCAATAGAACACATGGACACATACCAATAGAACACATGAACCATACCACTAAACGCAGTAAATATTGAACACATACTAATAGATGTAGTAAACATGAACACATACCACTAGACATAATAAACATGAACACATACCAATAGACGTAGTAAACATGAACACATACGAATAGACGTAGTCAACATGAACATATACCAATAGACGTAGTCAACATGAACACATACCAATAGACGTAGTAAACATGAACACATACCAATAGACGTAGTAAACATGAACATATACCAATAGACGTAGTCAACATGAACACATACTAATAGACGTAGTAAACAGGAACACATACGAATAGACGTAGTCAACATGAACATATACCAATAGACGTTAGCACATATCCTAATCCGAGCTACCATCTCCAGACAAGGCCACAACTAATCTCACTGGTATAGCCTTAAATACGTTCTGTCCCTCAGAATGTGTGAAAGCCCTGTAGAGATTTGATCTGGGATCACGTGAGACCTGAATTAATTCAGCAACCCCACCAACAGAAAACTTACTTTGTTTGGACCGAACCGCCGTGGATTTGGTTACTTCTGGAATGTTGTGGAACGCTATACTTGTCCAAGACTTCCCCAAACTGTTGATGTAGTCGGCCTGGGAAAACATATTATACTTATAACAATCAATTTATGTACACCTCTAACATACCCTAACTCCACCTCTAACATACCCTAACTTCACCTCTAACATACCCTAACTCCACCTCTAACATACCCTAACTCCACCTCTAACATACCCTAACTCCACCTCTAACATACCCTAACTACATCTCTAACATACCCTAACTCCACCTCTAACATACCCTAACTCCACCCTAAACATACCCTAACTCTACCTCTAAATTAACCCTAACTCCATCTCTAACATACCCTAACTCCACCTCTAATATACCCTAACTCTACCTCTAATTTAACCCTAACTCCACCTCTAACATACCCTAACTCAACCCCAAGCATACCCTAACTCCACCCCAAACATACCCTAACTCCACCCCAAACATACCCTAACTCCACACCAAACATACCCTAACTCCACCCCAAACATACCCTAACTCCACCCCAACATACCCTAACTCCACCCCAAACATACTCTAACTCAACCCCAAACATACCCTAACTTCACCTCTAACATACAATAAATCCACCCCAAACATACCCTAATTCCACTCCAAACATACCCTAACTCCACCTCTAACATACCCTAACTCCACCCCTAACAGACCTTAACTCCACCACTAACATACTCTAACTCTACCCCATACATACCCTAACTCCACCTCTAACATACCCCAAGTCCACATCTAACATGCTCTCCACCATAACTTCACCTCTAACATACCCTAACTCCACCTGTAACATACTCTCCACCATAACTCCACCTCTAACATACCCTAACTCCACCTGTAACATACGCTCCACCATAACTCCACCTCTAACATACCCTAACTCCCCCTGTAACATACTCTCCACCATAACTCCACCTCTAACATACCCTAACTCCACCTGTAATATACGCTCCACCATAACTCCACCTCTAACATACCCTAACTCCACCTGTAATATAATCTCCATCATAACTCCACCTCTAACATACCCTAACTCCACCTGTAATATACGCTCCACCATAACTCCACCTCTAACATACCCTAACTCCACCTGTAACATGCTCTCCACCATAACTTCACCTCTAACAAATCCTAACTCCACCTGTAACATACTCTCCACCATAACTCCACCTCTAACACACCCTAACTCCACCTGTAACATACTCTCTACCATAGCTCCACCTCTAACACACCCTAACTCCACCTGTAATATACTCTCCACCATAACTCCACCTCTAACACACCCTAACTCCACCTGTAACATACTCTCTACCATAACTCCACCTCTAACACACCCTAACTCCACCTGTAATATACTCTCCACCATAACTCCACCTCTAACCATGGCGATCACACAAGACTTTCCCACGGAACCATCGTAAAGGTGTGTGTCGCCATATACAGAGGTGTCTAGGGGGTCACATGCAGGGGCATCTACGGGGCTACAGACAAGGGCATCTGGGGGCACAGGCAGATGCATATAGGGGCTACAGACAAGGGCATCTGGGGGCACAGGCAGATGCATATAGGGGCTACATGCATGGGCATCTGGGGGCACAGGCAGATGCATATAGGGGCTACAGGCATGGGCATCTGGGGCCACAGGCAGATGCATATAGGGGCTACAGGCATGGGCATCTAAGGGGCTACAGTCAGATGCATATAGGGGCTACAGGCATGGGCATCTAAGGGGCTACAGGCATGGGCATCTGGGGGCTACAGTCTAGCTAGTAACTGCTGTTCTCTTGCACTATTTGTTGACATAATAGACAGCTACGGTCAAGGTTGAGAGGACATATGTTTACTTGGCATGACATATGTTTACCTGACGTGACATATGTTTTTTACCTGTGGTGACATGTGGGTACCTGACGTGACTTATGTTTACCTGATGTGACACATGTTTACCTGACGTTACATGTGTTTACCTGAGGTGACATATGTTTACTTATGGTGACATGTTTATCTGACGTGACATATGTCCCCTAGCATTACATGTGTTTATCTGACGTGACATGTGTTTACCTGACATGACTTATGTTTATCTGACGTGACATGTCTACATTGCGTGAGATGCGTTTACCTGTGGTGACATATGTTTATCTGACGCGGTTTATGTTTATTTGACGTGAGATGTGTTTAAATGGGATATAGACATGCTGGAGAGAATACAAAAAAGAGCGACAAAGCTGATAGTGGGATTCCAGAATTACAGTTATGGAAAGATTAAAAAGAACCGGCCTACAGTGTCTAGAAGAGAGAAGAATTCGTGGTGACTTAATACAGGTGTATAAGATGATCAGAGGAATGGATAAAGTAGACTATAACAAGTTTTTTAAAGTACAACCACCAACAAGGACAAGAGGGCACAGCTACAAGTTGACTAAGGAGAGGTCCAGATTAGATATTAGGAAGTATTTCTTTAGCCAGAGAGTTGTGAATGCTTGGAATGCATTGCCAAGTGAGGTGGTGGAGGCTGGGACGGTCAATGCATTTAAGAACAGATTGGATGCGTACAGCTTCTAGAGGAAGATGTTGTAATTGGAACTGGTTGTATACAGACTCTGCAGAGTCTTCTAAACCAGTATAAAGACGTTAAGTTAAGTTAAATGACGTGATATATGTTTACTTGACGTGACATGTGTTTAAATGGCGTGATATATGTTTACCTGACGTGACATGTGTTTACCTGGCAAGATGTTGGTGGGCAGGGCTGTTCGATATTTGCTGGCACTGAGAACAGGGGGCAGGTTCCTTCCACCTGTCAATGAAAGAGATTGTTGCCCCGATTCAGAATGACGTATAGCTAACTCTGGGCGTGTGCCGGCAGACAGTCGATGTTTCAGGATGAAGTGTAGCTAACTCTGGGCGTGTGCCGGCAGACAGTCGATGTTTCAGGATGAAGTGTAGCTAACCCTGGGCGTGTGCCGGTCGTCAGTCAATGTTTCAGGATGAAGTGTAGCTAACCCTGGTCGTGTGCCGGCCGTCAGTCAATGTTTCAGGATGAAGTGTAGCTAACCCTGGTCGTGTGCCGGCCGTCAGTCTATGTTTCATAACCATTCGTTTCTTTCTTCCTGCGTCTTTCCAACTGGCCTTAGCGATCATGTCTCTCCATAACTCTCTTCATTATGGTTATTCACCATATATAAGTTTTACTTCTTTCTATGGCATGCAATTAAGCCTTTCGGTATCTTCTATCAAGTCGTGCTGGCCACAATAATCCACTCAATAACACGTTTCGAGGCACAGCTGTACCACAAAATTGGTTTCCCTCAGACTATGAACTAGTAAAACAAAGTGGATTCCCTCAGACTATGAACTAGTAAAACAAAGAAGTCATTCATAGATGCAGGAATCGAGAAGGAACGAATATCTATCGTCAGAGACACTGCTCCGAGATCTATTATCTGTGACAAGACACATGGCAAAGGAGACAAACTTACCAGTCAGTAGAACAATGGTTTCTGGAAGACTTTGGGATTTCTATGCAAATATTCAAAGCCAATCGCTTCAAGAATTGATGATGAGTCAGTGCTTTTTTTGTGGCCTTGAAACAGTTTGCTGATATTAATGACACTGACCAAATGTAGCCTTGAAACAGTTTGCTGATATTAATGACACTGACCAAATGTAGCCTTGAAACAGTTTGCTGATATTAATGACACTGACCAAATGTAGCCTTGAAACAGTTTGCTGATATTAATGACACTGATCAAATGTAGCCTTGAAACAGTTTGCTGATATTAATGACACTGACCAAATGTAGCCTTGAAACAGTTTGCTGATATTAACGACACTGATCAAATGTAGCCTTGAAACAGTTTGCTGATATTAATGGCACTGACCAAATCTTATTATAAACTTACAACTGTTTGAACTGGCTGGAAAATTCATGAAAAAATGCTTTCAGTTTGTAGTCTGAGAGGGTAGACACCTGGAGCTGATTTATTTGTAGTCTGAGAGGGCAGATACCTGGAGTTGGTTTGTGTGAAGTCTGAGAGGGTAGACATCTGGAGTTGGTTTGTGTGTAGTCTGAGAGGGTAGACATCTGGAGTTGGTTTGTGTGTAGTTTGAGAGGGTAGACACCTGGAGTTGGTTTGTGTAGTCTGAGAGGGTAGACACCTGGAGTTCGTTTGTGTGTAGTCTGAGAGGGTAGACACCTGGAGTTGGTGTGTGTGTAGTCTGAGAGGGTAGACACCTGGAGTTGGTTTGTGTGTAGTCTGAGAGGGTAGACACCTGGAGTTGGTATGTGTGTAGTCTGAGAGGGTAGACACCTGGAGTTAGTTTGTGTGTAGTCTGAGAGGACATACACCCGGAGTTAGTTTGTGTGTAGTCTGAGAGGGTAGACACCTGGAGTTAGTTTGTGTGTAGTTGGAGAGGACAGACACATGGAGTTAGTTTGTGTATAGTCTGAGAGGGCAGACACCTGCAGTTGGTTTGTGTGTAGTCTGAGAGGGTAGACACCTGGAGTTAGTTTGTGTGTAGTCTGAGAGGGCAGACACCTGGAGTTAGTTTGTGTGAAACCTTTGTGAAAGCTGTGCTGATGGTTGATCTGGATAATGTAGTTTTTTCTGTCACAACAGACGGTTTACCAGAAATGACTGGCAAGAACTCTGACTTTGTTACCTTTCCCAAAACAAAATTTGAAGAACTTGATGTTAATGTAATATCTGTTTTTGCTACTTGTTCCATTGGTTTACACCATGGAAGCCTGTGCTCAGCACTGTCCGGCTGATATGATCTCCTCTAAATGTACGGCAGTTTTTGGAATCTTTCAAGAAACTGGACGATTGTGATCTTGAAGACGGTACATTCTAGACAAAGGATTCTTGACTTAGTCATGTCAAGGTCATTGATAGGTTCACAACTTTGTTTCCTCAGAAAAATGTCCTGATATCGAAACGGAAAATAGGCAGTAAGATATTGGGGTTCTGACTGATGTCATGAGCAATGAGCCATGAGCCATGAGCCATGAACCATGAGGCATGAGCCATGAGCTGAACCAGATCATGCAAGGAGAGGGAACAGTGATTTATAAACAAGCCGAGACTATTCACAAATTCAAGGCTAAACTCAATCTATTTCTCAGTCATGGCCATGAGGTGCAACTCATCCACTCTTCAAAGTTACTTGGAGGTGACTGCCTAGAATCTTAAGTTCTATGAAGCTTAACTGAAGAACTTGACTCACAAGTTCGATTAATGAGTTTCTGATTTCAATGAGTTCAAAGCTAACTCCCATTTCTCGAAGAATCGACTGTTTCAAGATAGAATAATCATGAGAGGAGCTGGTCTGTTTTGTGAGGGTAAGCGGCAATTTGAAGCAGACGCCCCCACATTTTAAAGCAAGGAATCGTACAGGCGACACTTGCTGGACACCTTCTGATTGGTCAGAATGGCTCAACATGTCTGTGTTAACCAACATTTGCAATAGTAACATATCTCACAACCAAACAAAGAGTTTGACCTTCAGATCTGAATACAGAGTTTGACTTACAGATCTGAATACAGAGTTTGACTTACAGATCTGAATACACAGTTTGACATACAGATCTGAATACAGAGTTTGACTTACAGATCTGAATACACAGTTTGACATACAGATCTGAATACAGAGTTTGACCTTCAGATCTGAATACAGAGTTTGACTTACAGATCTGAATACAGAGTTTGACTTACAGATCTGAATACACAGTTTGACATACAGATCTGAATACAGAGTTTGACCTTCAGATCTGAATACAGAGTTTGACTTACAGATCTGAATACAGAGTTTGACCTACAAATGTGAATACAGAGTTTGACCTTCAGATCTGAATACAGAGTTTGACCTACAGATCTGAATACAGAGTTTGACCTACAGATCTGATTACATAACTTGCCCACAGATCAAGCCAAGTTAACATATGGATAGTCAGTGACCCCCGTTTGAGCCAGAATTTAAGAAGCATTTTTATTTTTTTTTTATTTAGTCAATTTCCAATTCCGCTCTGATCAATTATGAATTAAGTTATCAAGTTCATCATCATCATGTAGCATGTCGGTTATAGAACTTCTCTTCCACTACAGTCTTTTTAAAAGAAACTCTTTTCCATGCCAAAACTCCAGCCTCCGCCACAGTCATACCCAGGCATTCCTGGATATCTTGGTGCCATCGTCTTCTTGGTCTACCCCTTCCTCTTTTGCCTGGGACCATACCTTCCATCACCGTCCTCTCAAGACCGTTGTGTCTCTTGATGTGACCAAAGTATTTGTATTTTCTAGCCAAAATGTAATTGATAAACCAGTTCTCCTCTATGCTCAACTCTTGCCGAATGTCTACATTTATTTTTTTTCTCTGTCCAGGGTATTCTGAAGATCTTTCTGTAACATTTTGACTTGAAGGATTCGATTCTTTGTCTGGAAGTTCTGGTAATCGTCCATGATTTGCAGCCATAATCTGCCACAGGAAAAACACAGGCTCTCAAGACTTTTACTTGAATAATTTTGTTGGTGCTCTGCCATAATTTCTTCAGGCTGTTCAGTCTCTGCATTGCCATGGCTAGTCTTCTTCTGATTTCTTTCGAGCAGTCGCCATTTTTGTCAATTCCGAAGCCCAGATATTCAAAATGTGTGACCTGATCTATTTCCTCACCACCCACTGTAAATGAATGCTGACATTGTGTTTTGTCGGTGGTCATTATCTTTGTTTTGTTTATGTTTATAAACAGGTTTTGATCTTTACTATGTCCATTAACGGCTGAAATTAGCTTTTCAAGCCCTTCTGCACTTCTTGATAGTATCACTGTGTCATCTGCGTATGGTAACTCTGGAATCTCGTACCCGCCAAATCGCAATGTATGGAAAACTGTTAATGCTCTCGCCTTCTCTAACATTTCTCATTTTACATTCCGCATAAATGTTAAATATATATATATATAAGATGAGAGGATACATCCCTGTCTTACTCCCTTTTGTGCTGCGAACCAATCTGATGTTGCCCAGATACTCGGACAGCGGCTCGATGGTCTTGGTATAATGTTTCAATGAGATGGATAAAGTGCACAGGAAACCCCCCTTTTCTCCATGCTTCACAGATTTTGATGTTTTACCATATCGAAGGCCTTGGTGTAATCCATGAAACATGTGTGCAAGTATACAATAAACTCTCTACATTTTTCGTAGATACAAAGGACTTGTCACAAGTGTTTACCCTGACTATCGAGGAGTAGAAGGAGAAAGTTGACATTTGGCACATATGTAGCTCATTCCAATTGTACTGGACTTGAGAAGTATGAATTTACCTCCTTGGTGGGTTTACCTGATATGGTGAATGGCGCAACACACCTTATTGACCTGATCTGCTAATCTAACAGTTTGTCAGAACAATGGAGAAATCAGAGGCCAGAACTGTGATAAAATTCTTGAATGTGCAGGTAAAAACACATACAGAAATACACAGGAAGATGGAACCAGTGTTTGAGGAATTCTGTCTTTCGTATGCTTCTGTAAAAAACTAGTGTAGGCAGTAAGTGTAGCCGATCCCGTGTTGCTGATCTTCCAAGATAAGGAAGACCATCCTCAGTGCAGCGATGAAAATACTGCATAAATGAAGAAAATCATTGACCAGGATAGGAAAATGACAATTGCAGAGATATGTAGCTCAGCAGGAACTGGACACTGGTAAAGGAGTTGTGAAATATAATTCGGACCGGAACCACCAAACAACGGAAAACTTGACACAAATACCGGAGAGAAGAGAGAGCGCAGCCACTAAGGCGCACCCATCTTACTTACCAACAAGGTAGATAGATAGCTGTTAGTCAGTGTAGAACGACTTTTGTATAGAATGTCATAGAAATTAGGATAGACTATTGAATGGGGTTTACAGATACAGGGATTCCGTTTAAGCTAACATCCCCTGAGATAGAAAGACTGAGATATTTAGTTAGTTCAATTTAGTTTAGTTTAGTTTAGTTTAGTTTAGTTTAGTTTAGATATTTTAGTTTAGTTTAGTTTAGTTTAGTTTAGTTTAGTTTAGTTTAGTTTAGTTTAGTTTAGTTTAGTTTAATTTAGTTTAGTTTAGTTTAGTTTAGATATTTTAGTTTAGTTTAGTTAGTTTAATTTAGTTTAGTTTAGTTAGTTTAGTTTGAACCATGTTGAAAGAAATACTTTTGTGAATACATGAATTATCTTGTTTTATTATTCTCATAAGCTTGAGAGTTTTCTGTGTTCAAGTCCTGACGTCCCGTACTAGATTTGTTAATGTTAACACAGGGTCAGTCAGAAAGGAATCCTAGTTCCATGACAACTATTGCAAGTACCATACAGGCAAGTACCATACAGACAAGTACCATACAGGCAAGTACCATACAGGCAAGTAGCCATACAGGCAAGTACCATACAGGCAAGTACCATACAGGCAAGTACCATACAGGCAAGTACCATACAGGTAAGTACCATACAGGTAAGTACTATACAGGCAAGTACCATACAGGCAAGTACCATACAGGCAAGTACCATACAGACAAGTACCATACAGGCAAGTACCATACAGACAAGTACCATACAGGCAAGTAGTCATACAGGCAAGTACCATACAGACAAGTACCATACAGGTAAGTACCATACAGGCAAGTACCATACAGGCAAGTACCATACAGGCAAGTACCATACAGACAAGTACCATACAGGCAAGTACCATACAGGCAAGTACCATACAGGCAAGTACCATACAGGCAAGTACCATACAGACAAGTACCATACAGGCAAGTAGCCATACAGGCAAGTACCATACAGGCAAGTACCATACAGGCAAGTAGCCATACAGGCAATTACCATACAGGCAAGTACCATACAGACAAGTACCATACAGGCAAGTAGCCATACAGGCAAGTAGTCATACAGGCAAGTACCATACAGGCACGTATTATACAGACAAGTAGCCATACAGGCAAGTAGCCATACAGACAAGTACCATACAGACAAGTAGCCATACAGGCAAGTAGCCATACAGGCAAGTACCATACAGACAAGTAGCCATACAGACAAGTAGCCATACAGGCAAGTACCATACAGACAAGTACCATACAGGCAAGTATTATACAGACAAGTACCATACAGGCAAGTACTATTCAGGCAAGTACTATACAGGCACGTATCCATACCGGCATGTAGCATACAGGCAAGTAGCCATACAGGAAAGTACCATACAGGAAAGTATCAAACAGGCAAGTACCATACAGGCAAGTACCATACAGGCAAGTACCATACAGGCAAGTACCATACAGGCAAGTACCATACAGGAAAGTATCAAACAGGCAAGTAGGCATACAGGCAAGTACCATACAGGAAAGTACCATACAGGAAAGTATCAAACAGGCAAGTAGGCATACAGGCAAGTACCATACAGGCAAGTACCATACAGGCAAGTACCATACAGGCAAGTACCATACAGGCAAGTAGCCATACAGACAAGTACCAGACAGACAAGTAGCATGTTTATAATTATCTGCCGCTGCCTTTGTCCAGTCAGTGTGACATGTGTCTAGTCAGTGTGACATGTGCCCAGTCAGTGTGACACTACATATTGTTTAATGTCACGCAGGAAACCATTAAGTCAATCAATTGGGAATAAACATACCAGCAGCTTCGCTGGAGATGGAAGAACACGTGTCCTGTCTCAGAAGATTGTTCTGTAATCTCTTGGATTGAATATCACGAACGGCTTGCCAGCTGATCAGGAACTGACGTTCTGTGCTTCTGATTGTCTTTCCATCCAACACTTCTACAAGAGAGTAACAGATGACAAAGATATGCAGTAACATTAACACATTGATAGCATTTGGGTGGGCTGTCTTCCTGTGACATTTGTATCAGTCTGGCCACATCAAAATGACCCAGATTCTAGAGTGACCTACGTAGAGTCCAAAAGGTTTATTAGGGAATACATGAATAAACGTAGGTACCATCTATTCAATAAACTGAAGATAGGTGCTACGGACGAATGCACCTGTGGTACTGGAAAAATGACCCCTGAACATCTGCTGCAAATACTGCAGTGTTTACAGCTTCAGGATAAACGCTGCTTTCTTTGAACAAATTCAAGTTGACATCTGACAGCATATGATGAACAAGAAGAAGAACACACAAATTATCTACAAAATAGCATTGTAGGGTAACTGCAGACGGTGACAAGAGTATCCAACTGGTGGTAGCAGAGACACAGGGTTCTGGTGTTGTACAGCGAAGCAAGAGAAAAACAGCATTGTTAAACATCACTAGGACCTTCAGGTTAGGTCCCATGTTCTTTATCAGTAGGCACATACCGAGCGGGGGTAAAGCTGGCACATACCAAGCAAAGGTAAATTTTGGCACATTCCAAGTGGAGGTAAAGTTGGCACATACCAAGCGGAGGTAAAGCTGGCACATACCAAGTGGAGGTAAAGCTGGCACATACCAAGCGGAGGCAAAGCTGGCACATACAAAGTGGAGGTAAAGCTGGCACATACCAAGCAAAGGTAAATTTTGGCACATTCCAAGTGGAGGTAAAGTTGGCACATACCAAGCGGAGGTAAAGCTGGCACATACCAAGTGGAGGTAAAGCTGGCACATACCAAGTGGAGGTAAAGCTGGCCCTTACCAAGCAAAGGTAAATTTTGCACATTCCAAGTGGAGGTAAAGTTGGCACATGGCAAGTAAAGGTAATTTAGTAACGTTATTAACTTAATACAAATTCACAACACAGAGAAGGTGATGATCATGGGATTATAGAAGTGATGGCATGGACTGCCATAACAATGATATGGGTGATGCATGTTCTGTCTGTCTGAGCCCATCTGTCACCTGTCTGAGCCCATCTGTCACCTGTCTGAGCCCATCTGTCACCTGTCTGAGCCCATCTGTCACCTGTCTGAGCCCATCTGTGTGTGTCACCTGTCTGAGCCCATCTGTCACCTGTCTGAGCCCATCTATCAGTCACCTGTCTGAGCCCATCTATCAGTCACCTGTCTGAGCCCATCTATGTGTGTCACCTGTCTGAGCCTATCTATGTGTGTCACCTATCTGAGCCCATCTATCAGTCACCTGTCTGAGCCCATCTATGTGTGTCCCCTGTCTGAGTCCATCTGTCACCTGTCTGAGCCCATCTATGTGTGTCACCTGTCTGAGCCCATCTGTCACCTATCTGAGCCCATCTATCAGTCACCTGTCTGAGCCCATCTATCTGTCACCTGTCTGAGCCCATCTATGTGTGCCACCTGTCTGAGTCCATCTATGTGTGTCACTTGTCTGAGCCCATCTATCTGTCACCTGTCTGAGGCCATCTTTGTGTACCACCTATCTGAGCCCATCTATCTGTCACCTGTCTGAGCCCATCTATATGTCACCTGTCTGAGCCCATCTATCTGTCCCCTGTCTGAGCCCATCTATCTGCCACCTGTCTGAGCCCATCTATGTGTCACCTGTCTGAACCCATCTATGTGTGCCACCTGTTTGAGCCCATCTATCTGTCACCTGTCTGAACCCATCTATGTGTGCCACCTGTCTGAGCCCATCTATCTGTCACCTGTCTTACCGAGGTTTGTCCCCACAAGAATAATGTGATCCTTGTACTTGGCTACTTGACAAAGTGGGTTTCCAGTGAGGTCCAGACGCAAGAGAAACCTCCAAGTAGACAAGAGACAGGTCAGTTCCTTCATGTCACTCAGCAGATTATTTATTGCCATCAATGTGGTCAGTTTGGAGAGTACTTGGAGCTCTGATAGACTGCTCAAGTTGTTACCAGAGATGTTCAGCACTTGTAGTGTTTCCTTGAAGGAGTCACAAGAGAGTTAGGCAGGAAATCTTTCATCTTCTAAGCATTTATTTATGATGGTACTAGTATATAAGCATGTCTCTGACAGGCAATCTAAAATTAGCTAATCAATGAGAAAGCCATGTTGACTTCTGCCACATTGAGAGAATATAAATCCTGTCCATCAACCGATAATCTCAACTTTCATTCCAGGTAATCATTTTCAGATACACAAAGTGTTCATATATAAACAAAATGTGCAAGTTTTCCCAGTCTTTGAATACCAGTGAGACAACATCAACAAAGTCAGTGTCAGACAGAAGGCATTCCCCGCCCAACACTGGATTATTTTATTATTACAATAAATCCAAGAACTGATAATCCAATCAACTCTTTAACATGAGGTGACTTCATACAGGTTAATAAGATATTTAATGGGAAGATTAAATTAGACTATAACAAGTTTTAAAGTACAACCACCTACAAGAACAAGAGGATATAGCTAAAAGTTAACTAAAGAGAGGTCCAGATTAGATATTAGGAAATATTATTTTAGTCAGAGAGTGATGAATGCTTGGAATGTATTGCCACAGGAAGTAGTGGAGGCAAGAACAAGTAATGCATTCAAGAATAAATTGGATGCACATAGATTTTAGAGCAAGGACAACTAAATGAATGGCTGTACAGACTGGTCTTCTAGACCAGTATAAAGATGTTAAGTTGAACAATGTACAACTGATAGTCTGATCAAACTATTTCACCTGGGAAAAACAATGTAGTGTGACATCTTCCAGTGATTACAATTTTACAAAACAACAAACAGTAAACATGACAAGGTCAGCACGTGCCATTGATGTCACAAGTACTTATCAAGTTCAGCACGTGCCATTGATGTCACAAGTACTTATCAAGTTCAGCACGTGCCATTGATGTCACAACTACTTATCAAGTTCAGCACGTGCCATTGATGTCACAACTACTTATCAAGTTCAGCACGTGCCATTGATGTCACAAGTACTTATCAAGTTCAGCACGTGCCATTGATGTCACAAGTACTTATCAAGTTCAGTACGTGCCATTGATGTCACAAGTACTTATCAAGTTCAGCACGTGCCATTGATGTCACAACTACTTATCAAGTTCAGTACGTGCCATTGATGTCACAACTACTTATCAAGTTCAGCACGTGCCATTGATGTCACAAGTACTTATCAAGTTCAGTACGTGCCATTGATGTCACAACTACTTATCAAGTTCAGCACGTGCCATTGATGTCACAAGTACTTATCAAGATCAAACTCATAAGATCAAGACTGATAGTAAAAGTTTCTTCTCTTATGTTAGAAACAAACAAAGAACGAAAGACAAAGTAGGCCCTCTCATAGACAGTACAGGGAAAATAATAAGTGACAATAGGGAGGCAGCTAATCTGCTCAATCAGTACTTTGGCACAGTCTACACAAAAGCGGACTGCTCCAAGATCCCAGAGCCTTTAGATATTTTTATATACTTGTCCAGGTCAAGATGGTATTCATCCAAAAGTACTGTTTGAAATTAATTCTTGAGTAGAAACAGACATGGCTTACTCACTTGACATGATTTGAAATTAGAGACCAACTAACAAAACCATTGGCTATATGATGTTCTCAATCACTTGCAAAAGGGATTGTTCCATGTGATTGGAATGATGCAGGAGTGATCCCGTTATTCAAAAAGGTAAAGAAATCAGATCCAGCAAATTATAGATAGGTGAGTTTAACGAGCATATTCTGTAAATTGTTAGAGTCAGTAATCAATTAAAACATTGTAATGCATTTAGACAAATTTAGTCTAATCAGAAATAGTCAGCATGGGTTTACTAGAGGGAAATCGTGCTTAACAAATCTATTAGAATTCATGGAGGAGGTTACTAAAATCATAGATAAAGGGGAGCCAGTGGACGTTATTTATCTAGACTTTGCAAAGGCCTTTGATAGAGTACCTCATCAAAGATTATTTAGAAAATTAACATCACATAGAATAGGTGGGGAAGTTGCCAAATGGATTGAAAATAGGTTAACAAGAAGAAGAAAGAGAGTGGATATAAATAAGGAGTACTCTGAGTGGTGTGAAGTAAAATGTGGAGTGCCACAGGGCTCGGTTTTGGGACTAATTTTCTTCTTGATATATATAAATGATTTGGACATTGATATGAGATCCATGATTGCAAAATTTGCTGATGACACAAAACTGCAGTAGTGTCTCATCTAAAGCAGAAGTGGATATATTGAGGCCGGGTTTAGATAAAATTCGAGAATGGTCTGTAAGCTGGCAAATGGAGTTTAATGTAGATAAATGTACAGTCTTCCACATGGGTAGATCCAATATGGAACATAATTACAGAATGGGAGAAAACAATATTAGAAAGATAGATAAGGAAAGGGACCTAGGGGTTATAATAGATCATACAGGTAAGGTGAGTGAGCAAGTTCAGGTAGCAGTGAAAAAGATAAATGCAATGTTAGGTATGATAAAAAGAAATATTAAACATAGGAGCAAGGAAGTGATCGTCAAACTGTATAAAGCATTAGTTAGACCTAGATTGGAGTACTGTGTACAGGTGTGGAGTCCTTATCATAGAGGGGATATAAACATGCTGGAAAGGATACAAAAAAGAGCGACAAAGCTGATAGTGGAATTCCAGAATTACAGTTATGAGGAAAGACTCAGAAAAACCGACATACAGTGTCTAGAAGAGAGAAGAATTTGTGGTGACTTAATACAGGTTTATAAGATGATCAGAGGAATCGATAAAATAGACTAAAACAAGTTTTATTAAAATACAACCACCTATAAGAACAAGAGGGCATAGCTACAAATTAACTAAAGAGAGGTTAAGATTAGATATTAGGAAATATTTTTTTTATCAGAGAGTGGTGAATGCTTGGAATGTATTGCCACAGGAAATAGTGAAAGCAGAGTCAATTAATGCGATTAAGAATAGATTGGATGCACTTAGCTTTTACAGCAAGTGAATGTAATAAAAACTGGTTGTATACAGACTCTGCATAGTCTTCTAAACCAGTACAAAGACATTAAGTTACGTTAGGGGGAGAAAGACTAACCTCTTGTCGGGCAAAATATACTGATCAGACATGTTAGTCAGGGTCAGGCAAAACATACTGGCCAAGACCCTCACCTTGGCTTCCTAGTAGCCCTCCCTGGAAACGAGCTGTTTTTATGGCAGCCTGGCATGATCCCCGTAGTAATGAGTGACACACAGATGAAGCCAAGCATAGCACAACACCCTGGAGGACCCCGGTCCACTTTCAGCAGCACGCTCGAGATGGGAGGAAAATTACTGCAACCCGCCACTTAAAGTCCTCTTCAGAGCGCACAAAAGAGTAACCTACTCATTGTGTCCAATCGCAAACAACAACAACACATTAAGTTAAGTTCTCAGCACATGCTATTGTTACCACATCTACTCACAGATCTCAGTCCATTGTTACCACATCTACTCACAGATCTCAGTCCATTGTTACCACATCTACTCACAGATCTCAGTCTATTGTTTCCACATCTACTCACAGATCTCAGTCTATTGTTACCACATCCACTCACAGATCTCAGTCCATTGTTACCACATCTACTCACAGATCTCAGTCCATTGTTACCACATCTACTCACAGATCTCAGTATATTGTTTCCACATCTACTCACAGATCTCAGTCTATTGTTACCACATCCACTCACAGATCTCAATCCATTGTTACCACATCTACTCACAGATCTCAGTCCATTGTTACCACATCTACTCACAGAGATTCCTGCCAGTGACCGAGGGTCTAACAGTAAATGCTCCCCATTAGGCTGCTGCTGGTTCTCTACATGAAGTTCCTGGAGCTGGGTGAGGCTCTCCAGACCTTCCAACACAGTGATAGCGTTGCCACCCAGAAACCTGACAAAGAACATTCCAGAATTACTGTCCAGCTCACGATGCATTCTTCTGTGGTGCTTTCATGCCTGGCTTCATCAACCAGAGATGGTATATTTGTCAACATTGAACATCAGATGGCTCTCTTGGGTGTACAGAACATACACTTCATCCTAGCTCCAAACAGGGCATGGGACTATCTCTACAACTGACCTCCTTGCAGGAAGCCTGAAATAAAGCATGTATGGACTCCTGTACATGTGGTTTCTGCAGATCTTGTTTCAATTGCCAATCCCATACACAACCATCTTTAGTCACTATTTGTAACATGAACAGTACAGCTGTGCTGAACCAATTCCTCCACTTCCACTACACTACAGCTAGTGTCCTCATGTGCTTGCTATGCTGCCAACCAAGTACAATTTACTTCCCTTATCTCATCCCAGTCTTTCTCCTTCCATCCATCTTTTGACTTTGTCCTTGAACATTTCATTTCTGAGCTTAGTCTCCCTACCTTTCCTGAGGCTTCCATGCTTGTGTTTTATTTTCTTAGTTGACCAAATTAGTTGAGTATCTACAATTGACCAAATTAGTCAGGTATCTAGTTGACCAAATTAGTCAGGTATCTAGTTGACCAAATTAGTCGAGTATCTAGACCAACTTAGTCGAGCATCTACAGTTGACCAAATTAGTTGAGTATCTACAGTTGATCAAATTAGTCGAGTATCTACAGTTGACCAAATTAGTCGAGTATCTAGAGTTGACCAAATTAGTAGAAAAAATCTAGAAAATGAGATCAAGAAATGGAAAGGACGACTAATGATGATTCGCTCAGGCCCGTATGTTTGCTGCCCTTAACAGCCACTATGTTCACTATGCGTACGAGAGGCAGTTATTGACCTTCATCTGACTTGCACATGGCCAATTTCCACGAGGACAAATGAAAGCAATACAGGATGAACTCATTTCATAAAAACCTTGGCAGACTAGCCACAGATCACGGTAAAACTGATCAAAGATAAGAGCGATAATACAGCATGCACCTCGTTATAAACATATTTAAAATATTTGGACAAGCAATACATATCTCAGAAAGCAAATAAAACAGCAAAGATAGACTTCGAAAAAAAACTTGCTCAGAGGATCAAGACTGATAGTAAAAGCTTCTTCTCTTATGTTAGAAACAAACAAAGATCAAAGGACAAAGTAGGCCCTCTCATAGACAGTACAGGAAAAAAAATAAGTGAAAATAGGGAGGCAGCAAATCTACTCAACCACTACTTTGGCACAGTGTACACAAAAGAGGACTGCTCCAAGATCCCAGAGCCTGTAGATATTTTTCAAAAAGACATGGATACAGTGGGATTAAGATCAATCTGTATTACAGAGGAAATGGGTTTTAAAAAATTGGAGGGGTTGAAAGTGGATAATGTCCAGGTCAAGATGGGATTCATCCAAAATTCCTGTTTGAAATTAGAGACCAACTAGGAAAACCATTGGCTATATTATGTTCTCAATCACTTGCACAAGGGATTGTTCCACGGGATTGGAAAGATGCGGGAGTGATCCCCTTATTCAAAAAGGGCAAAAAGGCAGATCCAGCGAATTATAGACAGGTGAGTTTAACGAACATAGTCTGTAAATTGTTAGAGTCAATAATCAAAGAAAACATTGTAATGTATTTAGATAAATTTAATCTAATTAGAAATAGTCAGCATGGGCTTACTAGAGGGCGATCATGCTTAACAAATCTTTTAGAATTCATGGAGGAGGTTACCAAAATGTTAGATAAAGGGGAGCCAGTGGATGTTATTTATCTGGATTTTGCAAAGGCCTTTGATAGAGTACCTCATCAAAGATTGTTTCGAAAATTAAAATCACATGGAATAGGTGGGGAAGTTGCCAAATGGATTGAAAATTGGTTAACGGGAAGAAGGCAGAGGGTGGGCATAAATAAGGAGTACTCTGAGTGGAGTGAAGTGAAAAGTGGTGTGCCACAGGGCTCGGTTTTGGGACCAATTTTGTTCTTGATATATATAAATTATTTGGACATAGGTATGGGATCCATTATTGCAAAATTTGCTGATGACACAAAACTATGCAGTAGTGTCTCATCTAAAGCAGAAGTGGATATATTGAGGTCGGATTTAGATGAAATTCGAGAATGGTCTGTAATCTGGCAAATGGAGTTTAATGTAGATAAATGTACAGTCTTCCACATGGGCAGATCCAATATGGAACATAATTACTGAATGGGAGAGAACAATATTAGAAAGATAGATAAAGAAAGGGACTTAGGGGTTATAATAGATCATACAGGTAAGGTGAGTGAGCAAGTTCAGGTAGCAGTGAAAAAGGCAAATGCAATGTTAGGTATGATAAAAAGAAATATTAAACATAGGAGCAAGGAGGCGATCGTCAAACTGTATAAAGCATTAGTTAGACCTAGATTGGAGTACTGTGTTCAGGTGTGGAGTCCTTATCAGAGAGGGGATATAAACATGCTGGAAAGAATACAAAAAAGAGCGACAAAGCTGATAGTGGGATTCCAGAATTACAGTTATGGAAAGATTAAAAAGAACCGGCCTACAGTGTCTAGAAGAGAGAAGAATTCGTGGTGACTTAATACAGGTGTATAAGATGATCAGAGGAATCGATAAAGTAGACTATAACAAGTTTTTTAAAGTACAACCACCTACAAGAACAAGAGGGCACAGCTACAAGTTGACTAAGGAGAGGTCCAGATTAGATATTAGGAAGTATTTCTTTAGCCAGAGAATAGTGAATGCTTGGAATGCATTGCCAAGTGAGGTGGTGGAGGCTGGGACGGTCAATGCATTTAAGAACAGATTGGATGCGTACAGCTTCTAGAGGAAGGTGATGTAAATGGAACTGGTTGTATACAGACTCTGCAGTCTTCTAAACCAGTATAAAGACGTTAAGTTAAGTTATAACGCGAACCGTTCCAACTTGAATTCGCTTATAACGCGAACCGTTCCAACACGAATTCGCTAATAACGCGAACTGTTCCAACATGAATTCGCTTATAACGCGAACAGCTCCAACATGAATTTGCTTATAACGCGAACCGTTCCAACATGAATTCGTTTATAATGCGAACAGCTCCAACATGAATTCGCTTATAACGCGAACAGCTCCAACATGAATTCGCTTATAACGCGAACCGTTCCAACATGAATTCGCTTATAACGCGAACCGTTCCAACATGAATTCGCTTATAACGCAAACCGTTCCAACATGAATTCGCTTATAACGCGAAGCGTTACAACATGAATTCGCTTATTACGCGAACCGTTTCAACATGAATTCGCTTATAACGCGAACCGTTCCAACATGAATTCGCTTATAACGCAAACAGTTCCAACATGAATTCGCTTATAACGCGAACCTGTTCCAACATGAATTGGCTTATAACGCGAACAGTTCCAACATGAATTCGCTTATAACGCAAACAGTTCCAACATGAATTCGCTTATAACGCAAACAGTTCCAACATGAATTCGCTTATAAAGGCGAACAGTTCCAACATGAATTCGCTTATAACGCGAACCGTTCCAACTTGAATTCGCTTATAACGCGGTACAAGTGTGACTTCTAACTTTCGTAAGCTGAAAAGTGTTTTGTCAGTAAACATTCTAAAATGCAGGGTGTGACCATGTATTGCATTTCTACATTAGCACGCGCACACGATTCTCATAATGGCTTTGTCGTGTGCTCGTGATATGGGTCATTGTGACACCAGACCTACCACATTCGTCACATAAGACGTCACCGTCAAAGATTCAGTGTGCCAGGTATTTATTGTATGAACAAAGACAAGAGATTTGTTTGAACATCATTCCTTCACAACCAAGGACAGATGAAGAATTAGAAAGACGAGACGAAGAAATAAATGTATGTGATTTCTGGTGTCATAGAAGAAAGTTTAGGATTCACGGAGATAACTACATCTCCATGTCGTTCCTCAGAATGGCGAAATGAAATAATGAGGCAGTGAAAAAGATCATATCCAAAATATTGGCTGAGCATAGCCACTGGTCTCAGACGGAAATCAGGAATGACAGAAAGTAATCAACAGATGAGCTGCCGTCTCCGCATTCAAGGTCAACTGAAATGGACCTGGATGCATTATAACTGTGTTAGAGCGTAAACAAATGTTCTTACATTTGAGAGGAAGTTGCGCTAACAAGGCGGATAAAGGCCATCACTTGAATGGTGACAACAACTGATGGCCTTTATTTCAGATGCAATATTGTTCATTTTCAGCCAACAGAACTGAATCGTCGCAATACCTGAAACTATATACTGACATATCATTTCAATACCTGAAACTATATACTGACATATCATTTCAATACCTGAAACTATATACTGACATATCATTTCGTATTCTTTTTCTGCCTTCATTCTCTCACTCCCGCTACCAAGCCCTGAACGTTCTCAATCTCCCTCTACCAAGCCCTGAACGTTCTCAATCTCCCCCTACCAAGCCCTGGACGTTCTCAATCTCCCTCTACCAAGCCCTGAACGTTCTCAATCTCCCACTACCAAGCCCTGAACGTTCTCAATCTCCCTCTACCAAGCCCTGAACGTTCTCAATCTCCCTCTACCAAGCCCTGAACGTTCTCAATCTCCCTCTATCAAGCCCTGAACGTTCTCAATCTCCCGCTACCAAGCCCTGAACGTTCTCAATCTCCCGCTACCAAGTCCTGAACAAGTAGCAGGATGTAGTCCAGAGGACGGAATGCGTTGTGTGTGTGTGGGGGTCGGATAGTACACTACCATGTTGTGTGTGTGGGGGTCGGATAGTACACTACCATGTTGTGTGTGTGTGGGGGTCGGATAGTACACTACCATGTTGTGTGTGTGGGGGTCGGATAGTACACTACCATGTTGTGTGTGTGTGGGTCGGATAGTACACTACCATGTTGTGTGTGTGTGGGGGTCGGATAGTACACTACCATGTTGTGTGTGTGGGGGTCGGATAGTACACTACCATGTTGTGTGTGTGGGGGTCGGATAGTACACTACCATGTTGTGTGTGTGTGGGGGTCGGATAGTACACTACCATGTTGTGTGTGTGGGGGTCGGATAGTACACTACCATGTTGTGTGTGTGTGGGGGTCGGATAGTACACTACCATGTTGTGTGTGTGGGGGTCGGATAGTACACTACCATGTTGTGTGTGTGGGGGTCGGATAGTACACTACCATGTTGTATGTGTGTGGGTCGGATAGTACACTACCATGTTGTGTATGTGGGGGTGGGGGTCGGATAGTACACTACCATGTTGCACTTCTAATTTGATGCACTCACCCACCTACATAGTGATGTTGCCAGACGTGACTGTGTCGGTTTCCTCTCAGTACCAGTTATCCTATATTCGTGTGCCCTTTCCACCTCGACCTTTGTCTACCAGGCCTGTCATTAGTTTCTTGTGTCAAAAGTCGTTTCATAGATTACACATACTATCAGCATGTAACATCTCTCTTACAGAGGTTGGTCGTTACCCCAAGTTGGTGGCTTTTGGCTCTTCTCTCTCCGTTGATCATTATCTCTTTTCAATAGATGAACATGCCGTTAGAGTTACTTTGAAATAACACTTTTACAAAGAATGAAAAGTTGTGAGATTGTCAGATGATTACATTGAGACACAAGCAAATCATGTTAGCAGACACACAACATTGAGACACAAGCAAATCATGTTAGCAGACACACAACATTGAGACACAAGCAAATCATGTTAGCAGACACACAACATGGCGCCCAGCAATTCCCTCAATATCAATCATGAAAATGGTTTTCATTGAAACGGATTGGATGAGACAACTGTCGCAGAGGAAAATGCTGAAAGGGAGATATGCATGTACAAGGATAGCTACACGGCGTGGATACTGTTAGCTAGAACACCTCCCAGACAAGGATAGCTACATGGCGTGGCACGGCATGGATACTGTTAGCTAGAACACCTCCCAGACAAGGATAGCTACATGGCGTGGCATGGCATGGATACTGTTAGCTAGAACACATCCCAGACAAGGATAGCTACATGGCGTGGCATGGATACTGTTAGATAGAACACATCACAGACAAGGTTAGCTACATGGCGTGGCATGGATACTGTTAGCTAGAACACATCACAGACAAGGATAGTTACATGGCGTGGCATGGATACTGTTAGCTAGAACACATCACAAACACGATAAGCTTACAATTTCTGAATGCGGGTAAGAGATGCCAAGTTCTCAATCTTGCTAATGTTATTGTTCTGTAGGTAGAGGTGTGTCAGGGCACAGCTGCCACTCAGGGAAGGGATGTGACCAAGATGGTTGTCGTACATGTAGAGTACATTCAGACTACGGCACAGGGATAAATCATCTCCCTTTGAACAAATCAGAAATAAGTTGATTATTTGAGAATCAGCATTTATAAAGTTCATTTTGCACATCAGACATTTACAAGCATTGTTAAATTATATCTGACTAGCCTGTATTATTACCTACATTACTATATACATTGATACCTACATTACTACTGTCTACAGGCAGTCAGTTTTATGTTTCCGTGGTGTCTGGCTGAATTTATGGCTGAGCATTTCAGTTTCTCATCAACAAAAATATAAATATTGATCATGTTTATGAACAGTTATAATGATCAACACAAATCTTCAAATAATTATACATGCAGTATTGACTCATGTACAGGTAAATGTGTAATATAGAGGTCGTACACATATGTACAGGTAAATGTGTAATATAGAGGTCGTACACATATGTACAGGTAAATGTGTAATATAGAGATCGTACACAAATGGCATCATGCACAGCAAGGCTGCAGTATTTTGTGACGAAAGGAGGTGACGGGGAGAAGGAAATAGGACGTCACACAATCAGTATTATTATCTATTGTCAAGTTTTGTTTCAGCAGGTGTGTGCAACTGGCCCTCATCATCAGGTGTGTGCCCCTCATCAGCAGGTGTGTGCAACTGGCCCTCATCATCAGGTGTGTGCCCATTCATCAGCAGGTGTGTGCAACTGGCCCTCATCATCAGGTGTGTGCCCATTCATCAGCAGGTGTGTGCCCCTCATCATCAGGTGTGTGCAACTGGCCCTCATCATCAGGTGTGTGCAACTGGCCCTAATGTTATACAGCCTGCGAGGACTTTACAAGCTTAACTAAATCTGGCCCATCAGCCCCCACCCCCCCCCCCCCCCCACGGACTTCAGTATTTATATAATCTGGCCCATCAGCCCCATCCCCCACACCCACAGACTGTTCAGTATTTATATAATCTGGCCCATCAGCCCCCCCCCCCACACCCACAGACTGTTCAGTATTTATATAATCTGGCCCATCAGCCCCCCCCCTCCCCCACCCACAGACTGTTCAGTATTTATATAATCTGGCCCATCAGCCCCCCCCCCCCCCCCCACCTACAGACTGTTCAGTTTTTCTGTAGTCAAAGAAGAAAATAAAACTGCCAGAGCCTACTCCTTTAATGTTGGAAATATATTTATAACAATTAAATAATCATCATTTCATTGGAATTGTTTCCTGAGTTAGAGACCTGTACTCGATGTTGACTCACTTCTGTCCATCAAGTGTAAACTTGTCAACTATACCAGGTCAAGCAAATTAAAGTTGAATGAGGTCAGGCTAAAACCGAAATATGGACAATCAAATACAAGAAAATCATTAGCAGGTCGCACACAACTGCCAGTACTCAATTGAGCATCTTATACATAAAGTAATCCACAAGTTTATTGTCGACTGAAATCTGATGGCACATTGTCATTTATTATATTTGGCGTTTCAAATGATTAAGATGATGTCACTGAAGAAGATAAATACGGAGAGAGAGAATGTGTTTTATGAGATGTGGACTGATGATGGCTTTTCTGCCATGCAGGAGGAAACCCATATTTGTTTGATTTGAAATTATTTCCTTGTGAAAGAAAATAGCCTGCAAAAGCATTATAACACTATGTATGTCAGTTACACAATTTAAAAAAGAGTGTGTTTGTGCAAAAGATGGTTGCCCACAAACGGAAGGATGAAGCTGACAACATGGTTCAGGTTAGTTTTATTGCCAGTGATAGAAATTGTCAGTGACAGAAATTCTCAATGACAGAAATTGTCAGTGACAGAAATTCTCAATGACAGAAATTGTCAGTGACAGAAATTCTCAATGACAGAAATTGTCAGTGACAGAAATTGTCAGTGACAGAAATTGCAAAGCACTCTGTACCATATTCCAATGGAGACTGTCCAAACATGGCGTTAAAGTACTGTGTCCTGAGAGAAGCAACAGCTGAATTTGTTCTTGGAATCTGCTAATTTGAAATAAACTAAAGAATTACTTGATCATTAACCAATGAAAGGTACCACATGTGGAAGCAACATTTTCCAGGCAGTAACAAACATATTTTTTTGTCATTAAAATTCAGCCGTAAGTTGCAGACACTGAATGGGATATCAGCCGCCTTCGGTAATACAAACCTTTGCCCTGCTGCTGGAATCAGATCAAAGTTATCTCACGTCAACATCGAGACAGAAGGTTTGTGTGAGCTTCATTCATTGTGTGAGATTCCTTGTGTGAGCTTCATTCATTCTGTGAGCTTCGTTGTGTGAGCTTCCTTGTGTGAGCTTCATTCATTGTGTGAGCTTCATTCATTGTTTGAGCTTCATTCATTGTGTGAGCTTCCTTGTGTGAGCTTCATTCATTGTGTGAGCTTCCTTGTGTGAGCTTCATTCATTGTGTGAACTTCCTTGTGTGAGCTTTCTTGTGTGAGCTTCATTCATTGTGTGAGCTTCATTCATTCTGTAAGCTTCCTTGTGTGAACTTTCTTGTGTGAGCTTCATTCATTGTGTGAGCTTCCTTGTGTGAGCTTCGTTCATTGTGTGAGCTTCCTTGTGTGAGCTTCATTCATTGTGTGAGATTCCTTGTGTGAGCTTCATTCATTGTGTGAGCTTTCTTGTGTGAGCTTCATTCCTTGTGGGAGCTTCCTTGTGTGAGCTTCATTCATTGTGTGAGCTTCATTCCTTGTATGAGCTTCCTTGTGTGAGCATCATTGTGTAAGCTTCCTTGTGTGGGCTTCATTCATTGTGTGATATTCCTTGTGTGAGCTTCATTCATTGTGTAAGCTTCCTTGTGTGAGCTTCATTCATTGTGTGAGCTTCCTTGTGTGAGCTTCATTGTGTGAGCTTCATTCATTGTGTGAGCTTCCTTGTGTGGGCTTCATTCATTGTGTGATCTTCCTTGTGTGAGCTTCATTCATTGTGTGAGCTTCATTCATTGTGTGAGCTTATTTCATTGTGTGAGCTTCCTTGTGTGAGATTCATTCATTGTGTAAGCTTCATTCATTGTGTGAGCTTCCTTGTGTGAGCTTCCTTGTGTGAGCTTCCTTGTGTGAGATTCATTTCTTGTGTGAGCTTCATTCATTGTGTGAGCTTCCTTGTGTGAGCTTCCTTGTGTGAGCTTCCTTGTGTGAGCTTCATTCATTGTGTGAGCGTCATTCATTGTGTGAGCCTCATTCATTGTGTGAGCTTCATTCCTTATGTGAGCTTCCTTGTGTGAGCTTCATTCATTGTGTGAGCTTTGTTCATTGTGTGAGCTTCCTTGTGTGAGCTTCATTCATTGTGTGAGCTTCATTGTGTGAGCTTCATTCATTGTGTGAGCTTCATTCATTGTGTGAGCTTCGTTCATTGTTTGAGCTTCATTCATTGCGTGAGCTTCCTTGTGTGAGCTTCATTCATTGTGTAAGCTTCCTTGTGTGAGCTTCATTCATTATGTGAGCTTCCTTGTGTGAGCTTCATTCATTGTGTGAGCTTCCTTGTGTGATCTTCCTTGTGTGAGCTTCATTCATTGTGTGAGCTTCATTCTTTGTTTGAGCTTCTTTCATTGTTTGAGCTTCCTTGTGTGAGATTCATTCATTGTGTGAGCTTCATTCATTGTGTGAGCTTCCTTGTGTGAGCTTCCTTGTGTGAGATTCATTTCTTGTGTGAGCTTCATTCATTGTGTGAGATTCCTTCTGTGAGCTTCCTTGTGTGAGCTTCCTTGTGTGAGCTTCATTCATTATGTGAGCGTCATTCATTGTGTGAGCCTCATTCATTGTATGAGCTTCATTCCTTATGTGAGCTTCCTTGTGTGAGCTTCATTCATTGTGTGAGCTTCGTTCATTGTGTGAGCTTCCTTGTGTGAGCTTCATTCATTGTGTGAGCTTCATTGTGTGAGCTTCATTCATTGTGTGAGCTTCATTCATTGTGTGAGCATCATTCATTGTTTGAGCTTCATTCATTGCGTGAGCTTCCTTGTGTGAGCTTCATTCATTGTGTAAGCTTCCTTGTGTGAGCTTCATTCATTGTGTGAGCTTCCTTGTGTGATCTTCCTTGTGTGAGCTTCATTCATTGTGTGGAGCTTCATTCATTGTTTGAGCTTCTTTCATTGTGTGAGCTTCCTTGTGTGAGCTTCCTTGTGTGAGATTCATTCATTGTGTGAGCTTCATTCATTGAGTGAGCTTCCTTGTGTGAGCTTCCTTGTGTGAGATTCATTTCTTGTGTGAGCTTCATTCATTGTGTGAGCTTCCTTGTGTGAGCTTCCTTGTGTGAGCTTCCTTGTGTGAGCTTCCTTGTGTGAGCTTCATTCATTGTGTGAGCGTCATTCATTGTGTGAGCCTCATTCATTGTGTGAGCTTTATTCCTTATGTGAGCTTCCTTGTGTGAGCTTCATTCATTGTGTGAGCTTCGTTCATTGTATGAGCTTCCTTGTGTGAGCTTCATTCATTGTGTGAACTTCATTGTGTGAGCTTCATTCATTGTGTGAGCTTCATTCATTGTGTGAGCATCATTCATTGTTTGAGCTTAAATCATTGCGTGAGCTTCCTTGTGTGAGCTTCATTCATTGTGTAAGCTTCCTTGTGTGAGCTTCATTCATTGTGTGAGCTTCCTTGTGTGAGCTTCATTCTTTGTGTGAGCTTCCTTGTGTGAGCTTCATTGTGTGAGCTTCATTCATTGTGTGAGCTTCCTTGTGTGAGCTTCATTCCTTATATGAGCTTCATTGTGTGAGCTTCATTCATTGTGTGAGCTTCCTTGTGTGAGCTTCATTCATTGTGTGAGCTTCCTTGTGTGAGCTTCATTCTTTGTGTGAGCTTTCTTGTGTGAGCTTCATTCCTTATATGAGCTTCATTGTGTGAGCTTCATTCATTGTGTGAGCTTCCTTGTGTGAGCTTCATTCATTGTGTGAGCTTCCTTGTGTGAGCTTCATTCTTTGTGTGAGCTTTCTTGTGTGAGCTTCATTGTGTGAGCTTCATTCATTGTGTGAACTTCCTTGTGTGAGCTTCATTCCTTGTATGAGCTTCATTGTGTGAGCTTCATTCATTGTGTGAGCTTCCTTGTGTGAGCTTCATTCATTGTGTGATCTTCATTGCATTTTATACCTTAAAAAATGGTGTCCATAATCAATCAAACATGTTGGTCCAATCAAACATATTGGTCCAATGACCAAATAGCCTCCTACATCACTTCCTTAAGTCAAGAGCCCTAAACCCCGACCAGTATCAAGAATGTCGGGAAGATGTGCACTGCAATCATGAAGACCTTGACCTTTTACTGTGAAGGGCATCAGCTAAGTGAAAGAGACTGAAAGACTTGTTCTGGTTTGAAAGATCATGTATATCTTTTCGTGGACATGAAAGGAAAACTTCTGCAGGTTGGAAAGAAAAGATGCCTATGTGATTTGAAATTTCTTGTAGAATTGACAACTTATCTTAATGAACTCAGTGTTAAATTACACGCCCAAGGACAGTTAGTTCCCGAGTGGAATGGACACATTAAGCAATTTCACAATAAACTCAAACTTTGTGACAGTCAACTAAGGATACAACGGTGATTTTGTAGACGAGTCAAAGTCTGTCAATAAAGAATTGAACACGAGGTTCCACGACTTTCCAGCATAAGAAACAAATCTGAAAACCTTCACTTCTTCATCTGATGTTGTCTGAAAAAAGCTCACCATATTAGCAAATGGAACAAATGGAACTAATTGAACAGCAAGAGATCAGATGACAAAAGCAAAGGCTGTTTCACTAAATGACTTTTATAAGAAAGATTTCTCAGGGGGCAAGGATCTGAAACTCACAACTTTTGCTTTGAAAAAATCCTGCTATTTGGAAGCTCGTATGAAAATGAGAAATCTGCGTCTAGAAAACAGTTTGCTTGCTGCAACCCTTTCCCTGAACATCGTTGCGATCAAGCCTTGTGATTTACATGAATTGCCAAATGTGCCATTGGATGTGTTTGATCTGTCTTAACTTAAATTGATTTGCAAAGTGAACTTTAAAAAATTATAAAAATTAAAATACAAATTAAATAATAAATAGCTGAATAAAGCTCTTAGACAATGTTTATTTTATTGTCCATTTATTGAAATATAAATCACATAACTGAAATACAAATCACATAACTGAAATCAAATCACATAACTGAAATCAAATCACATAACTGAAATCAAATCACATAACTGAAATCAAATCACATAACTGAAATACAAATCACATAACTGAAATCAAATCACATAACTGAAATCAAATCACATAATTGAAATCAAATCACATAACTGAAATCAAATCACATAACTGAAATCAAATCAAATTATTTGTTTAACAAAATGTTCTTCAAATAGTTATCTCATAAACAATTTCAATTTTTAAAGTGAAAATTTCATGTAGACTAAATAAACTACAGGCCTACTGGTGATTAAACTAACATTTTTAATTAACTATATCCAGTGACAAATATGTTGCAGTCTCCATGATGAATGAAAAAAACAACCCATGTTGATCTACTGAAGAAAGACTTTCACTGAAATAGGGTCTGTAATTACTCAACCATTTGAATTCCAATAACGATGCTAAACTAGAGATAAATCGATTGATCATTTATGTAATGGAAGAGAATCCGACTTTGCCTTGAAAACTAGCAGAGAAATAATTCATTGTGATGTACCTGACAATGTTTTTGTTGATTTGTTTGCAAGATTACAATTATTTTATATTGTATATTTGCTAGTAATAATATTTGAAGAGAATAGTGTCATTATTTTACATTTTATTCTCTTCTTTTATAGTAACATTTGTAAAATTGTATAAACTTCCAACTAAGCAAGAAGTCTAATGAAAAGTTATTTTCCCTAAATACTTTTATTTATTTATTTACAATCATGTTTGTCTGTGAAGTTACCTAAGTCACATGACATTTTATGAACATTATTTAAAAAGGGTTTCTTTTATCAGGGGGCAGGGAAAGAGATTTGTTTCATCACTGAAAGGGGAGGTCTGAAGTAACAAAATTGTGACAATTGTGCGACGGACGACATATCTGAACTGCTCTATATATATGTTCCCAAATGAATGCTCTCATATTCATCACAAAAACCAGCAACACAAACGTACGGAATAATGAAAGTCTTCTTCTTCTTCTTCTTCTTCTTCTTTTCTTCAAGTACTTACAACTTCATCAATGTTCTTATTTTCCAAGTAAAGGTGAGTGAGCCGGCGCACAAACTGATGTACATTCTCATCTCTTTTCTTTCTTGTATGTCTGGAGGTCCCACGAGCGATGAGATCCAATGTCAGCCTCACCATATTGCACGTAGATTTAAAGTAAATTAAGGCACTATTTTACGAAAATGCTAATATTAGTTCGACTTAAGTCAAAATAAAATAATTTCTGTATACCTTTTATGTACTCTCAAGATCTGATTTTTAAAAGTTTCTGTAGTCGAGTAAGAATAAACAGATGGGATATATCGCTATTCAGCCACACTGGCAAAATATTTGGTACAATCCTAGAAAAAAGATTACGTTACATCATCGAACCATAACTTACCGATACACAGATAGGTTTTAGAAATAACAGAAGCTGGACAGATGCTATTTTTACTCTCAGAAATTTGGTGGAAAAACAATTAAATACGATCAGGAACTATATGTTGTGTTTGTGGATCAAGAAAAAGCTTTCAACTGGGTAGTAGATAGACAACATCTAAGGAAAATATTAGCACACTATGGAGTAACCGATCATCTAATCAACCTAAGCAAAAGTCTTGACATTGATAACCAGTGCTCTGTTAGAATAATAACCAGACTCTCAGAAACATTTCAAATGAAATCTGGAGTACTGCAAGGATGTGTGCTATCCCCTTTGCTGTTCATATGTAGATCACTTATGTAAAACAGCCAACCCAAGTGAAGGAAACACTATTGGTGAACTTTTAAATGAACTTCTTTTCTGAGACAATCAAGCTGTCACAGCAACTTCCAAAATACAACTGTAACAACATATTGACAAACTAAATACGATATGTAAAGAATACCAGCATGAACCGTTAAAAAAACTAAGGCTATAAAAATATCTAGACAATCAGGGCAGATAAATATCTTCTTTGCAAAGCAGCAAATAAAACAGGTGAAAGATTTCACATACTTAGGGAGCACGTTATCAGCAGACGGAAGAGCGCGGAAATCCAACATAGATGCAATTAAGCAAATTAAATCACTGGGCAATTAACTACAATTCTAAATTGCAAGCACGCAACAATAACTACCAACATAACTATATTCAACACGATTTTTGTCCCGACATTATGTTATCAATATCAAAACTGGACACTAACATCAAATGAAGAATGACAAATTGTAACAATAGAAATGAAATACCTGCAAAATATATTTGGTATAACAAGGAGAGACATGATCAGAAACGATGCCATCCGATGGCTGGTGGGAACAATACCAGTATTAGACTACATCAATAGAACAACCAAATAGGATTAGGCCACGTAACAAGTCTACCACCACACTGCACCCCCCCCCCCTCCCCCAACAAGCAATGCTATTTAAATACAACCGATTCAAGACCAAAGGTCAACCACGAACAAATTTGGCTTACGGAAATATATGAAGCGGAAAATGCCACTGAGCATGAGGCACACGGTCGAACTAATTCTGGAAGGAGCCTATGATAACCTGATCCTGATGGAGTGAAAGCCAGAAAGGCAAAACAGGATAAGCGAAAAGAAGAAAGGGCAAAAATGTAGAACAATCTTGCCATAACACATAATCAGATAGTCTCTATGTTTCTATTATAAATATTGTTTTTAAGAATGTGAAATTTTGTGTGCAAGAAAACTAGAAATAATATTGCAACAATATTGTGTGACTGAACTAATTCAAATTCATTTTACATACCACCACCACAGCCCACGTAAGTAATCAAATGTAGGTCATACGATTTATAATTTAAATATAATTTAGTAGACCTGTATAATATAATAGCAAATATCAGTTAAAGCTAGTAACGGCACATTATCAGTTTGAAATAATTTATAATGAAAGATCCTGGTCCGAAAGATAACCAATCTTTGTAAACATTTTGATGTAAACACAGCCTTCGCGTCGTTCTGTTGTTATGGAAACCACCTTTAGCGGAAGTGTTTACCCCACACCGGATGTAATTACTATCAAACAAAAATGGAAGATGAGGCCCCTGTCATCTACGGTCTGGAGTTTCAGGTACACATTAATCTTCATTTTCGTGCTATCTTCTAGAACTTCCCACAGGCTGTACTTTAAACATGATAACTACAAAACATAGCAGTTTTGCATACATTGTATATTATTATATTTACGCGCTTCAAGCTATCAAACTGAACAACACTTAATCAGTTATTATTTATTGACGGTGTTCTGCGGTCTGCTAAGCCTAAGATAGCTCACTGTCACTGCTGCTACAAGGTTTATTGATCGGTTACACAGCACAGTCCTGAGCTAGCTTGTAATATGATAGATGGCGAGCTAGAAACAATAGCACAGCTTGTGTTGTATCATTTGTCATCATCATGAACCAAAACCATTCACTTTCAGTCCCCTAACCAACGCCAGCATCTTCTATCCTCAGTTCCACTGAATTTAGTCTTATACCCTTTCAATCTCTCTATTCTGAGCAGGTACCCATTTATGAAAGTCTGAGTGTATCGTGTTTGTCATTTATTTTTCTTGTCTTTCGTGTATAGAACATAATCATGATACTCGCTCAGTCGCCGATACTGTGACAGTTATACTTTTTGACATTACATTCTTGGTCTCATTGGAGTTGAAGATTTGTATTTTTGTGTTGAACTATTTCTTTTGATTTCCATAAGTTCTCCAATACAATAAAAGTTGGTCAAGATTACAGGAGTTTGCCATGTTGGTCAAGACTAGAGGAGTGTGCCATGTTTGTCAAGATTAGATGAGTTTGCCATGTTGGTCAAGATTAGAGAAGTTTGCCATGTTGGTCAAGATTAGATGAGTTTGCCATGTTGGTCAAGATTAGAGAAGTTTGCCATGTTGGTCAAGATTAGAGGTGTTTGCCATGTTGGTCAAGATTAGCGGAGTTTGCCATGTTGGTCAAGATTAGAGGAGTTTGCCATGTTTGTCAAGTTTAGAGGTGTTTGCCATGTTGGTCAAGATTAGAGGTGTTTGCCATGTTGGTCAAGATTAGAGGTGTTTGCCATGTTGGTCAATATTAGAGGAGAGAGCCATGTTGGTAAAGATTAGCGGAGTTTGCCATGTTGGTCAAGATTAGAGGAGGGAGCCATAGTGTTCTGTGATCTGCCTAGAGCCCCTAAGGGCCGTGCTGCTGATTGTCCATGACCTTGGTTGATGGCAGCGCCTCAGCCAGCATAAAGATAAGGTGGAGGGGATGTGTCTCAGCCAGGTGTAGGAAGGAGGGGGGGGGGGTGAGAGGAATTAGTGGAGGTGATGTGTCTCAGCCAGGTGTGGGGGAGGGAGGGATTAGTAGAGGTGATGTGTTTCAGCCAGGTGTCAGGGGGAGGGATTAGTAGAGGTGATGTGTTTCAGCCAGGTGTGGGGGGGGGGGGGGTGGCGGAAGGATTAGTGGAGGTAATGTGTCTCAGCCATGTGGGGGGGGGGGAGGGATTAGTAGAGGTGATGTGTCTCAGCCAGGAGTGGGAGGGGGGAGGGATTAGTAGAGGTGATGTGTCTCAGCCAGGTGTCAGGGGGAGGGATTAGTGGAGGTGATGTGTCTCAGCCAGGTGTGAGGGGGGGGGGGGGGCAGGGATTAGTGGAGGTGATGTTCTCAGCCAGGTGTGGGGGGGGGGGGGCAGGGATTAGTGGAGGTGATGTGTCTCAGCCAGGTGTGGGGGGGGGGCAGGGATTAGTGGAGGTGATGTTCTCAGCCATGGACTCCATGGAGGACTGGTCTTTTCCCAGCCCTGATTTGCAGGGACAGGTGTAGAAACTGTTGAGCCAGGGAGGTTTTGAGACAGGCGGTGATCCAGCATTGGGTAGATGCTCTCAAGTGGCAGGCACAAAATTGTTTGCCAACAGCCCTGATATGCCAACGAATGGTCAGCCATTTTGTACACTTTATTTCAAGCATGAATTCTAAACATAAGATCACATAACATCACTGACCACTCAACAGACAGTTGTGATATTCAGATTTCTGTAAGTCTCTGACCAGCAGATTAAACAAGTTGTAACAAGTCTATATTACATATGTTCTAGTAACAGGTCTATATTACATTTGTTCTAGTAACAGGTCTATATTATATATGTTCTAGTAACAGGTCTATATTATATATGTTCTAGTAACAGGTCTATATTATATATGTTCTAGTAACAGTTCTATATTATATATGTTCTAGTAACAGGTTTAAACTAAATGAGTTGTAACAGTTAAATATTTTCTGATCTACACCTAATTGTGCTAGTCAGATCTCTCTCTGTTCTAGTCATATGCCTATATTGTATGAGATGTTAACTGTCTTGTGATATCTGACTTCAGGCAAGGTCTCTGTGTGCACAGGAAGCTGAGACAGACAGGATCCACTTCCTGGTTGGGACACAGTCACTTAGGGCTGAAAACCAGGTACCAGTTTCTCTGCCACAGACAGTTATTGCTTCTACAGACATGCCTCAATTCGGTTAGAACTTGTGGTCATGCATCACTCCAGACATGCCTCATGCTTTTTAGTGCACTTTAGTCTGCTAAAATATAGTTTTTAGTGCACTTTAGTCTGCTAAAATATAGTTTTAGTGCACTTTAGTCTGCTAAAATATAGTTTGTAGTGCACTTTAGTCTGCTAAAATATAATTTGTAGTGCACTTTAGTCTGCTAAAATAAAGTATTAGTGCACTTTAGCCTGCTAAAATATAGTTTGTAGTGCACTTTAGTCTGCTAAAATATAGTTTTTAGAACAAGGAGTTTAGTCAATATAATTTGTTTTAAAAGCGGAGAAACTTTGCAGAAATAGCCAAAGCAAAGATGCACGAAGATCCCATAAACGCACTAACAACACCAAAACCCATCACTACTGTACGAAAACCTACCTGGAGGCAGGATATATTTCCAGAGGTGGTAGAAAATATACCAGGTATTGCAAACAAAAACTGCCAGACTGAAAAAGAAAGGAGAGATACTACCCTAAGCTTCATAACGAAAAGCTACCCAAGCATGGACTGGACCCATGCATACACCGACGGTTCTGTAACAAACACAACACAGAATGGAGGGGCAGGAGCATTCCTGAACCTACCAAATGGCAGAAAAATAACACTGTCATTCGCTACTGGTAAGTACACAAGCAATTTCAGAGCGGAGGCAGAGGCACTGAGGGCGGCAGTGGAAGAAATGGTGACACACAGTGAAAATGAGAGCCATATAGTCCTGCTGACAGATGCTCTCGCCGTAGTCACAGCGCTAAAAAGCCAGAAAAACACTGAGCTTAATGACTTAAGAGCAGCACTCTGCAAACTGTGCCAGCAGTCCGCACCAAAAAGGGTAGTGGTACAGTGGGTCCCATCACACTGCAACATCCAAGGCAACGAGGAGGCAGACAGACTGGCAAAAGAAGGTGCAAGACTACCACAAACAGATACCAGTATGACGTACGAAGAGTCAAAACGGCTTATCAAAGCCAGATACATGACCAAATGGGAAACCGAACATACTGGTTACACCAAAAACAATGCCTATTACCAGTTGAACCGAAGAGAGCAGGTCGTTGTCTTCAGACTTCGCACTGGCCACAATAGATTGAGGTACCACCTATTCAACAAATTGAAGATAGGGTGTACCGACGAATGCCCGTGCGGTACTGGTAAAATGACCGCTGAACATCTGCTGCAGAACTGCCCGACATACGAGGATCAGAGAGAGCAGATGTGGCCATCACCAGTGGAACTGCAAGACAAGCTCTATGGCAGTGGTGACAGCCTCAGGATGACCGCCGCTTTTTTCGAAAAAATAATGGTTACTGTCTGACTGCGTACGCAGAAGAAGAAGAAATTGTATTTTGTCAGTAACTAGCTTCTATGAGCGCCATAGCCAAAGCCAACAACGCAGAGCTGCCAAGATCCGTCCCTACCACCATGTTGTGAATCTGGATAACAGGCTGCAACAGAACAGACTGGCTAAGAAGAAGAGATCAAAGAGGAAAGGTTAACCCGATACCCACAAATGTCATACTCAAGTCAGATCTGACGGACTCAAAGGTGCAAATATTGCAGTCAAGTTGTAAACGACAAGAACAACTCATTCCGTTCTCCGAACAACATTCTGCTTTTTGCAAAGTCCTTTTCATGGCTTTATTGTGCGAGTGATAACGAACAATGAAGAAGATGATTTGGTCAAATATGAGGTTGTCAATGTGTTCTTGTCAGCTAACCGAGCCGTTAATGTTTATACAGGTACATTATATTGACTTTGATGATGAGAATAACATCATTAACAAAACCATTTTCTTGCACCGGGACGGAGAGATCTGGAACATAAGCTCCTCAACATTTGATGCTTCTCTATTTTCAACTTGTTTCAGCAAAAGTAAGTTTTATTTCTTGTGTTTCAGCAAAAGTAAGTTTTGTTTCTTGTGTTTCAGCAAAAGTAAGTTTTTGTTTCTTGTGTTTCAGCAAAAGTAAGTTTTTGTTTCTTGTGTTTCAGCAAAAGTAAGTTTTGTTTCTTGTGTTTCAGGGAAAGAGTTCAATAGATGACTCGTCTCATCTGTTTACCAGATGTCATGGGATATGGAGAATCTCATTTGATGTTATGGGGATATGTAATCCTCTTTTGGGTGCAATCCGTGTGGGCGTTAAACATTTTCATTCCATGCCTACTGTAATGTATTTCTTCACAATCATTCTGACTTTTTCTTGGTCTTCCTCTTGACCTAGAGTTCTGCTGTCTATTTTAACAGGGTTGACCTATTAGATAGAAGGTTTTGAGACATTCTTGTCTTATGACCAAACAATAAAGTTCTGTATAGAGCTGCAGTCATTCCCTCTAACATGCCTGACAGATACAACAGTCTGCTGGTAGTCCGTAGTCACACAACCACAGGACAGCAGGAGGAAAGTATTCTAAGTGTGGCAGGGTTAACGTTATAGCTATGCTAGGTCACGGTATCATTTATTGATATGTGACAGGGTTAACCCCCACGTGTTCTATCACCACTTATTACTAACTTTTCTCCTTACCACTATCACTCCTTGTTAACTCACAGTTTAATTCATTCACTAACAATTCTTTTAACAACAGCAAAACAATGAATTTTTATTTGTTGAACATTACACACATTATAATTGAAATACTAAACATGAGAATCGTTATGAGTTTTGTTATCAACACTTCTCTAACTAACTATAACGACTTTGAAAAGTTGCGTGCAATTAGCACAGGTCTTTCACTAACATAACTCAGAGTACTATCATGTGGTCAGATCTAGCAAATTGTTCTATTCACAGTCTATACCCATTTGCGTTAATATAATGTTGTCTAGCTACTTGTTCTCAGTCCTAATCTCTCTGTCCTCGCACGTCTGGTG
This sequence comes from Ariolimax columbianus, assembly GCA_036924085.1. Lineage (NCBI taxonomy): Eukaryota > Metazoa > Mollusca > Gastropoda > Stylommatophora > Arionidae > Ariolimax > Ariolimax columbianus. The sequence goes on from JAVGWX010000008.1 coordinate 96,914,643, forward strand.
ACCGTGTGTCCCACCTCTCAGCTTATACAACGTCTCAGTGTCAGGAAGATGTCTACAGTGATCCGATCTGATGGTTATTCTTCTTTGTCGTCTGTTGGCAGGAACTTGGTGATTGCAGCTGTGCTCGTGACTATGACAGAGGACAGGGGTTCTGTAACTGTGGTTGTCAGGCCAAGGGTAACACATGTGTTATGACGTGTTGTCCAGAACGACAGCTTCGTGTTAAAGCAACACGTCTCCCTCTGACGAGAATACAGATGAATGTCACTCAGTGACTTGGAAGTCGGTGTCACGTGTTACAGGTGCTAGCGACAACTCAAACAGAACATTACACACAGACAGATTCTTACACATGCGTGGTCACTGGTTCCCTCTCAGTGCTGACCTTACTGGGTAACCTATTTTCTTGTCACTCCCTGGCAATGTTTTGCAGTCTATCCTAGCTTCTGCTCTGGTCTATCTCCCACCTACTAGCTTCTGCTCATGTCTATCTCCTACCTACTAGCTTCTGCTCTGGTCTATCTCCCACCTACTAGCTTCTGCTCTGGTCTATCTCCCACCTACTAGCTTCTGCTCTGGTCTATCTCCCACCTACTAGCTTCTGCTCTGGTCTATCTCCCACCTACTAGCTTCTGCTCTGGTCTATCTCCCACCTACTAGCTTCTGCTCTGGTCTATCTCCCACCTACTAGCTTCTGCTCTGGTCTATCTCCCACCTACTAGCTTCTGCTCTGGTCTATCTCCCACCTACTAGCTTCTGCTCTGGTCTATCTCCCACCTACTAGCTTCTGCTCTGGTCTATCTCCCACCTACTAGCTTCTGCTCTGGTCTATCTCCCACCTACTAGCTTCTGCTCTGGTCTATCTCCCACCTACTAGCTTCTGCTCTGGTCTATCTCTCACCTACTAGCTTCTGCTCTGGTCTATCTCCCACCTACTAGCTTCTGCTCTGGTCTATCTCCCACCTACTAGCTTCTGCTCTGGTCTATCTCCCACCTACTAGCTTCTGCTCTGGTCTATCTCCCACCTACTAGCTTCTGCTCTGGTCTATCTCCCACCTACTAGCTTCTGCTCTGGTCTATCTCCCACCTACTAGCTTCTGCTCTGGTCTATCTCCCACCTACTAGCTTCTGCTCTGGTCTATCTCCCACCTACTAGCTTCTGCTCTGGTCTATCTCCCACCTACTAGCTTCTGCTCTGGTCTATCTCCCACCTACTAGCTTCTGCTCTGGTCTATCTCCCACCTACTAGCTTCTGCTCTGGTCTATCTCCCACCTACTAGCTTCTGCTCTGGTCTATCTCCCACCTACTAGCTTCTGCTCTGGTCTATCTCCCACCTACTAGCTTCTGCTCTGGTCTATCTCCCACCTACTAGCTTCTGCTCTGGTCTATCTCCCACCTACTAACTTCTGCTCTGGTCTATCTCCCACCTACTAGCTTCTGCTCTGGTCTATCTCCCACCTACTAGCTTCTGCTCTGGTCTATCTCCCACCTACTAACTGCACAGTAGTCTTCTCGTCTCTGCTCTTTCCTGGAACCCTCATCCCGCAGCTTATATTCTAAGCCACCCACTTCGGTCAATGGCTTGTGTTTGTCTTCAATTCATTCCTGTGTCGCCAGAGAAAGGCTACCTTGTTTTTTAACCTACTATGTGATCCAGTAGGTCATGGAATTCCCAGTAGAAATCGTGAGAAGATAACTATTTTGGCTGGAAAGTCTTAAACTGCATTGTTTGAGAATTAAGGACAATGACCCATTCAATGAACTCAACCTCTCAGGCAGGGTTCTCAAGTTATGTGTGGGTACCACAAACGTGTGTGTGTGACAAGATGATGTTGTCAGCCTGTACAAGATGATGTTGTCAGCCTGTACAAGATGATGTTGTCAGCCTGTACAAGATGATGTTGTCAGCCTGTAAAAGATGATGTCAGCCTGTACAAGATGATGTTGAGAACCTGTACAAGATGATGTCAACCTGTACAAGATGATATCAGCCTGTACAAGATGTTGTCAGCCTGTACAAGATGTTGTCAGCCTGCACAAGATGATATCAGCCTGTACAAGATGTTGTCAGCCTGTACAAGATGTTGTCAGCCTGTACAAGATGATGTCAGCCTGTACAAGATGTTGTGAGCATGTACTCGATGATGTTGTCAGCCTGTACAAGATGATGTTGTCAGCCTGTACAAGATGATGTTGTCAGCCTGTACAAGATGTTGTCAGCCTGTACAAGATGATGTTGTGAATCTGTGAGCGGACATATGGGGACAGCGGGAGCAGGGTATCAAGCATACTCTTGCAGGAGACTTCTCTGAAAGGACAGATCAACAATGTGTACAACCAGCGAGCTAGAGGAACAATCAGTACAACACACATCCTTCATCATCTGCTGATGGCACCTGTAGGTGTGCCCAGAATGCATTGATGCCCTGCTGAATATAACATAGGTTTATCGACTGCCACAAAGTTGTCGAAGATCATGCCACTAATAAATCGTTTGAATAATTTCATTCCAGCTTCAGATACGGAGTCTGAGCTGAGAGCTGCCGTCTGGCAACTACCAACTGGAAGAGGTCCCCCCAGTCCTGCAGGAGATGACAGCTCTGGCTCTCACCCTCACCTTAGCCTCAAGTGCTACCTAGAGCCAGGAGAGCACAGTGATGTCAAGAGGTGATCAGGTCAACACATTCTCATAGAAAATTGTCTGGCCTAACTAGAATGGGGATAGATTTGTGTGCTTGTATCATGTCTTGTCTCTGGAGGTTGTGTGCTTGTATCATGTCTTGTCTCTGGAGGTTGTGTGCTTGTATCATGTCTTGTCTCTGGAGGTTGTGTGCTTGTATCATGTCTTGTCTCTGGAGGTTGTGTGCTTGTATCATGTCTTGTCTCTGGAGGTTGTGTGCTTGTATCATGTCTTGTCTCTGGAGGTTGTGTGCTTGTATCATGTCTTGAATTTGGAGTTCGTGTGCTTGCATCATGCATGTCTTGTCTCTGGAGGTTGTGGATTGCTGTGGATCTCCATTATTTGTGCTGTTTCATGGTTTGGTTGTACACTCAGAGAGACTTGAGTCTATCCTCCTTCTCCCCCCCCCCCCCCCCCCCCCCCCCCCACCTTCCCAATTTATATCTCTGTCTCACTCTTATACACTCAGAGAGACTTTTGTATCCATGAAATGTGCCCCACACTTTTGTATCCATGAAATGTGCCCCACACTTTTGTATAAATGAAATATGCCCCACACTTCTGTATATCCACATTTCAAGATACAGCTGATATCGTTAACTTGGCGTTGCCGTCCTTGTATCATGCTGGACTGCAGACAGTGGACAGGTGGAGGGCAGCACAAGAGGGGCACACTTACCTGCATCAGGGGGCAGCACAAGAGGGGCACACTTACCTGCATCAGGGGCAGCACAAGAGGGGCACACTTACCTGCATCAGGGGACAGCACAAGAGGGGCACACTTACCTGCATGATGGCATCAGAGGGCAGCACAAGAGGGGCACACTTACCTGCATCAGAGGGCAGCACAAGAGGCGCACACTTACCTGCATGATGGCAGCAGAGAACAAGACAGAAAGCAACAGAAATGTACAATAGCACAGAAATGGTCAACATAAGATGAGGGATAGTTGAATGGAAATGTATGCTACAACAGAGGAATATCATGACAGCATAACTGAGAATAGTATAGAAACTCTTTTGTCCGTACATGGCACATATAGGAACATCAGGCTAGCAAGTCAAGTTATAACAATCTTAGGACAAGGGTTTATTTGTATCTGGTTCATGATCTCCATCTGGTTCATGGTCCCCACCTGGTTCATGATCTCCATCTGGTTCATGGTCCCCACCTGGTTCATGATCTCCATCTGGTTCATGGTCCCCACCTGGTTCATGATCTCCATCTGGTTCATGGTCCCCACCTGGTTCATGATCTCCATCTGGTTCATGGTCCCCACCTGGTTCATGATCTCCATCTGGTTCATGGTCCCCACCTGGTTCATGATCTCCATCTGGTTCATGATCTCCACCTGGTTCATGGTCCCCACCTGGTTCATGGTCCCCACCTGGTTCATGGTCCCCACCTGGTTCATGGTCCCCACCTGGTTCATGGTCCCCACCTGGTTCATGGTCCCCACCTGGTTCATGATCTCCACCTGGTTCATGGTCCCCACCTGGTTCATGGTCCCCACCTGGTCTATGGTCCCCACCTGGCCCATGATCTCCATCTGGTTCATGGTCCCCACCTGGTTCATGGTCCCCACCTGGTTCATGGTCCCCACCTGGTCTATGGTCCCCACCTGGCCCATGATCTCCACCTGGACTATGGTCCCCACCTGGTCTATGGTCCCCATGTGGTCTATGGTCCCCACCTGGTCTATGGTCTCCACCTGGCCCATGATCCCCACCTGGTCTATCGTCCCCCACCTGGCCCATGGTCCCCACCTGGTCTATGGTCCCCACCTGGCCCATGGTCCCCCACCTGGTCCATGATCCCCACCTGGTCTATGGTCCCCACCTGGTCTATGGTCCCCACCTGGTCTATGGTCCCCACCTGGCCCATGGTCCCCACCTGGTCCATGATCCCCACCTGGTCTGTGGTCCTCACCTGGTCTATGATCCCCACCTAGTTTTGTCTAGCCACAGATGTGTATCCAGGATCAGACTTGTCACATGGCTGCTGACCCTGACACCCAACAGAGACCCCCCTCCCCCTCCCCCTCTTGTGCTACCAATTATCGCTGACTAACCCTTTAACCAATCTGTGCTGACCTCCATTGTTCAACTTCTTGTATAATGCTGAGGTCATTGTGAGTTTTGTTCCCAAGAAGTTTGCTCCCTTACTTTGTTGCTCCCTTACTTTGTTGCTCCCTTACTTTGTTGCTCCCTTGCCTTGTTGCTCCCTTACTTTGTTGCTCCCTTGCCTTGTTGCTCCCTTACTTTGTTGCTCCCTTACTTTGTTGCTCCCTTACTTTGTTGCTCCTCTTCTACCCTGGCCCAAGAAGTTGCTCCTTTACTTTGTTGCTCCCTTACTTTGTTGCTCCCTTACTTTGTTGCTCCCTTACTTTGTTGCTCCTCTTCTACCCTGGCCCAAGAAGTTGCTCCCTTACTTTGTTGCTCCTCTTCTACCCTGGCCCATCGCAAGCGGTGATAGCGACACCGTCAGACGATTTCGTGTTGAAGATGTAACTTGCGCGGTATGAGGATAATAGTGAGGAAGAAGCTGTGCTGGTCATAAACCTCACTCTCTGGTCCCGAGCTGCCTTGGACCAGTGGCAAGACATAAGTCGACACGGCTGGAGGTAATTCAGGACGCAGGCTCTCTGGTCCCATTTTCTTTAAGACCAAGGCTCACTTGATACCTGTGGGCTCGAACCTACATTGTGTTTTGTTCATCGCTTTGAAAGGCGAATGTCTTACGTCTCAACCACAGTATGTAGTAATTAGTTACTTACTAATTTGGTGGCTCCTCTTCTAACCTGCACTGTAAAGGTTCAGAAGTTAGTTGTCAAATAGGAATGTGTCAATTTTCTGATAGAACTGACCTTGGTGCCCCAACCCTCCCCACCCCCCCCCCCACATGCTTGACCCCTCTCATTGCACCTGGCACCCCACCACGTGCTTGACCCCTCTCATTGCATCTGGGACCCCCCCCCCCCACATGCTTGACCCCTCTCATTGCATCTTGGACCCTACACCCCAAACCCCCACATGCTTGACCCCTCTCATTGTATCTTGGACCCTACACCACTCCCCACCCCCACATGCTTGACCCCTCTCATTGCATCTTGGACCCCCCACCCCCACCCTTTTGACCCCTCTCATGCTTGACCCCCTCATGCTTGACCCCTCTCATGCTTGACCCCCACATGCTTGACCCCTCTCATGCTTGACCCCCACATGCTTGACCCCTCTCATTGCACCAGGGACCCCACACCCACATGCTTGACCCCTCTCATTGCACCGGGGACCCCACACCCACATGCTTGACCCCTCTCATTGCACCAGGGACCCCATCCCCACATACTTGACCCCCTCATACTTGACCCCTCTCATACTTGACCCCTCTCATGCTGAAAGTGCCAATGATAGAGCATAAACTCTATAGCTCACACTGTGGTTCAGACTTTTACCCTGACTGTGTCAGGTGCCCATTTCCAGCTGAGTCGATGTAGAAGTGATCATACCATGAACAAATTCACAACGGGGCTTGGTCTGTCGGATCGAGCGTCAGCTGATTTGAGTCAGACACTTAGGGTTTAGCAGCCAAGCTGGCAACCCCTTGGCCAGTTGTACAAGGAAGTCCCCACTGCTGTCAGTGATCAAGTGTTAGACCAGCTCCCTTCCTCCCTACTTTTTCTTCCATAGCAGTAAACCAGGTAACTATTTACACCTGGGTTGACTTGAACATGCTGACAATGGGATTGAACTCTAACATTAGTCATGGGAAACTAGTGCTCTACCACTATGCTCATTAGACACACAAGAAGTTATCAGTGACTTTGGTTGCATATTGACAAATGTCTTTTATCATGTTGTGATGGTGCTGTCTACTTGCAGCATCTTGTGGCATCCATCAGGCGACAACCACACAGTTATAGGTTTGTGTGAGGACAGAATTGTCTCTTGGGACCTGGACACAGCCTCGTCAGCAGCAAGGGTAGGCGCATTCAAGGGTTTGTGTGTGACGGGACATGTCTGCTCTACTAGTGTGATGTGACAGGACATGTCTGCTCTACTTATGTGATGTGACAGGACATGTCTGCTCTACTTGTGTGATGTGACAGGACATATCTGCTCTACTTGTGTGATGTGACAGGACATGTCTGCTCTACTTGTGTGATGTGACAGGACATATCTGCTCTACTTGTGTGATGTGACAGGACATATCTGCTCTACTTGTGTGATGTGACAGGACATATCTGCTCTACTTGTGTGATGTGACAGGACATATCTGCTCTACTTGTGTGATGAGACAGGACATGTCTGCTCTACTTGTGGGATGTGACGGGACATGTCTGCTCTCCTTGTGTGACGGGACAAGTCTGCTCTCCTTGTGTGATGTGATGTGACATGTCTGCTCTAATCATGTGACGTGTCCACTCTACTAAGGCTGAGAGATGTACCAGAGATTAAATGGACTTGGGAAGGGCAGACTCAAGTGGAGGGAAGGGCAGACTCAAGTGGAGGGAAGGGCAGACTCAAGTGGAGGGAAGGGCAGACTCAAGTGGAGGGAAGGGCAGACTCAAGTGTAGAGAAGGGCAGACTCAAGTGGAGGGAAGGGCAGACTCAAGTGGAGGGAAGGGCAGACTCAAGTGGAGGGAAGGGCAGACTCAAGTGGAGGGAAGGGCAGACTCAAATGGAGGGAAGGGCAGACTCAAGTGGAGGGAAGGGCAGACTCAAGTGGAGGGAAGGGCAGACTCAAGTGGAGGGAAGGGCAGACTCAAGTGGAGGGAAGGGCAGACTCAAGTGGAGGGAAGGGCAGACTCAAGTGGAGGGAAGGGCAGACTCAAGTGGAGGGAAGGTTATGAACTCCCGGGCATCACTTTTGATGGTTGCACCCTCGACAGGTGTGACAGGTTGAAATACCTCGGAGTGACATTTGATCGCAGTCTTTCCTATTATTGCCATGTTGACCAGGTCGTACAAAGATGTAAGCGAGGGTTAGGAGCACTCAAGACCATGGCTGCTGCCGACTTGGAACAACGCCTCCTGTTCATCCTATTTCGTCAGGTCGTGTTGTCTGTCATCGATTACGGACTAGGCATCCTCACACTATCCAGAACACAGTTTGAAAGGTTGGACCGCATCCAGAATGAAGGTATGCGTCTGGTTCTGGGCTGCACTAGAGATGCCCCGATCGTGATGATGCGGTACATGTTGGGATTGTTATCGGTGACATCCAGACATAAACTGGCACAAGTCAAAGCCTATATGCGTGTCATCACAGACACGCGACACCCTCTGTACAGTAGTGTCTCAGACATCAAGGGATCAAGAATCAAAAGAGGGGCGTCATGGATGGCACAGGCAGAGACAACAATCAAACACGTCACCCCAGCTGAGACGATAGCCTACGGGGAAGAATGGGCCCACACTGGTGATAGAATGATAGAGTACCATGGAGTCATCATAACCTTAGGCAAGGAATGCAGAGAACGGAGCAACGAGAGAGCAGAGCACGAGGTGAATCAGCTGATAACTGAGAACACGCAGGAGAGTGATGCCATCATATACACCGACGGATCAGTGTTGCGCAGTGGGACATCAGGCTGGGACATCTCGGCTAGAGTGAGAGGACAGGTCGTTGCTGAGTGAAATGGGGCATACATGTCAACAACCTCCAGTATGAGAATGGAGACGGAAGCAGTGACCTCAGCACTGAAATGGATATCTGAGACTTCTATAACAAGGGCAGTCATCGTGACAGACGCAGAATCCGTACTTCAGAAGGTACAGAAGGGATGGCTTGGGTATGAGTGGATAGCAGTTATTGAGGCCTCAAACCTCCAGAGGTTGACCTGGATCTACTATCCTGGTCATGCCGGGGTTCAGAGCAATGAAAGAGCTGACATTATGGCTTCACAAGCTCCTCTCATGGGCACATTAGTGATGGATAGAAGTGACATTTTGAAATCAATCAATGACCACCGGCTGGATGAGGACAACGCAATAGATGAAGAGGCAATCCACAGGCTGCAAAGTTTTGACATTAAACAAGTTTTGAACGGATCATGGCGCATGAGAGGACGGAGCAGAAGAGTGTACAACCAGAGAGCTACCATACCCATCAGGGACTATCAGCATCCATAGCTTACATTATCTGCAGAGAGAGACTGAGCACCTATAGGAATGCTCAGAGTACAAATCTTACAAACAGAAACAGGTATAACTTATGAAGAGGTTTACCCGGTGTAGATACAGGAACAGGTTAGAAGCACAGCACACAGGTCATCAACCAACTAACAGAGGGGAGCAGGTGTTAATCTTTAGGGGAGGAGGTGTTAATCTTTAAGGGAGCAGGTGCTAATCTTTAGACTCCACAACAGGGGGGAGCAGGTGCTAATCTTTAGGGGAGCAGGTGCTAATCTTTAAGGGAGCAGATGCTAATCTTTAGACTCCACAGCAGGGGGGAGCAGGTGCTAATCTTTAGACTCCACAACAGGGGGGAGGAGGTGCTAATCTTTAAGGGAGCAGGTGTTAATCTTTAGGGGAGCAGGTGCTAATCTTTAGACTTCACAACAGGTAACACCCAACATGTACCATTTCTCCAACAAACCAAGGATCGAAAATAAGAACTCTTTTAGTATCCATTTTGCTCAATAAACAGATGGATGACTTTAGGTCTAAGATGAGTTTGGGCAATAAGATGGATGACTTTAGGTCTAAGATGAGTTTGAGCAATAAGATGGATGACTTTAGGTCTAAGATGAGTTTGAGCAATAAGATGGATGACTTTAGGTCTAAGATGAGTTTGAGCAATACTGTTTTCATCACGATAGATGATGTTTCTGTTTCTTGTCTACATCATGGAAGGTTGTCAAGTTTCTTTGTGTTGATGTGATATTGATGTGGTGTTGTGTTGATGTGATATTGATGTGGTGTTGTGTTGATGTGATGGTGTGTTGATGTGATGTTGTGTTGATGTGATATTGATGTGGTGTTGTGTTGATGTGATGTTGTGTTGATGTGATGGTGTGTTGATGTGATGTTGTGTTGATGTGATGTTGTGTTGATGTGATGTTGTGTTGATGTGATGGTGTGTTGATGTGATGGTGTGTTGATGTGATGTTGTGTTGATGTGATGGTGTGTTGATGTGATGTTGTGTTGATGTGATGTTGTGTTGATGTGATGGTATGTTGATGTGATGTTGTGTTGATGTGATGGTATGTTATGTTGTGTTGATGTGATGGTGTGTTGATGTGATGTTATGTTGATGTAATATATTATGTTGATATGATGTGATGTTATGTTGATGTGATAATGTGTTCTCTATAACTGACAGGTAACCAGCAACATGAGTGTGGAGGGCAAAGGTCAGCACAAGATGGCCAGTGGCAGGTGGAACCCTCACCACAACTGTCATCAGATAGCTACGGCTAATGATACCTCAGTCAGGGGCTGGGACTTGCGGACCATGAGGTAAGGTTATGTTGAGTAAATGATACCTCGGTCGTAGCTGAGCGCAGCAGGGCACACATGTCAACAACCTCCAGAATGAGAATGGAGATGGAAGCAGTGACCTCAGCGCTGAAATGTAGAAAAATGTACAGTCTTCCACTTGGGTAGATCCAATATGGAACATAATTACAGAATGGGAGAAAACAATATTAGAAAGATAGATAAGGAAAGGGACCTAGGGGTTATAATAGATCATACAGGAAAGGTGAGTAAGCAAGTTAAGGTAGCAGTGAAAAAGGCAAATGCAATGTTAGGTATGATAAAAAGAAATATTAAACAAAGGAGCAAGGAAGTGATCGTCAAACTGTATAAAGCTTTAGTTAGACCTAGATTGGAGTACTGTGTACAGGTGTGGAGTCCTTATCATAGAGGGGACATAAACATGCTAGAAAGAATACAAAAAAGAGCGACAAAGATGATAGTGCGATTCCAGAATTACAGTTACGAGGAAAGACTCAGAAAAACCGGCCTACAGTGTCTAGAAGAGAGAAGAATTCGTGGTGACTTAATACAGGTTTATAAGATGATCAGAGGAATGGATAAATTAGACTATAACAAGTTTTTTAAAATACAGTCACCTACAATAACAAGATGGCATAACTACAAGCTGACTAAAGAGAGGTCCAGATTAGATGTTAGGAAATATTTTTTTAGTCAGAGAGTTGGGAATGCTTGGAATGCATTGCCAGAGGAGGTAGTGGAGGCAGGGACAGTTAATGCATTTAAGAATAAACTGGATGCACATAGCTTTTAGAGCAAGGTGATGTAAATGTAACTGGTTGTATACAGACTCTGCAGGGTCTTCTAAACCAGTATAAAGATGTTAAGTTAAATGGATATCTGAGACTTCTATAACAAGGGCAGTCATCGTGACAGACGCGCAAGCCGTACTTCAGACGGTCCAGAAGGGATGGCTTAGGTATGAGTGGATAGCAGCTGTGGATTCCTGAAACCTCCAGGAGTTGACATGGATCTACTGTCCTGCTCATGCTGGGGTTCAGGGCAATGAAAGAGCTGACATCATGGCTTCACAAGCTCTCATCATGGGCACATTAGTGATGGATAGAAGTGACATTTTGCAATCAATCAACGACCGCGTGCTGGATGAGAACACCACAATAGATGAAGCAGCAATCCACAGACAGCAGTTTCGACATTAAACGAGCTTCGAGCGGATTATGGCGCATGAGAGGACGGTGCAGGAGAGTGTACAACGAGTGAGCTACAGGGACCATCAGCATCCATTCCCTACGCCATTTGATGAGAGAGACTGAGCATCTATGGGTATGCTCGGAGTGCAGTGACTTCGATTCTTAGAAACAGAAACATACCTCGTTCAGGGACTTGCGGACCATGAGGTTATGTTGAGTACTGTCGTACTGTATACTTAGAGGTGGCATTATGGATGTCTAGATAAAGTGGGGGGGGGGGGGGGGGGGGGGTATATCAACAATGCAACGTTGTGAAAGAATCTCCCATCTTCTAGCTCCTGTCCCAGCATTCATTCTCAGTAGATGTAGCTCGACAATCTATTGGTAAAACTGGATCATCTCTGTACACATACGCACACACATACATATACACACTTGCTCTCACGTGCATGTGTGTATGTGTGAATGTGTTTGTGCATGCGAGTGTGTCAGGAAACCGTTCATAAACACATCCAACACAACAGCTGGTGTCCAGGTTATCCAAATGATCTGGTGACCACCCTGAATCCACATGTTGAAACTAGAAAGATGTGGAAACCATTTGACAAGTCTGACATGTTTGCAGCCTGGATCCAGCTTGATATCCCTGACATGTTTGCAGCCTGGATCCAGCTTGATATCCCTGACATGTTTGGAACCTGGATCCAGCTTGATATCCCTGACATGTTTGGAACCTGGATCCAGCTTGATATCCCTGACATGTTTGGAACCTGGATCCAGCTTGATATCCCTGACATGTTTGCAGCCTGGATCCAGCTTGATATCCCTGACATGTTTGGAACCTGGATCCAGCTTGATATCCCTGACATGTTTGGAACCTGGATCCAGCTTGATATCCCTGACATGTTTGGAACCTGGATCCAGCTTGATATCCCTGACATGTTTGCAGCCTGGATCCAGCTTGATATCCCTGACATGTTTGGAACCTGGATCCAGCTTGATATCCCTGACATGTTTGGAACCTGGATCCAGCTTGATATCCCTGACATGTTTGCTGCCTGGATCCAGCCCCCTCCCATCCCTCCATTGTTGACTTATTGTCCAGAGTCAACTGGACCAGCTCTGTGGACATTGATATGCCTTGACAGGATTCAGCTTAAGGCCTAGGTTAGGCAAGTTGCTCTAGATCTGCTTGGAACAAATGCCATCAGAATCAGGCTGTGCACCCAAAAATAGCCTATTTTACAGCAGCCTGGCCAATTAGGTGGGGCCAACACTGTGATCATGAAAGGGGCAAGCCAGCTGATAAGTCTTTAATTCTACAATAGTAGGAAGGACCCTGGTCCAACATCTCTGGATACAACAAAAGCCACTGTAACCTGCTTCAGATGAAAATCATCAAGAATAAACAAGTCAGGATATGGGGTTTCAAATAATGGGTGACCTGACAGAGGCATGGAGTTGGTGATGCTTGCTGTAGGTCTCCTCAGTGGGACAGGAGGCCTGACAGAGGCATGGAGTGGGTGATGCTTGCTGTAGGTCTCCTCAGTGTGACAGGAGGCCTGACAGAGGCATGGAGTGGGTGATGCTTGCTGACTATCTGCCCTTGTTGATCTCTGACAGAGGCATGGAGTGGGTGATGCTTGCTGTAGGTCTCCTCAGTGGGACAGGAGGCCTTGAGGCATGGAGTGGGTGATGCTTGCTGTAGGTCTCCTCAGTGTGACAGGAGGCCTGACAGAGGCATGGAGTGGGTGATGCTTGCTGTAGGTCTCCTCAGTGTGACAGGAGGCCTGACAGAGGCATGGAGTGGGTGATGCTTGCTGTAGGTCTCCTCAGTGTGACAGGAGGCCTGACAGAGGCATGGAGTGGGTGATGCTTGCTGACTATCTGCCCTTGTTGATCTCTGACAGCCAAGTCTACACTATCGAGTCTGCTCATGGCCAGCTTGTCCGTGACCTAGATTTCAATCCTAACAAACAGTACTACCTGGTTACGTGTGGCGATGATTGTAGAGTCAAGTTCTGGGACACGAGACGGGTGACGGAGCCACTGAAAGTCTTGTCAGAGCACTCTCATTGGTGAGTGTGTTGTCTTGTCAGAGCACTCTCTCTCTGGTACCTTGTTTACCATAAAGTTGACCAACTCTGGTACCTTGTTTACCATAAAGTTGACCAACTCTGGTACCTTGTTTACCATAAAGTTGAACCAACTCTGGTACCTTGTTTACCATAAAGTTGACCAACTCTGGTATTTTGTTTACCATAAAGTTGACCAACTCTGGTAGTTTGTCTGTACTTGTCAGGGGTTATATGGGCTTGTCAGGGGTTGTATGTACTTGTCAGGAGTTGTCTGTACTTGTCAGTTGTTGTCTGTACTTGTTAGGGGCTGTCTGTACTTGTTAGGGGTTATCTGTACTTGTCAGGGGTTGTCTGTGCTTGTCAGGGGTTGTCTGTGCTTGTCAGGGGTTGTATGTACTTGTCAGGGGTTGTCTGTATTTGTCAGGGTTGTCTGTGCTTGTCAGGGGTTGTTTGTGCTAGTCAGGGGTTGTATGTATGTGTCAGGGGTTATCTGTACATGTCAGGGGTTGTCTGTGCTAGTCAGGGTTTGTCTGTACTTGTCAGGGGTTGTCTGTGCTAGTCAGGGGTTGTCTGTGTGTGTCAGGGGTTGTCTGTGCTAGTCAGGGGTTGTCTGTGTGTGTCAGGGGTTATCTGTACATGTCAGGGGTTGTCTGTGCTAGTCTAGGTGATGACCGCTCTATTTGGCACCCACAGGGTGTGGTCAGTGCGATACAACCACTTCCACGACCAGTTGGTGCTAACCTCCAGCAGCGACAGCCGAGTCATTCTCAACAGTGTTGTCTCCCTCTCATCTGAGCCGTACGGACACCTGGTGGAGAAGGACGATTACGATGTGGACAGTCTACATGATGGGTGAGTCATCTTTTGAATGTCTTCTTGATAGGAATATCATCCTTTCGATGTTGGTCATGTCAACTTTGAATGTTATCAATGTCATGCTCAGACTACATGTTGGACATATCAACCATTGCCCGTACATGTTGGACATATCAACCATTGCCCGTACATGTTCGCCATGTGACAGATCCACCCTACATTCAAACTTCTGGAATGTTAACACACTATGTGTCTCACCTGTCATTTACTAATTCTGCTAGGATAACTCTTGATCAGATTCTTTCCCTTGTCATTGAATCAAAAATATCTTGTTGTTTCCCCTGGTTGTCTAATGTTTCTGTTCATATATTTCTCTTGTTTCCCCTAGTTGTCTAATGTTTCTCTTCATATATTTCTCTTGTTTCCTCTAGTTGTCTCATGTTTCTGTTCATGTATTTCTCTTGTTTCCCCTAGTTGTCTCATGTTTCTGTTCATATATTTCTCTTGTTTCCCCTAGTTGTCTCATGTTTCTCTTCATATATTTCTCTTGTTTCCTCTAGTTGTCTCATGTTTCTGTTCATGTATTTCTCTTGTTTCCTCTAGTTGTCTCATGTTTCTGTTCATGTATTTCTCTTGTTTCCTCTAGTTGTCTCATGTTTCTGTTCATATATTTCTCTGTTTCTTATAGTTGTCTCATGTTTCTGTTCATGTATTTCTCTTGTTTCCTCTAGTTGTCTCATGTTTCTGTTCATATATTTCTCTTGTTTCCTCTAGTTGTCTCATGTTTCTGTTCATATATTTCTCTTGTTTCCTCTAGTTGTCTCATGTTTCTGTTCATATATTTCTCTTGTTTCCTCTAGTTGTCTCATGTTTCTGTTCATGTATTTCTCTTGTTTCCTCTAGTTGTCTCATGTTTCTGTTCATGTATTTCTCTTGTTTCCTCTAGTCTGTTTCTGTCCTTGTTTCCCCTAGTTCATTAGCAGCACAATGGTGACACGGTGTTTATGTGTCCTGAAATTATGTTTTTCTGTACTAGTAATGATGTTTTCTGTACCAGTACTGATGTTTTATGTACCAGTCATGATGTTTTTCTGTACCAGTAATGATGTTTTCTGTACCAGTAATGCTGTTTTATGTACCAGTCATGATGTTTTTCTGTACCAGTACTGATGTTTTTCTGTACCAGTAATGCTGTTTTATGTACCAGCAATGATGTTTGTCTGTACCAGTAATGATATTTTTACTGTACCAGTAATGCTGTTTTATGTACCAGTCATGATGTTTTTCTGTACCAGTACTGATGTTTTTCTGTACCAGTAATGCTGTTTTATGTACCAGTCATGTTTGTCTGTACCAGTAATGATATTTTTACTGTACCAGTAATGATGTTTTATGTACCAGTCATGATGTTTGTCTGTACCAGTAATGATATTTTTACTGTACCAGTAATGATGTTTTATGTACCAGTCATGATGTTTGTCTGTACCAGTACTGATGTTTTCTGTACCAGTAATGCTGTTTTATGTACCAGTCATGATGTTTTTCTGTACCAGTACTGATGTTTTTCTGTACCAGTAATGCTGTTTTATGTACCAGTCATGATGTTTGTCTGTACCAGTAATGATATTTTTACTGTACCAGTAATGATGTTTTATGTACCAGTCATGATGTTTGTCTGTACCAGTAATGATATTTTTACTGTACCAGTAATGATGTTTTATGTACCAGTCATGATGTTTGTCTGTACCAGTAATGATATTTTTACTGTACCAGTAATGATGTTTTATGTACCAGTCATGATGTTTGTCTGTACCAGTAATGATATTTTTACTGTACCAGTAATGATGTTTTATGTACCAGTCATGATGTTTGTCTGTACCAGTACTGATGTTTTCTGTACCAGTAATGCTGTTTTATGTACCAGTCATGATGTTTTTCTGTACCAGTACTGATGTTTTTCTGTACCAGTAATGCTGTTTTATGTACCAGTCATGATGTTTTTCTGTACCAGTACTGATGTTTTTCTGTACCAGTAATGCTGTTTTATGTATCAGTCATGATGTTTGTCTGTACCAGTAATGATGTTTTTCTGTACTAGTAATGATGTTTTTGTGTCCTGTAATGATGTTTTTCTGTACTAGTAATGATGTTTTTGTGTCCTGTAATGATGTTTTTCTGTACCAGTAATGATGTTTTTCTGTACCAGTAATGATGATGTTTGACCCTCAGTACTCAAGAGCCCCCAAAGGATGGTGTGATAGTGGCATACGAGGAGCACGAAGATAGCGTGTACACTGTGGACTGGTCAAGTGCTGACCCCTGGACATTTGCCTCTCTCAGCTACGACGGCCGGCTGGTCATCAATCGAGTGCCTCGGTCCGAGAAATACAAGATCTTGTTGTGATCTTCTTGTCTTTGTTCGCTGGGGGTTAGGGAGTCAGCTGTGTGGTCTTGTAGTCTGTGATGGAGTCAGTGGTGGAGGTCATAGAGTTCTTGGAGTCAGTGGTGTGGGTCATAGAGTTCTTGGAGTCAGTGATGTGGGTCATAGAGTTCTTGGAGTCAGTGATGTGGGTCATAGAGTTCTTGGAGTCAGTGATGGTATAAAGTTCTTGGAGTCAGTGATGGTATCATAGAGTTCTTGGAGTCAGTGATGTGGGTCATAGAGTTCTTGGAGTCAGTGATGGTATAAAGTTCTTGGAGTCAGTGATGGTATCATAGAGTTCTTGGAGTCAGTGATGTGGGTCATAGAGTTCTTGGAGTCAGTGATGGTATAAAGTTCTTGGAGTCAGTGATGGTATCATAGAGTTCTTGGAGTCAGTGATGTGGGTCATAGAGTTCTTGGAGTCAGTGATGGTATAAAGTTCTTGGAGTCAGTGATGGTATCATAGAGTTCTTGGAGTCAGTGATGGGGTCATATAGTTCTTGCAGTCTATGATGAGGACATAGTTCTTGGAATCAGTGGTGGGGACAACGTTTTTGGAGTCAGTGGAGGTTGACAGACTTCTTGGAGTCAGTGGTGAAAACATAGAGTTCTTGGAGTCAGTGGTGGGGACAAAGAGTTCATGGAGTCATTGGTGGTATAAAGTTCTTGGAGTCAGTGATTAGATCATAGAGTTCATGGAGTCAGGGGTAGAGACATAGAGTTCATAGGGTCAGTGATAGGGTCATATAGTTCTTGGAGTCGGTAATGAGGACATAGTTCATGGAGTCAGTGGTGAAGACATAGATTTCTTGGAGTCAGTGGTTAGGACATAGAGTTCTTGGAGTCAGTGGTGGGGACAGAGTTCTTGTGTAGCAGTGTAACTTACTTCATATCCTGGCCCTGTGGACCAATATTGATATGTAGCAGTGTTGGTTTTAGCTGAGTAGTTATCTGAAAAGTTTATTGACTCACAACATAGACCATAAGATGCTACACTTCATCACACAACACTCAAGCTATCGTTAACCATTGAGACAAAATAATGTCATTTATTTGCATGAATAATTGTTACATAATTTCAGCAAACGAAAAGAACTTCTGAACTAAATAATAATAATATATATACCAAACTAACACAGAAGTTACAAGCAAGTGCTGTTGATGTTTCTTCTGTAAACTACTTAAAACCCAGGCTCTACGTCTCACATGAAGTAACATAAATCCTAAACTTAGTCTAATTCAATAGCATTACAGATCAGTGGTTCTATCTAAGTCGTTCTCCGTCGTCCACATTGGTGATGATCTGCCATTCCTGTCAGGGTTGCTGCTTTAGGCTGTCAAGTGTACAAACATGGTTTGACGAATGAGCTACGTTTCACTTACAACTGTTAGCAGTTCTCAAGTGTTTGAGCCATGTCCCTTTTGGTGCCAGTGTTACACCTGTTTCCAACAATTTTGATCTCTGAGGGCTCATGTGATGCACCTCTCTTTTCAAACTCACGTACCTTTGGGATCACAGTCCCTAGTATTCACAGAACCCTTAATCATGCCACTGTGATCGTAGAAAGCCCACCATTTTTCCAACAGACACCAAATGCAAAGGTCTTGAAGATCTGCATTCTAGATCAACTAAATTTGTTCTGAGATGAATCTTCTCACTTGATGTGATCAGATCTCTATCTTATATTGTTGACAGGGTGTCCACTAGTCGCACCAATGAGCATAACTGAAAGGCTCTAGGTGTATGATGGGATTACCACTCCATAAATGCTCTCTATCTCCAATGTTCCGAATCTATCTCTACATTGTCTTTTATAGATTATTTTCTTAGCTCTAGAAACCCCCATGACTGTCGGATGGTCCTCCCCAGTTATCTGGTTAGCCATCACTCTAATTTTGTCCCACCCACTCTAGAATCCCATTGGTTACACTATCTACAGGTCATTGTCACTGTGACAGTTCCAACTCCCTGTGCAGCATGGGCGTTTAAGGCAGGGCAGAATAAGCTGGCGACTGTGTCAGGACTGACCATTCTGGTGTCAGGACTGACCATTCTGGTGACAGGACTGACCATTCTGGTGACAGGACTGACCATTCTGGTGACAGGACTGACCATTCTGGTGTCAACCTACAAGGGATAGGGGTTCTTGACAACAAATACTCACATGACAGGACGTCACATTGAAAGTGACAGTGACTTGTAAATATGGCAGCCAATAAGTTGATTAGATTGGGTAGGATCAAATTAGAGTGATGTCTAACCTGACAGGATCACTGGACAGCCATGTTGGTTTCTTGACAATGTAGAGATAGAGTAGGCAGACTGACAGAGAGTGACAGGCTGGGATAAAGACTGGTAGGCTGGCAGAGAGAGACTGGTAGGCTGAGAGAGAGACTGGCAGCTGGGAGATAGTGGTAGGCTGGGAGAGAGTGGTAGGCTGGGAGAGAATGGTAGACTGGGAGAGAGTGGCAGGCTGGGAGAGAGTGGCAGGCTGGGAGAGAGAGTGGCAGGCTGGGAGAGAGGCTGGGAGAGAGTGGCAGGCTGGGAGAGATTGGTAGGCTGGGAGAGAGACTGGTAGGCTGGGAGAGAGTGGCAGGCTGGGAGAGAATGGTAGGCTGGGAGAGAGACTGAGAGAGAGTGGTAGGCTGGGAGAGAGTGGCAGGCTGGGAGAGAATGGTAGGCTGGGAGAGATACTGGTAGGCTGGGAGAGAGTGGCAGGCTGGGAGAGAGGCTGGGAGAGAGTGGCAGGCTGGGAGAGAATGGTAGGCTGGAAGAGAGTGGTAGGCTGGGAGAGAGTGGCAGGCTGAGAGAGAGGCTGGGAGAGAGTGGCAGGCTGGGAGAGATTGGTAGGCTGGGAGAGAGACTGGTAGACTGGGAGAGAGTGGCAGGCTGGGAGAGAGACTGAGAGAGAGTGGCAGGCTGGGAGAGAGTGGTAGGCTGGGAGAGAGACTGGGAGAGAGTGGCAGGCTGGGAGAGAGAATGGCAGGCTGGGAGAGAGTGGTAGGCTGGGAGAGAGTGGTAAGCTGGAAGAGAAACTGGTAGGCTGGGAGAGAGACTGGTAGGCTGGGAGAGAGACTAGTAGGCTGGGAGAAAGTGGCAGGCTGGGAGTGGTAGGCTGGGAGAGAGACTAGTAGGCTGGGAGAAAGTGGCAGGCTGGGAGAGAGACTAGTAGGCTGGGAGAAAGTGGCAGGCTGGGAGAGAGTGGTAGACTGGGAGAGAATGGCAGGCTGGGAGAGAGTGGTAGGCTGAGAGAGACTGGAAGAGAGTGTCAGGCTGGGAGAGAGACTGGTAGGCTTGGAGAGAGGGGCAGGCTGGGAGAGAGACTAGTAGGCTAAGAAAGACTGGGAGAGAGTGGTAGGCTGGGAGAGAGTGGCAGGCTGGGAGAGAATGGTAGGCTGGGAGAGACACTGGTAGGCTGGGAGAGAGTGGCAGGCTGGGAGAGAGGCTGGGAGAGAGTGGCAGGCTGGGAGAGAATGGTAGGCTGGAAGAGAGTGGTAGGCTGGGAGAGAGTGGCAGGCTGAGAGAGTGGCAGGCTGGGAGAGATTGGTAGGCTGGGAGAGAGACTGGTAGGCTGGGAGAGAGTGGCAGGCTGGGAGAGAGACTGAGAGAGAGTGGTAGGCTGGGAGAGAGTGGCAGGCTGGGAGAGAGACTGGGAGAGAGTGGCAGGCTGGGAGAGAGAATGGCAGGCTGGGAGAGAGTGGTAGGCTGGGAGAGAGTGGTAAGCTGGAAGAGAAACTGGTAGGCTGGGAGAGAGACTGGTAGGCTGGGAGAGAGACTAGTAGGCTGGGAGAAAGTGGCAGGCTGGGAGTGGTAGGCTGGGAGAGAGACTAGTAGGCTGGGAGAAAGTGGCAGGCTGGGAGAGAGACTAGTAGGCTGGGAGAAAGTGGCAGGCTGGGAGAGAGTAGTAGACTGGGAGAGAATGGCAGGCTGGGAGAGAGTGGTAGGCTGAGAGAGACTGGAAGAGAGTGTCAGGCTGGGAGAGAGACTGGTAGGCTTGGAGAGAGGGGCAGGCTGGGAGAGAGACTAGTAGGCTAAGAAAGACTGGGAGAGAGTGGTAGGCTGGGAGAGAGTGGTAGGCTGGGAGAGCGACTGGGAGAGAGTGGTAGGCTGGGAGAGAGTGGCATGCTGAGAGAGACTGGGAGAGAGTGGTAGGCTGAATGAAACTGGGAGAGAGTGGTAGGCTGGGAGAGAGTGGCATGCTGAGAGAGACTGGGAGAGAGTGGTAGGCTGAATGAGACTGGGAGAGAGTGGTAGGCTGAATGTGACTGGGAGAGAGTGGTAGGCTGAATGAGACTGGGGGAGAGTGGTAGGCTGGGAGAGAGTGGCATGCTGAGAGAGACTGGGAGAGAGTGGTAGGCTGAGAAAGACTGGGAGAGAGTGGTAGGCTGAGAAAGACTGGGAGAGAGTGATAGGCTGAATGAGACTGGGAGAGAGTGGCATGCTGAGAGAGACTGGGAGAGAGTGGTAGGCTGAGAAAGACTGGGAGAGAGTGGTAGGCTGAATGAGACTGGGAGAGAGTGGTAGGCTGAAAGAGACTAGGAGAGAGTGGTAGGCTGAGAGAGACTATGAGAGTTTGGTAGGCTGGGAGAGAGATTGGTAGGCTGGTATTGAGACTGGGAGAGAGTGGCAGACTGGGAGAGAGACTTGTAGGCTGGCAGATAGTGGCAGGCTGGGAGTGAGACTGGTAGGCTGTGGAAGGCTGGGAGAGTGACTGGGAGAGAGGGGTAGGCGGGGAGAGAGACTGAGAGAGAGACTGGTAGGCTGGCAGAGAGAGTGGCAGGCTGGGAGAGAGTGGCAGGCTGGGAGAGAATGGCAGGCTGGGAGAGAGTTGCAGGATGGGAGAGAATGGCAGGCTGGGAGAAAGACTGGTAGGCTGGGAGAGAGACTGGTAGGGTGGGAGAGAGTGGTAGACTGAGAGAGACTGGGAGGCTGGGAGAGAGTGGTAGGCTGGGAGAGAGTGGCAGGCTGAGAGAGACTGGAAGACTGGTAGGCTGAGAGAGCCTGGGAGGCTGGGAGAGAGTGGTAGGCTGAGAGAGACTGGGAGAGTGGCAGGCTCGGAGAGAGACTGGTAGGCTGGGGAGAGTGGCAGGCTGGGAGAGAGACTGGGAGAGAGACTTGTAGGCTGGGAGAGAGTGGTAGGCTGAGAGAGACTGGGATAGAGTGGCAGGCTGGGAGAGAGTGGTAGGCTGAGATAGACTGGGAGAGAGTGGTAGGCTGGGAGAGAGTGGTAGGCTGAGAGAGACTGGGAGAGGATGGTAGGCTGGGAGAGAGTAAGAGGCTGGGAGAGAGTGGTAGGCTGGGAGAGAGTGATAGGCTGGGAGAGATTGGTAGGCTGAGAGAGACTGGGAGAGAGTGGTAGGCTGGGAGAGAGTGATAGGCTGGGAGAGAGTGGTAGGCTGAGAGAGACTGGGAGAGAGTGGTAGGCTGGGAGAGAGTGATAGGCTGGGAGAGAGTGATAGGCTGGGAGAGATTGGTAGGCTGAGAGAGACTGGGAGAGAATGAGTTTACGGGGTGGTTATCCCATTATAGAACTCGAGTTTGACCAGTTATGCTAAATAGGTGGTTAGTGTGGACAGTATGAGATCTGAGTACGTGTGAGAGTGTAGACTGATTACATCTGAGTATGTAGACTGATTATGTCTGAGTGTGTAGACTGATTATGTCTGAGTGTGTAGACTGATTACATGTGAGTGTGTAGACTGATTATGTCTGAGTGTGTAGACTGATTATGTCTGAGTGTGTAGACTGATTATGTCTGAGTGTGTAGACTGATTATGTCTGAGTGTGTAGACTGATTACGTGTGAGTGTGTAGACTGATTATGTCTGAGTGTGTAGACTGATTATGTCTGAGTGTGTAGACTGATTACGTGTGAGTGTGTAGACTGATTACGTGTGAGTGTGTAGACTGATTATGTCTGAGTGTGTAGACTGATTATGTCTGAGTGTGTAGACTGATTACGTGTGAGTGTGTAGACTGATTATGTCTGAGTGTGTAGACTGATTATGTCTGAGTGTGTAGACTGATTACGTGTGAGTGTGTAGACTGATTACGTGTGAGAGTGTAGACTGATTACGTGTGAGAGCGCAGCAGAAGACGAGTCAGTGAGAACCACCAAGTGTTGGACATGTTATGAGCCGTAGAGCCTGGGTTCTATGTGGTTTACAGAAGTAACACCAACAGCTCTCCGCTTGTATCTTCTGTGTTAGTTTAGTTTATATATGATTACTATCTAGTTTAGCAGTGTGACAGTTCCAGCTGGAGCATGGGTGTATAGGGCTGGGGGTATTGCGCTGGCAACTCTGGGAGCAAAGGTTGCCTGAATGCGTGCCAAGGTCAATTACCGTCTGAACGCTAGGTAGACAAAGGAAACGAGGGGTTTAGGTGGAAGACTTTGTCGGTGGGGAGGTGGTGTGTGTTCATCCAATAACAATTATTTGGGGGTAGTTCCAAATTATAGAGGATGGCTAAGTCAGACAACCAATAGAATACAACAAAATAGAATTGGACAGCCATGTTGTTGCTTGAGACTATAAAATACTCTGCAAAGATGAACTCAAACAGACTGGCTAGGAGAGTGGCTGAGAGAGAGACTGGCTAGGAGAGTGGCTGAGAGAGAGACTGGATAGGAGAAAGACTGGATAGGAGAGTGGCTGAGAGAGAGACTGGATAGGAGAAAGACTGGATAGGAGAGTGGCTGAGAGAGAGACTGGATAGGAGAGTGACAGAGAGAGACTGGATAGGAGAGTGGCAGAGAGACTGGATAGGATAGTGGCTGAGAGAGAGACTGGATAGGATAGTGGCTGAGAGAGAGACTGGATAGGATAGTGGCTGAGAGAGAGACTGGCTAGGAGAGTGGCTGAGAGAGAGACTGGCTAGGAGAGTGGCTGAGAGAGAGACTGGATAGGAGAAAGACTGGATAGGAGAGTGGCTGAGAGAGAGACTGGATAGGAGAGTGACAGAGAGAGACTGGATAGGAGAGTGGCAGAGAGACTGGATAGGATAGTGGCTGAGAGAGAGACTGGATAGGATAGTGGCTGAGAGAGAGACTGGATAGGATAGTGGCTGAGAGAGAGACTGGATAGGATAGTGGCTGAGAGAGAGACTGGATAGGATAGTGGCTGAGAGAGAGACTGGATAGGATAGTGGCTGAGAGAGAGACTGGATAGAATAGTGGCTGAGAGAGAGACTGGATAGGAGAGTGGCAGAGAGACTGGATAGGATAGTGGCTGAGAGAGAGACTGGATAGAATAGTGGCTGAGAGAGAGACTGGATAGGATAGGGGCTGAGAGAGAGACTGGATAGGATAGGGGCTGAGAGAGAGACTGGATAGAAGAGTGGCTGGAAAGAAAGCCGAAAGGCTGTCAGTAGTTTGAGAGACTGTCTTGGAAGAAAGTTGATAGGCTGTCAGCAGTTTGTGAGTGAGGGAGTTTGCTGGGTGACTGGACCAGCATACACCTTGAGTTTTGGCCAGTCGCTCTATAGGTGTTTATGTTGGACACACTGTGAACAGTCAAAAATCTGAATTTGTGTCGTGCTTGCAGGACACCTAGTGAACGATGTGTAATCTAATTACATATAAATGTACAGATTCATGTGAATACGTAAAGTGATCTAAGTAATTGTGAATGCACAGATCACCTGATTGTAAGTGATCTGATTGTATGTGAATGTACAGATCACCTGATTGTAAGTGATCTGATTGTATGTGAATGTACAGATCACCTGATTGTAAGTGATCTGATTGATTGTGAATGCACAGATCACCTGATTGTAAGTGATCTGATTGTATGTGAATGCACAGATCACCTGATTGTAAGTGATCTGATTGTATGTGAATGTACAGATCACCTGATTGTAAGTGATCTGATTGTATGTGAATGTACAGATCACCTGATTGTAAGTGATCTGATTGTATGGGAATGCACAGATCACCTGATTGTAAGTGATCTGATTGTATGTGAATGCACAGATCACCTGATTGTAAGTGATCTGATTGTATGGGAATGCACAGATCGCCTAAGGACGAGATCTGAATGTCTGTGGTATGTGCAGGACAATATGGGAACGATGTGTGTTCTGATTGTATGTGTATGTACAGGTCGACTGAGTATGTGACCGCAAATGAGTACGTGATCCAATCGTGAGGACGAGTTTGTGATTGTGTGTTGAGTGTGTAGATAAGGGAGAGCAGCAGCAAGAGCCTGGGTTATGTAGTTTGGGGGAAACATAGAAAGTTAGTGCTTAAAAACCTCCTATGTAGTTCAATTTATACATTATGATTATTTAGTTTAAATGTACTGTGCTTTTTGTTAATATTGTTTTGTTTTAACAATTATTAAATGATAATGTAATTTTTCCATTGAGGATAGTGTTTACTTCGTTTTCGTGTGTGAAGTCGTGTCGTGGTGTGGATACATGTTTTAACTCTTTAGATAAGTAAACTACTCAGCTAAACCTGGACTCTGCCACAACAGAACCCTTAATCGTGCCACTGGGAATGCAGTCCCTAGGATTCTCTGAATCCTTGATCAAACCAAACTCGCGTACCTTTGGGATCACAGTCCCTGGATTCGCTGAATCCTTGATCGAGTCACTGGGCTCACAGTCCCTGGATTCGCTGAATCCTTGATCGAGTCACTGGGATCACAGTCCCTGGATTCGTTGAATCCTTGATCGAGTCACTGGGAACGCAGTCCCTAGAATTTGCTCAATTCTTAATTGTACCACTGGGAATGCAGTCCCTAGAATTCGCTCAATCCTTAATTGTACCACTGTGATTGTAAAAGGGCAACCATTTTTCCAACAGACACCAAATGCAATGGTCCTTGGAGAACACTTGGACTGCCTTCTAGATCAACTCAATTTATACAGAGACAAATCTCCTCTTGATGTGATCAGATCTCTATCTCATATTGTTTACAGAGTGTCCACCAGTCGCACCAATAAGCATAATTGTATGGCTCTAGGTGTATGATGGGAAAACCACCCGTAAACGCTCTCTCTCCACTCTTGAATCTTTCTGTGCATTGTTTTTTATAGCTTATCTACTTAGCTCTAGAAACCCCCATGACTGTAAAATGGTGATCCCCGGTTGGCTGGTTAGCCATCACTCTAATTTGGTCCCACTCAATCTAGAATCTCATTGGTTGCGCTATCCATAGATCATTGTCACGTGGAATGTGACAGCCTGTTGAGTGCGTTTCTATCTTAAATCTGAACCCATTCCCCCTAGGTCTGACTGACACCAATCCGTGAACTAGCCAAGTTTTCTCCAGTTGCATTAAATTTTCACCTCTCGCTTTGGTCCACGTGGTGATCTGGGTTTGACCTACCCCGTTATCTACTGTTCAGGCAACGTTTGATTCTTAGGGAACACAGTCATCAGCTCAATCTCCTCTGCCCTAAACGTGCATGCTCCACAGGGATAACTACATCGTAAACACTTTCCTCCTGATTCATAATCTCTCCTCTACTATCTTTATTTTATAGACCATTTTTAAGCCCTGGAAACCCAAATTGGCTGTTGAGGGGTCCTCCCCAGCTGGCTGGCTAGTTATCAATCTCATTTGGCCCCTTCCTTCTAGTCTTGTTGAATCAAATCTCTACATGTCACTCCAAGTGTGACAGCCTGGCATGCGATTCCTTGTCACTCTCCCCCTTCTACCGCCGCCCGCCACTCCCCCTTCTACCGCCGCCCGCCACTATGGCTGGTACCAGTCCTATACTAAGAATGGTTAAATCTAACACCTACCCCCAATCCAATCAAGTTCCAACTTCTAGTAAATGCTAAACTCTCACTTCAGTGGTCTAGGAGTTGTGCTAACCCTCGCTTATCCTGGCTTCCCTAACTATTACTCAAGCAATGTTTGACTCCCACAGAATACAGTCGCCAGCCCCAGAGAATACAGTCGCCAGCTCCAGAGAATACAGTCACCATCCCCAAAGAATAGTCACCATCCCCAAAGAATACAGTCACCATCCCCAAAGAATACAGTTGTCAGCCCCAGAGAATACAGTTGCCAGCCCCAGAGAATACAGTCACCATCCCCAAAGAATACAGTTGTCAGCCCCAGAGAATACAGTCACCATCCCCAAAGAATACAGTTGTCAGCCCCAGAGAATACAGTTGCCAGCCCCAGAGAATACAGTCGCCAGCTCCAGAGAATACAGTCATCAGCCGCAAAGAATACAGTCGTCAGCCTCAGAGAATACTGTCATCAGCCTCAGAGAATACAGTTGCCAGCCCCAGAGAATACAGTCGCCAGCCCCAGAGAATACAGTCGCCAGCCCCAAAGAATACAGTCGTCAGCCTCAGAGAATACAGTCGCCAGCCCCAGAGAATACAGTCGTCAGCCTCAGAGAATACAGTCCTCAGCCCCAGAGAATACAGTCATCAGCCTCAGAGAATACAGTCGCCAGCCCCAGAGAATACAGTCGTCAGCCCCAGAGAATACAGTCGCCAGCCCCAATTTCTTCTGCTCTAAACGCTTATGCTTTGCATGGACCTTTTACAAACCTTCCATTCTTCTGTATAAAGACATGGTTGGTCTATCATTCTTCTGTATACAGACATGGTTGGTCTATCATTCTTCTGTATACAGACATGGTTGGTCTATCATTCTTCTGTATACAGACATGGTTGGTCTATCATTCTTCTGTATACAGACATGGTTGGTCTATCATTCTTCTGTATACAGACATATTTTATCTTTGTTTCCATCTCAAAACTTCCATATTATCATCGATATACAATCGATCTTTCATCTCAATATTTGTGATAAAAACGTAGTTACGTTTTAGTTGATAATCACCGTTACTCGCCCATGTATGACCTGCCAAACGATAAGCAATCCCCTCCACAGGGAAACCTTACACCTGAGGGTAACTTTCTCATCACTGGGACCCCTGCCTCTGGTCCTGTATATTTTACTAAGGACACGACCCTTTCGTGTTGTCTGCTAAATCCGAACAGCGTACCCTAGGTGTCCCTGCCTCGTTGTTCTCAATACTAGGATACTGCCATATACATCACCACATACATCACCACATACATCACCACATACATCACCACATACATCACCACATACATCACCATATACATCACCACATACATCACCACATACATCACCACATACGCTACGTATTATGACAGCCCTCTTTGCAATAACTAATTCCACCCCCGTTGATAAAATATACCCCATAATTGGCAGCGCACCACCCGAGATAGAAGCGTCACAGCAACCCTAGATAGAAGCATCACAGCAACCCTAGATAGAAGCGTCACAGCAACCCTAGATAGAAGCGTCACAGTAACCCGAGATATAAGCATCACAGCACCCGAGATAGAAGCGTCACAGGAGTACGACCCAAGGCAGCCAATGTTTGGACATCAGGTACAGAGCACAAGACTCAAATCGAGACATAGTTTCCTAAAATCAACACAGCCCATACAGACAAACCCTAAAAGTCACCACATCGAGAGGTGGCACGAATTGATGCAGGCCCCAGAGATGGAACTTCGGGAGAAACCTGCACCTGGACATCATCTACCATACACAACATGGAAGTCGCTGAACACACTCCGAACTGGTGTATCACAGTGCAAGAGGAATATGAAATGATGGCGATACACCGATGATGACACATGTGTCTGTGACGCAATACAAGATCCAGACCACCTGATGATCTGCCCCAACCCCTAACCCTAACCCTAACCCTAACTATAGGAAACATACGATAGGTGCGACATGCTGGAGGCAAATGACAAGGCAATCCATGTCGCTTGATGCTGGCTGCATTCTGTATGACGTGGGGCTTTGACACAGACAGAGAGAGAGATATCGACATCCACCAACATGAGTCATATATTGACATCCACCAACATGAGTCATATATTGACATCCTCCAATATGAGTCATATATTGACATCCTCCAACATGAGTCATATATTGATATCCCCCAACATGAGTCATATATTGACATCCCCCAACATGAGTCATATATTGACATCCACCAACATTGATATCTCCCAACATGAGTCATATATTGACATCCACCAACATGAGTCATATATTGGCATCCTCCAACATGAGTCATATATTGACATCCACCAACATCAGTCATATATTGACATCCACCAACATCAGTCATATATTGACATCCACCAACATCAGTCATATATTGATATCCACCAACATAAGTCATATATTGAAACATCCACCAACATGCGTCATCTATTGACATCCTCCAACATCAGTCATATATTGACATCCCTCAACATAAGTCATATTGACATACACAAACATTGACATCCCCAGACATCAGTCATATATTGACATCCCCCAACACGAGTCATATATTGACATCCACAAACATAAGTCATATATTGAGACATCCTCCAACATGAGTCGTCTATTGACATCACCCAACATGAGTCATATATTGATATCCCCCAACATGAGTCATATGTTGACATTCACCAACATGAGTCATATATTGACATCCACCAACATTGACATCCTTCAACATGAGTCATATGTTGACATCCACCAACATTGACATCCTCCAACATCAGTCATATATTGACATCCACCATCATGAGTCATATATTGACATTCTCAAACATCAGTCATATATTGACATTCACCAACATGAGTTTATATTTTAACATCCACCAACATAAGTCATATATTAACATTCACCAACCTGAGTCATGTATTGACATCCACCAACATCAGTCATATATTGACATCCACCAACATTGACATCCACCAACATTAGTCATATTTTGACATCCACCAACATCAGTCATATATTGACATCCACCAACATCAGTCATATATTGACATCCACCAACATTGACATCCACCAACAATAGTCATATTTTGACATCCACCAACATCAGTCATATATTGACATCCACCAACATCAGTCATATATTGACATCCACCAACATAAGTCATATATTGAGACATCCACCAACATCAGTCATATATTGACATCCACCAACATTGACATCCACCAACATGCATCATATATTGACTTCCACCAACATGAGTCATATATTGATATCCACCAACATGAGTCATATATTGATATCCACCAACAAGAGTCATATATTAATATCCACCAACATAAGTCATATATTGATATCCACCAACATCAGTCATATATTGACATCCACCAACATGAGTCATATATTGATATCCACCAACATCAGTCATATATTGACATCCACCAACACGAGTCATATATTGACATCCTCTAACATGAGTCATATATTGATATCCCCCAACATAAATCATATATTGGCATCCACCAACATTGACATCCCCCAACATGAGTCATATATTGACATCCTCCAACATGAGTCATATATTGATATCCCCCAACATGAGTCAAATATTGACATCCACCAACATTGATATCTCCCAACATGAGTCATATATTGACATCCACCAACATGATTCACATATTGGCATCCTCCAACATGAGTCATATATTGACATCCACCAACATCAGTTATATATTGACATCCACCAACATCAGTCATATATTGACATCCACCAACATCAGTCATATATTGATATCCACCAACATAAGTCATATATTGAAACATCCACCAACATGCGTCATCTATTGACATCCTCCAACATCAGTCATATATTGACATCCCTCAACATGAGTCATATATTGATATCCCCCAAAATGAGTCATATGTTAACATTCACCAACATGAGTCATATATTGACATCCACCAACATTGACATCCTTCAACATGAGTCATATGTTGACATCCACCAACATTGACATCCTCCAACATCAGTCATATATTGACATCCACCATCATGAGTCATATATTGACATTCTCAAACATCAGTCATATATTGACATTCACCAACATGAGTTTATATTTTAACATCCACCAACATAAGTCATATATTAACATTCACCAACCTGAGTCATGTATTGACATCCACCAACATCAGTCATATATTGACATCCACCAACATTGAGATCCACCAACATTAGTCATATTTTGACATCCACCAACATCAGTCATATATTGACATCCACCAACATCAGTCATATATTGACATCCACCAACATAAGTCATATATTGAGACATCCACCAACATCAGTCATATATTGACATCCACCAACATTGACATCCACCAACATGCGTCATATATTGACATCCACCAACATGAGTCATATATTGACATCCACCAACATGAGTCATATATTGATATCCACCAACATCAGTCATATATTGACATCCACCAACATGAGTCATATATTGATATCCACCAACATGAGTCATATATTAATATCCACCAACATGAGTCATATATTGATATCCACCAACATCAGTCATATATTGACATCCACCAACATCAGTCATATATTGACATCCACCAACATGAGTCATATATTGATATCCACCAACATGAGTCATATATTGATATCCACCAACATCAGTCATATATTGACATCCACCAACACGAGTCATATATTGACATCCTCTAACATGAGTCATATATTGATATCCCCCAACATAAATCATATATTGGCATCCACCAACATTGACATCCCCCAACATGAGTCATATATTGACATCCTCCAACATGAGTCATATATTGATATCCCCCAACATGAGTCATATATTGACATCCCCCAATATGAGTCATATTGACATCCACCAACATTGATATCTCCCAACATGAGTCATATATTGACATCCACCAACACGATTCACATATTGGCATCCTCCAACATGAGTCATATATTGACATCCACCAACATGAGTCATATATTGATATCCACCAACATCAGTCATATATTGACATCCACCAACATGAGTCATATATTGATATCCACCAACATAAGTCATATATTGAAACATCCACCAACATGCGTCATCTATTGACATCCTCCAACATCAGTCATATATTGACATCCCTCAACATGAGTCATATATTGATATCCCCCAACATGAGTCATATGTTGACATTCACCAACATGAGTCATATGTTGACATCCACCAACATTGACACCCTCCAATATCAGTCATATATTGACATCCACCATCATGAGTCATATATTGACATTCTCAAACATCAGTCATATATTGACATTCACCAACATGAGTTTATATTTTAACATCCACCAACATAAGTCATATATTAACATTCACCAACTTGAGTCATGTATTGACATCCACCAACATCAGTCATATATTGACATCCACCAACATTGACATCCACCAACATGCGTCATATATTGACATCCACCAACATGAGTCATATATTGACATCCACCAACATGAGTCATATATTGATATCCACCAACATCAGTCATATATTGACATCCACCAACATGAGTCATATATTGATATCCACCAACATGAGTCATATATTGACATCCTCTAACATGAATCATATATTGACATCCACCAACATCAGTCATATATTGACATCCTCCAACATGAGTCATATATTGACAACCACCAACATCAGTCATATATTGACATCCACCAACATTGACATCCACCAACATGAGTCATATATTGACATCCACCAACATCAGTCATATATTGACATCTACAAACATTGACATCCACCAACATCAGTCATATATTGACATCCACCAACATCAGTCATATATTCAACACTGAAATGATTGAAAGGCCGAGAGCACTTTCGTTGGGTCTAATAGGGAACGTGTGCTGGAATTAGACCCTCGGAAGACAGGCCAGTTTCACCCTACTAATGACAGGGCGTTGCTACGGTAATCCTGCTCAATCCGAGAGGAATCGCAGGTCTCAGACACTTGGTCCACGTGCTTGGCTGATAAGCCAATGGTGCGAGGCTACCATCTGAGGGATTACGGCCGAACGCCTCTAAGCCGGAATCCCGCCCTGAATCTCAGCATCACTGCGACGGGAGACAACGATATAGTTGGGACCTGGGGTTCGCGTCTCAGCCCGACCCGATCGAGCCGCAGAAAGAGGTCTCTGCCGTCTCGCCGATCAAAGTGGGCGGGGAGCTGCTCGATATTCACCCCATTCGGCGTTGAGGTGTGAAACCACTAGTAGAAGACTTAGTTCTCGGTCGGGGTGTCGTAAGCAGTAGAGCAGCCACCTCACTGCGAACTGTTGAGACCCAGCCCTTGATCATAAGATATGTTCGCACACCAGGCGAACAACATCTTGTCCCCTGGTTAAATGCACTCCTACCTCGTTCTTTACCTCAGTCTGCTATCAGTCATCCCAATGGACGCAGAAGAGATGCAGGCCAGCGGACATTGCACCTCTGCCCTATTGTGACAACCTCCCAGATGGCGGGGAATGCTAGGCGTACCATCACTGCAGAGTAGCCGAGAAAATAAAGGGAGCAAGGAGATACCCCACTCACATGCATATGCTACGTTTCTGGCATGACGTGACGGTCCTGGGACACAGACACACTGGACTGCCTCTCTTCCGGGATACTTGAAAAACTAGTACATACAGTCAATCATATCATATCATCACCACACCCTTTAGACAGGAGTGGGGAAGACTCGGTAGTCCTGCATGACAACTTCCCTAAGAGAGACAACTCTGACAACAAACAACTGCTGCCTTGCAGATAGGCTGGAGGCAGCCAAAGTCTAAGGAGGGTATCCCCACAGAAACGCCTGTTGAAATCGGATGCACTGGGCCACATGCTTAACGAAACAGTGCAACGTATATCGCTGTATGATGACGGTACAACCTATCAGAAAAAAGTATGGCGCTCATCCTGTGGAGTCCCGCCAGGCAGCGAGAGTACCGGGCCTCACGCCTCGAAGTGGCCCACCCAATGCTACTGGTGGTCACCCACCCATGTCCTGTGGAGTCAAGGCACAAGGTGATGGGGCAAAAGCTATTGATCAAAAACCAAAGACCCTCAGAATACTACAGTGGAATGCGGAGGGAGTCATTAACAAAAAGATTTCCCTAACACATCACCTGCATGAAGGCAAGATTGACGTGGCATGTATCCAAGAAACGCACCGCAACAACAACCACAAATTCTCAATCAGAGGATACCAGACCTTCCGTCTTGAAAGAGAAGGTCACAAAGGAGGGGTTCTGATACTGACACGTAACTGCATACCGAGTAGCGCGGTAGCTGTCAATCACAACGGACAAGCAGAAATTGTAGGAGTCGACATAATAACCCAAGAAACGAAGATCCGCATCTTCAACCTGTATGGCCCACCCAACAAAGACCTGTCTCTCTCGAGTATGGCAATCAAGGACTCCAGCTGCCTAGTCGTTGGAGACTTCAACAGTCACTCGGAGAGATGGGGATATTCGGACACAGACAACAGAGGTGATGAAGTGCAACACTGGGAGATATACACACATCTCTATCTTATCAATAGGCCAAAGGACAGCCCTAGCTTCTATTCTAGAACATGGCACACCACCTCCACTCCAGACTTGGCCTTTTCCACGGGGATATTCACCAAAAAATAGACCGCCAGGTGCTCAACCAATTGGCAGGTAGCGACCACAGGCCAATTAGGCTAGAAATTGATATGTAAGTAGGCCCACAGGAAATACAACCGCTCCCACGTTGCAACTATAAAAGAGCCGACTGGGACAGATTTGCAATGCTGACAGATGGACTGGTGAAACCATCAACACACGAAATAACAATATGAAACCGATGGTAGAAAGCCTAAGCAAAGCAATACTGCAAGCAGCCACCGAAACCACCCCAAGAGGGGCAAGAAAAAACTACAAGCCATATTGGAATGATAAACTGCAGAAAGCTGAGGATGAAGTCTCAAATGCTAGGAACATGGCAGAGAGAGAGAGCAATCTATGGAAGCAAATATCGCTCTCAAGGCCATCACGGTGAAATACAAAAGAACACTGAACCAAATAACAAGAGAAAGCTGGAAAAACAAAACAGAAAGCCTCAATATAGATAACAGAATATGGAATTTAGTTAGAGCCATGAATGACGAAACTCCATCAAATAAACAAATTACCATCAAGCAGGGTGACAACATGCTTACTGGAAAAAAAGCAGCAAACGCCTTTATAGAACATTATGCCAGAGCGAACCACATTGATGTCCCTACAGACAGGCACACAGACATTAGTGAAGAACAAAAAAGCCACGACAACATCAAGATGGCACCAGAAGAGTACTTGATGGCAAAACTAACCATGAATGAAATGGATGAGGCCATGAGAACTTTAAAGAAAAAGAAATCGCCCGGAAAAGATGGGGTAACAAATTAAATGCTGATGGGGTTGGACCAAACAGCAAAGAGGAAGTTATTATCAGTCCTGAACCAAAGCTGGAAAAGGGGAATTGTACCGCAGGCATGGAAAGATGCTGTACTTATACCAATACCAAAGAAAGAAAAGGATAGAACAGATCCAAATGGATACAGGCCTATCAGCCTACTGAGCTGTGTAGGAAAACTGATGGAGAGTATGATAAACTCCAGACTGATGTGGCACCTGGAAGCAAAACAAATACTAATTCCTCAGCAAGCAGGTTTTAGACAGCACAGATCCACTGAGGACCAGATCACTCTCATAGCCCAGGAAATAGAGGATGCTTACCAGGAGAAAAAGCACACAGTAGCGGTTTGGGTGGATTTAGAGAAGGCATTTGACAAGGTGTGGAAAGAGGCACTTAAAGTCAAGCTACGAAGAAGTGAAGTTTGTGGGAAAATGTACAGATGGATCAGCCACTACCTCGAAAACAGAACAGCCAGAGTTCAAGTACAAGGGCAGATGAGCAATAAGGTGACACTGGAGCAAGGGGGAGAGGGGTACTGTCACCCACACTTTTCCTGGTGTATATAAACAACATCACAGAGAATATACCAAGAAGAGTCCACAGCTCCATGTTTGTAGACGATCTGGATATGTGGACCTCTGAAAAAAATTTCACCATAGCAAACAATCGGATGCAGCAGGCCCTAACATCGTTGGATGGGTGGGCGAACTCATGGCTGGTCAAAATAAATGAAGAAAAAACAACATGTACGATATTCTCGCTTTCTAATAAACCCCAGAACACCAAAATAAGTGTTAACGGCAAATATCTGCGGCTAAACGACAACTCAAACTACCTGGGAGTCAGATTTGATCGGCGCATGACATGGAAAAGTTAGATCGAGAGAAACCGAATGAGAGCCAGACAAAGAATGGCAATCATGAGGAAACTTGCTGGCACAAGCTGGGGAGCAGACGAAAGAATACTAAAGAAACTGTACACTGGAAGAGTGAGACCAGTTCTCGAGTATGGCATTGCGGCATGGACAACAGCAGCAAAGGCGAACTTTGATAAAATTAGCAAACTTCAAAACCAAGCCATGAGAGTTATAACAGCAGGCATGAAGTCAACGCCAATTGTAGAACTTGAAAAGATTACAAATCTGCAATCTATGACCGACAGAAGAGACTGCAGAGCCCAGCAGCAAGCAGAGAAACTCAGAAGACTGACTGACCATCCAATGCATCAGAGACTAAATATATTTGGAAATGGGGAACTAAAGCCGAGAAACTTTGCAAAAATAGCCAAAGCAAAGATGAGCGAAGACTCTATGAACACCGTAACAATACCAAAGCCCATCCTACTGTACGCAAACCTACCTGGAAGCAGCATATCATCTCGGAGGTGGTAGAAAATATACCAGTTATTGGAGAGAGAAAAACAGTCAGACTGAAAAAGAAAGAAGAGACGTAACCCTGAGGTACATAACGGAAAACTACCCAAGCATGGACTGGACCCATGCATACACTGACGGTTCTGTAACAAACACAACACAGAACAGAGGGGCAGGGGTATTCCTGAGCCTACCAAATGGTAGAAAAATAACACTGTCAGTGGCAACTAGAAAATACTCAAGCAATTTCAGAGCGGAGGCAGGGGCACTGAAGGCTGCAGTAGCAATGCTCACAGACGAAAGCAATGAAAGCCAGATAGTCCTGTTTACAGATGCCCTGGCCGTAGTCACAGCACTAAAAAGCCAGAAAAATACTGAACTTAATGATTTAAGAGCAGTACTCTGTCAACTATGCCAGCAGTCCGCACCAAAGAGTAGTGGTACAGTGGGTTCCATCCCACTGTAACATCCAAGGCAACGAGGAGGCAGACAGACTGGCAAAAGAAGGTGCAAGATTACCACAAACAGATTATTGTGTCACCTACGAAGAGTCCAAAAGGCTTATTAGGGCCAGACACATGGCCAAATGGGAAACAGAACATACTGGCTACACAAAAAATGATGCCTATTACCAGTTGAACAGAAGAGAGCAGGTCGTAGTCTTCAGACTCCGTACAGGCCACAACAGACTGAGGTACCACCTATTCAATAAACTGAAGATAGGTGGCACTGACGAATGCCCGTGTGGTATCGGGAAAATGACCGCTGAACATCTGCTCCAAACTGCCCAACATACGAGGACCAGAGGAAGCACACGTGGCCATTACCAGTGGCAACACTAGACAAGCTCTATGGCAGTGTCGACAGCCTCAGGATGACCGCTGCTTTCTTCGAACAAATTCAAGTTAACGTCTGACAGCGTACGAAGAAGAAGAAGAAGAAGAAGAAGAAGAGTCATATATTGACATCCACCAACATGAGTCATATATTGACATCCACCAACATGAGTCATATATTGACATCCCCCAACATGAGTCATATATTGACATCCACCAACATGAGTCATATATTGACATCCACCAACATGAGTCATATATTGACATCCACCAACATGAGTCATATATTGACATCCACCAACATGAGTCATATATTGACATCCCCCAACTTGAGTCATATATTGACATCTTCAAACAAATAATTAGCATATTGAAAATGCGAATATGTGGTATTGTTATTACCGTACGGCGGAGAAACATGGACACTGAACAAAGGAATAGAGAAGAGATTTGATGCCTTGAAATGTTGATGTATATATACAAATAAAAGAAGTTAATCAGGAGCGCATAGAGGATTGATGTATCAACGAAAGGAGGAGTGATAAAGTTCATTTTTGTGAGTCTGATCAAACATTAACCAATACTGACAACATTACTGACAGGAAAGGTGAACGTCGCCAAGGTATAAGTGGGAGGATCACATCAAATGATGGACGGGAAAATCCTGGCAGATTGTGTTTTGGAGGAAAGAGAGCGACAGAAGACACTAGACATCCATTGCTGCCGACCTTTCATGCGGAGATGACACATGAGCTGTCGATACAAACAATAGGCATCTCCCTGTTATTGCACTGATATCAGCAGACAGTTGTGGCGCCCATGCTCGTCTCGCATCTGGTCTGACGTGTAGAGAAATTGTTGTTGCAGGCGAAAATCAGTGAGTAAAACTCGGCACAGTTGAGCATTGGAGTTGACCGGTAAACGGACACGCTCAATTGAACACATCAACTGTAATTGTGGGCACGTATTGTCTGCTCGCTGATGTTTGCAGTGAGCCCCTTCTCGTGGAGTTCTGTGGCCGCCAGTATGACCAGCACACTTCGGATATTGGTAACTTCAGCTTGTATTATACTAGTACTCAGTGTGTGCATGATCTCTAACGTGTTGCTGGAGTGGCACGGAGACGAAGGTGTGCAGGACGGTCTAACCAAAGCTTTACAAGTCTACACAAACGGCTGTGTCCAAAACCAGATCAGTCTCATAAAAATGTTTTTCAAGATGAAGATCATTGATAAAACATTAATGGAACACAACAACCAGCTAGAAACAGCTTTGGTTAAAACAGATATGGCGATTAAAAGACATCTGGCGGGGAAGCAAGATCAGATTGTGAAACAAGATCAGACTGGGAAGCAAGATCAGATGGTGAAACAAGATCAGACTGGGAAGCAAGATCAGATGGTGAAACAAAATCAGGTGGGGAAACAAGATCAGATGGTGAAACAGGATCAGGTGGTGAAACAAGATCTGATGGTGAAACAAGATCAGATGGTGAAACAATATCAGACTGAGAAGCCAGATTGGGTGGTAAAACAAGATCAGATGGTGAAACAAGATCAGATGGTGAAACAAGATCAGATGGTGAAACAATATCAGACTGAGAAGCCAGATTGGGTGGTAAAACAAGATCAGATGGTGAAACAAGATCAGATGGTGAAACAAGATCAGATGGTGAAACAAGATCAGATGGTGAAATAAGATCAGATGGTGAAACAAGATCAGATGGTGAAACAAGATCAGGTGGTGAAACAAGCAGGCATTAGGTCATCCCTCTTGTGGCTGAGCCCAGGTGAGCAGTTTGCCGCTCATTTATGATCCCAGCTTTTGACTGACAACTCGTCCGACTTTCTGATTGGCTGGTTACATGGTATCATGCTCCTGTGCTGGCAGACATTGTTGTACAGTCCCGCTCAGGACGATCTGCGTTAAAATGTTCAATTTTTAGCATTTCTTCCAGATACCAAACCAATCACGTGACTACAGAAACACAAAACCAATCACGTGACTAGACAAGCACATAAAATCACGGTGGAGAGGAAATGCTGGAATAGCATCCTGGCTTTGAAAGAAAAGCTCTAGAAACAAAACAGATTAGATGGTATGTGAAACTAAAGAAAGCTCTAGAAACAAAACAGCTTAGATGGTATGTGAAACTAAAGAAAGCTCTAGAAACAAAACAGCTTAGATGGTATGTGAAACTAAAGGAAGGTCTAGAAACAAAACATCGTTGATGGTATGTGAAACTAAAGAAAGCTCTAGAAACAAAACAGCTTAGATGGTATGTGAAACTAAAGAAAGCTCTAGAAACAAAACAGCTTAGATGGTATGTGAAACTAAAGAAAGCTCTAGAAACAAAACAGCTTAGATGGTATGTGAAACTAAAGAAAGCTCTAGAAACAAAACAGCTTAGATGGTATGTGAAACTAAAGAAAGTTCTAGAAACAAAACAGCTTAGATGGTATGTGAAACTAAAGAAAGCTCTAGAAACAAAACAGCTTAGATGGTATGTGAAACTAAAGAAAGCTCTAGAAACCTAACAGCGAAGATGGTATGTGAAACTAAAGAAAGCTCTAGAAACAAAACAGCTTAGATGGTATGTGAAACTAAAGAAAGCTCTAGAAACAAAACAGCTTAGATGGTATGTGAAACTAAAGAAAGCTTTAGAAACAAAACATCGTTGATGGTATGTGAAACTAAAGAAAGCTCTAGAAACAAAACAGCTTAGATGGTATGTGAAACTAAAGGAAGGTCTAGAAACAAAACAGCTTAGATGGTATGTGAAACTAAAGAAAGCTCTAGAAACAAAACAGCTTAAATGGTATGTGAAACTAAAGAAAGCTCTAGAAACAAAACAGCTTAGATGGTATGTGAAACTAAAGAAAGCTTTAGAAACAAAACAGCTTAGATGGTATGTGAAACTAAAGAAAGCTCTAGAAACAAAACAGCTTAGATGGTATGTGTAACAGTTCCCGCCGGAGCAAAGGGAGTTTAGGATGCCTAAACATGTTAAAGCTTAAAGCTACCTGAATGCATGTCAAGGTCACTCAACTTAACCGGAGCAAGGGTAGTTTAGGATGCCTGAACATGTTAAAGCTTAAAGCTACCTGAATGCATGTCAAGTTCACTCAGCGTCTCAGCAAAGGAGAACAGAGTTGAGTTTAGGAATTTGGACAGGTAGAAACTGTCCACTGGCCTTCCGATTTTGGTAGGGGGAGATTGATTGACAGACGAAATTGACAGCGGGGCTTGCTACGAGAGAAATGGAGTGACAGGTGTGCAAAGTGTTTCGGTCCAATTGGATTGAAGATGACCATTACCTGAGATCGATTGGTGAAGCTCTGGCCTTGCTTGAGGATATATAACTCGAGACAAAGTTTAGCTCGAGAGGCTGGAGGAGAGATGGAGAGTGAGGGAGAGAGAGAGGCTGTATGGAGGAAAGTGAGTGAGAGAGACTGAATGTAGATAGTATGTTTAACTCTCCGACTTAGATAGACGAGCGATTGATTGACGGTTGGACGAA
The DNA here is from genome assembly GCA_036924085.1 of Ariolimax columbianus. Classification (NCBI taxonomy): domain Eukaryota; kingdom Metazoa; phylum Mollusca; class Gastropoda; order Stylommatophora; family Arionidae; genus Ariolimax; species Ariolimax columbianus. The sequence goes on from JAVGWX010000008.1 coordinate 96,955,319, forward strand.
TGTTTAGTGATAGAACAGGATCGCTCAAATAGGTGAATGAGTTTTGCATTAATAGATAATCTGAACGTGTGTTTGTAAGCAAGAACACATTGTGAACGAGTTATGTCGAGATCGCCCGCCTGAGGGGATTTCTGTGAGGAAGAGTATTTTATAAGGTGTGTTGAAGACGCAGTTAAGGCGATGTGTGTGATGTAATTGCAAGGCAATAGAACTGGGTTTTTAGATAATTGGGAATTCCATCAATAGCTAATGCTTACAATTCCCGTTTTAGACGAATGTTTAGTTAAGATATGTATTATATTGTGTTTGTAATTTCTCTACTCATTCTATGATATGAGTATGATTTAATAAATATGCCACCTGCTGTGTGATATGGCATTTACTGAGTATGGTCATGATGATGTGGATGAGTGTGAGAATGTTCTAAGTTAGATCGCGGCCAGGGCAAGCAGAGGATCTGTTACATATGTGAAACTAAAGGAAGGTCTAGAAACAAAACAGCTTTGATGGTATGTGAAACTAAAGAAAGCTTATGCTCAACATGATATGGGAGACCGGCTAATACCTGACAGGCGCAGTCTTCTTCGTGAGCGTGACCGGGCTAACAGCACAGCAGCAGTTGATCGAGGAATAAGAAGAAGTCAAGAACAATGGACAATTTGATGGCATTGTTCTAAGATGGGTTTATAAAAGATTTAGTCGTATGAACTCATAGTTCACAAGTTGCAATACTTTGAAATCAGATGCGTATTCTGGAACGTCTGAGAGGAAGCAGCAAAAGTGTGTACTATCAGCGAGCTACGGAAGCCATCAGTATCCACATCATTTTCCTTCGATACAAGCTAAGAAAGATACAGAAACCATGGGCCTGTCTGGAATGCACTAACATCCATTCATCACAGACCAGAAATGTGGCAGATTTAGTCGTTTCAGACAAATCGTGTCTCAAGTATAGACAGTTCTTAGTTTTGCGGGAATTACGCCGCTAGCCTAATTACATATTGATTTATTTTCGTTAAAATAGCGAATCTAATTAGAGGCGGACTTTCCACAGGTCTTGACCACTCACGTCAGCAAATACTGCAGCAGTGCGCGGAACAATATAGGCACGCCCCAAAGCGTAGACAGGAAACGACGCCATTTTGAAATTAGGACAGGCAGGAAAAATAGTCCGGGTGTTATAAAAACAGAGGCAATCCGTGGGCTAAAACATGGGTCGGCTGGACGCTCAGCCTGGGGACAACTCTTCCCCTTCTCTCCCCTCTCACCTCACTCTGTTTCATTTGACTCTGTCCTACAGTCACACCCTTGCACAACTTTCACACACGCCCTCGTGGTAAAGCCCTTCCATTGCACTTTGGTTGGACTAGCTTCTGAGGGCGCACAAACCTAGCATAGGTACATACAGATGCACACCTGCATCCAAGCACTGGTTTATGCGTCCTGATATAGCCCAATTGACTACGGTCTGGGGTGGAAAATGGCGCGCCTCCGCCAGAAGAAACTAGTGAGGCAAACATCTAAGCAAAAAAAAAAGGCTAAAACCTGATACACCAAGACCAGACGGAAGGAAGTCAACACAGATGGGCCTCACAACAGAAGGAAGACGCTTTTCAATTAATTTATATTGTACTCTTAATTCTTATGTATCCAGTATATTGTTTGCACTGATATCTTCACAATTTTTTATAAAATGTATGATGGTGTTTTATTAAAAAAAAGAAAAAAAAAGGCGGTAAGGGGATATATATATTTAAATCAGGAAATAAATAAGAGATGCGAATCAAGTATGAGGAAAATAAATATACTCATTCCCAAAATGGTCCCAGGAAAACAATTGTGCATCAGAAACTCGACTGGGTAAACCGATAAACACAAGAAAATAAAAAATAGCAACCAAATACCCACGAAGGACAAACGAGATCATGAGATGACGAGGAACAAGGGGAGGAGCATCACGGAAACACCAGGTTAGGTACAAACAGAAACACACACGCATCCAAGCACTGGTTTATGTGTCTTAATATCGCGCAAATTGACTACGGTCCGGGGTTGGAATAGGCGCGTCTCCTTCAGTAACACCTAGTGAGGCAAACACATAAAATGAAAAAAACCTTAGACAGTCAGATAGAAAAAACACCGACAGATTGAACGTCGCATTGACTGAGTTGTATCCTCAGTTACAGAAGAAAGGTATTACCGATTTTTTTATGTGTCAAAGTAATTAGAATTTTGTCAGTCATCATAGATCTCACAGAAGCAGCCTAGATTAGTTACAGCTACCCGCTAAAGAAGAGAACATCGCTTCTGTAAGATTTAGAAGGAGACCTTTCTTTTTCAAGATTCAGTTGTTTCGAACACTGTCGATAAAACAATTGTGAACATTGTAGTGATCCCTGATGATAATGTCCAGAGAACTTTGTTTAGGCCAGTAGCCATCGCGACTTCGCTTACAGTAACTCACTGATCATACCAAATAATCTGAGGTACCTGCTGACCTCACCTCCAGGTGTTTGACATAACTCACTGATCATACCAAATAATCTGAGGTACCTGCTGACTCACCCCCCCCCCCCCCCACCCCAGGTGTGATGATCACACTGTAATAGTTACTATATCCATTTCGTGTACGGGTTCTCCTGACAAAATCCTGATATTTACGGGTTATCCTGACAGAATCATGATATTTACAGGTTATCCTGACAGAATCCTGATATTTACGGGTTATCCTGACAAAATCCTGATATTTACGGGTTATCCTGACAAAATCCTGATATTTACGGGTTATCCTGACAAAATCCTGATATTTAGTAGACGCCCCTCGTACAAACAAAAACCTACATTAGACCAAAAGGTTTTCGTCATGGACACAAACAACAACAGAAGAAAGCCACACACTATCCAGCATTTCTTTCCTAAATTCGTTTTGGCTTTTATTCCCATCGCTGAGGCCCCCCACCCCCTGGGAGATTGATATGGTTGAGGAATAAAGGCGGATTGTCACTGGGTTTAAACAGATCGCATGAAACAGACGCTACAGTACAGCTGACAAGGCACAGATACTCGTGGCTGGGACCTCATAGCTGAAAGTTCATGGCTGGGACCTCATAGCTGGGAGTTCATGGCTGGGACCTCATAGCTGGGAGTTCATGGCTGGGACCTCATAGCTGAAAGTTCATGGCTGGGACCTCATAGCTGGGAGTTCATGGCTGGGACCTCATAGCTGGGAGTTCATGGCTGGGACCTCATAGCTGAAAGTTCATGGCTGGGACCTCATAGCTGGGAGTTCATGGCTGGGACCTCATAGCTGGGAGTTCATGGCTGGGACCTCATAGCTGAAAGTTCATGGCTGGGACCTCATTGCTGGGAGTTCGTAGCTGGGAGTTCATGGCTGGAAGTTCGTGGATGGGAACTCATAGCTGGGAACCTATAGCCGGAAACTTATTGCCGGGAACTTATAGCTGGGAACGTATAGCTGGAAACTTATGTGACAGTTCCAGCTGTAGCATCCGCGTTTAGAGCAGAAGATATTGGGCTGGCGACTCTACGAAACAAAGGTTTCCTGAATGCGTTGGACGAGAGCAGGTCACGCCAAGGTCAATCACTGTTTCGACACTAGGTCGACAAAGAATCGAGGGATTAGGTAAAAGACTTTGTCTGGTACAGGGGTGTGTGTTGGAACTTACAACTCTGGAGAGGGTTTGGTGGCATGGAATACTTGAACGACAGTCTACCACATTTAGAATGACAGTGACTCGTGGATAGACAACCAGTAACATTTTAGATGGGGGTAGTTCCAGATTGGAATGAGGGCTAAATCAGCCGACCCTGAGAAGATCATTAGACAGCCATTGTTGTTGCCTGTGACAATAAAAATACACCATACAGATACATTCGAGAGGCTGGCAGGACGTCTGTCAGAGAGACTGGCAGGACGACTGAAAGAGAGGCTGGCAGGACGACTGAGAGAGAGGCTGGCAGGACGTCTGTCAGAGAGACTGGCAGGACGACTGAGAGAGAGGCTGGCAGGACGACTGAGAGAGAGGCTGGAAGGGAGAGGGTTTGCAGAGGGGTTGTCCCATCATACACCTCTAGTTTGGCCAACCGCGCACAATATATGCTTATGATGGACCCTTTTTGAACAGTAAGAGATCTGAATGTGTGTTGTATGTGCAGGACACCTTGTGAACGATGTGTGTTCTGATTATGTGTGAGCGTACAGATACACATACAAGTACTAGAAGTGGCCTGATTATATGTGAATGCACAGATCGTCTGAGTACGTAATATATATATATATATATAATGATTATTGAGTTTAGAAGTTCCTTGCTTTTTGTTGATATTTTTCAACAATTATTTTTGTTAATAAATTATAATATTTTGTGATATGGTCAGCGATAGTGTTTACTGTGTTGAAGTCGTGTCGTTGTGCAGATATATGTTGTAACTTTTCAGATAAGTAACTACTCAGCTAAACATAGACTCTACCACACTTACAGCTGGGAACTTACAGCTAGGAACCTGCAGCTGGGAACTAGCAGATGGAAACTTACAGCTGTGAACTTATAGCTGAGAGCTTACAGCCGGGAAATTATAGCTGGGAACTTTTAGCAGGGAACGTATAGCTTGGAACTTAGGCTCGGGAACTTGCAGCAGAGAACTTATAGCTGGGAACTTTTAGCCATGAGATTACACCTAGGAATTTAAAGCTGGGAGGGAACTTATAGCCTGGAATTTATAGCTGGGAACTTATAGCCTGGAATTTACAGCTGGGAACTTATAGCCTGGAATTTATAGCTGGGAACTTATAGCCTGGAATTTATAGCTGGGAACTTATAGCCTGGAATTTATAGCTTGGAACTTATAGCTGGGAACTTATAGCTGGGAACTTATATTTAGGAGGGAAGCTAATCTCCAATCAGGCTATCGGATGCAATACCTTTTTGACAATCTACAGGTGAACCTCCCGGCACGAGCTATTTCCCATATTCCTTTTCCTCTAGGTTTGATCCCTTTCATCCTGCCTTAACTCTGTCCGATCCAACATGGCCGCCGGTCACGAGGTACTTTTGGAGTTCCTCTGTTGACCAGCGCGTGTCACCGATGGGCCTGTACCGCCTGTTAGTTTATCAACTTCCCTATCACTGAAACCTCTACCACTTCCTGGGATATCTTGTCATCGCTGCCAATCTCACTGTGACAGCTTGTTCTCCTGCCAATCTCACTGTGACAGCTTGTCACCCAACCAATCTCACTGTGACAGCTTGTCACTCTACCAATCTCACTGTGACAGCTTGTCACCAAATCATACGTAGCTCAAACCCCCCTGCCAGTTTACTTGTGTCGATCTGGACACTACCGCCTGGGCGGAGCTAAACCTCTGCCAAATCTTTCCCTGACAAATAGACACTACAATGTTGACGATCTGCTAGCCCCATCCCTCTGAATGACCTACCCCTTTGAACACATGTCTTACACGTGTTAAATAGTTAGAACTACCGCACAAAACCATGGATAATAACAAGATCCAACCCGCCATATAAAATTCCCATGCCCTGATTATCGGACAATGAAAAGTCCGGTCGGTTTTCACAAATAATGTCCGCCGTATCGGACAATGAAAAGTCCGGTCGGTTTTCACAAATAATGTCCGCCGAATGTAAACTCTGACTGACCCCACTTCTCACGTGCGCTAAAATGTTCATCCATTGTCTACACTAAGCCCTCGGCGACCAACTTCACACATACTTGAACCTACACTGTCACACCATAGCGTGGGTTCATGTTCTAGGTCTTGGATTGGACCTATGTCTTGGATCTTGGATTGTGTCCATGCCTCATGTCAGTATTGGTCCATGGCTTGTGTCTTGGCTTCTGTCTTTGCTGCATTTTAGCTTGTGTCTTGACTTGAGTCCATGTCTTGGGTCCCTGTCTTGGTTTTTTTAACTTGTGTCTTGTCTTGTGTATTGACTTGACTTAATCCAATTATATCTAATGGCTTCCGCTCTCAAATAAAAGAAATGAAAACTCGAAAACGTTTTCTTTTGTACTCAAACACAATGATTAATTGATTGACCAATAGGACCACATCAGTACAGTCTAATCTTTTGTTATCTAAACTCTCGTCAGTGTGTTTTAACACCTAGCCATTTGGTTTTCTATACTCTAAGCACTGTTCTCTTTGACCACATCTAGTTATTTCTGTCCTTAACAACATCATCTGTAATACCTAACTAAATTCTTCGCTCCTGTTTCTCGTCTCCTGTAAACGTGTCTCTGACGTTCTGAAGGCTTCAAATCTTTCCATTCTTGGGTGGTGAATAAAGATGTCGAGTTCGTGTGATGGGATGTGATCCCTGGTGTGTGCTCACACATTTCTTTGACAAGGATCCAGATAATGACGTACAAGATATACCTACTGGGGTCAGTTAACCAGTGTCGTCCAAATGCTATTTAGTGCAAACCTTTGACTTCCCCGATGTCTCCAACTCACTTAAGTAGTGTTAGTCTACCCCGAAGAACACCACTGTTAGAGTTACCGCTGGGAAATATGATAAATACGATGGGAAGCCTTCCTGCCAAATCTGATTTGCAATCTTTGCAACATCACTTTTTATCCGTCCTCTTAAACTCAGCCTTTTGTCACGGCTGCCGCTGAAAGCTAGTCACGTGATCCCAGTCTCCACTGCGCTGACAATTTGTATAGCAGTTTTCGTGACCGGACCATTAATCAGCCTGAACTCCGTTTCTAGATTTCCCCTTCCTCAAAAAGTACCCCTATCACATTTCTTTGGACAACTCGCCACTACAGCACTGCTGGATCTTGTTCTGCTAATTATGCTACCATCCTTCCTTCCCTACAATTCTAACTAAAACTATTAGGACCATCCCCACGGTTAACATGGCATGCCCATGTGTCTGAGATTGTCAACAAACGTACTAAACTGTGAATAATAAGAGTCGATAATAAAAGTGTGTAATTCTGACCGTTACCTAGTCAATTTTCCCTTGACCTCATTTCAGACAATCAAAAGTGACGTTCAGTGACCAGGCTGGTTTTGGTGGACATTGCTAGTTCTGTGATCCACCAAGAGCATTTAAGGATGGGGAAACGATAGCAATCGTCCCTACAGGCACCACGCAGTGTGCATGTTAGATTTGTATTTTACATCAGCCTTACCAATGTTTTGAACACATTCCCCCTGGCCATAAGACCAACATGCTACTCGCTCGACCACAGCAACACCAACCAGTCCAGTAATGTACGCTACTCAATGAACCCGTCACTCCTCTTCATAGCAACACCAATCATCCCACCAACCAACCCACAACCAAACCACCAACCAACCCACCAACCAACCCACCAACCAGCCCACCAACCAGCCCACCAACCAGCCAACCCACCAACCATCCCACCAACCAGCTCACTAACCAGCCCACTAACCAGTTCCCCCCCAACCAGCCCACCAACCAGCCCACCAACCAGCCCACCAACCAGCCAACCCACCAACCAGCCCACCAACCAGCCCACCAACTAGTTATTTTTTTAATGATTTGAGAATGTTCTGCCAGTTACAAACTCTCCTCACATTAAACAGATTTCATGGTTAGACATTAAACAGATTTCATGGTTAAACATTAAACAGATTTCATGGTTAGACATTAAACAGATTTCATGGTTAAACATTAAACAGATTTCATGGTTAGACATTAAACAGATTTCATGGTTGTACATTAAACAGATTTAATGGTTAGACATTAAACAGATTTCATGGTTAGACATTAAACAGATTTCATGGTTAGACATTAAACAGATTTCATGGTTAGACATTAAACAGATTTCATGGTTAAACATTAAACAGATTTCATGGTTAGACATTAAACAGATTTCATGGTTAAACATTAAACAGATTTCATGGTTAAACATTAAACAGATTTCATGGTTAGACATTAAACAGATTTCATGGTTATACATTAAACAGATTTAATGGTTAGACATTAAACAGATTTCATGGTTAGACATTAAACAGATTTCATGGTTAGACATTAAACAGATTTCATGGTTAGACATTAAACAGATTTCATGGTTAAACATTAAACAGATTTCATGGTTAGACATTAAACAGATTTCATGGTTAGACATTAAACAGATTTCATGGTTAGACATTAAACAGATTTCATGGTTAAACATTAAACAGATTTCATGGTTAGACATTAAACAGATTTCATGGTTAGACATTAAACAGATTTCATGGTTAGACATTAAACAGATTTCATGGTTAGACATTAAACAGATTTCATGGTTAGACATTAAACAGATTTCATGGTTAGACATTAAACAGATTTCATGGTTAAACATTAAACAGATTTCATGGTTAGACATTAAACAGATTTCATGGTTAGACATTACACAGATTTCATGGTTAAACATTAAACAGATTTCATGGTTAGACATTAAACAGATTTCATGGTTAGACATTAAACAGATTTCATGGTTAAAAATTAAACAGATTTCATGGTTAGACATTAAACAGATTTCATGGTTAAACTTTAAACAGATTTCACGGTTAGACATTAAACAGATTTCATGGTTAGACATTAAACAGATTTTATGGTTAGACATTAAACAGATTTCATGGTTAGACATTAAACAGATTTCATGGTTAAACATTAAACAGATTTCATGGTTAGACATTAAACAGATTTCATGGTTAGACATTAAACAGATTTCATGGTTAGACATTAAACAGATTTCATGGTTGTACATTAAACAGATTTAATGGTTAGACATTAAACAGATTTCATGGTTAGACATTAAACAGATTTCATGGTTAGACATTAAACAGATTTCATGGTTAGACATTAAACAGATTTCATGGTTAAACATTAAACAGAGTTCATGGTTAGACATTAAACAGATTTCATGGTTAAACATTAAACAGATTTCATGGTTAAACATTAAACAGATTTCATGGTTAGACATTAAACAGATTTCATGGTTATACATTAAACAGATTTAATGGTTAGACATTAAACAGATTTCATGGTTAGACATTAAACAGATTTCATGGTTAGACATTAAACAGATTTCATGGTTAGACATTAAACAGATTTCATGGTTAGACATTAAACAGATTTCATGGTTAGATATTAAACATATTTCATGGTTAGACATTAAACAGATTTCCTGGTTAGACATTAAACAGATTTCATGGTTAGACATTAAACAGATTTCCTGGTTAGATATTAAACAGATTTCATGGTTAGACATTAAACAGATTTCATGGTTAGACATTAAACAGATTTCATGGTTAGACATTAAACAGATTTCATGGTTAGACATTAAACAGATTTCATGGTTAAACATTAAACAGATTTCATGGTTAGACATTAAACAGATTTCATGGTTAGACATTAAACAGATTTCATGGTTAAACATTAAACAGATTTCATGGTTAGACATTAAACAGATTTCATGGTTAGACATTAAACATATTTCATGGTTAAAAATTAAACAGATTTCATGGTTAGACATTAAACAGATTTCATGGTTAAACTTTAAACAGATTTCACGGTTAGACATTAAACAGATTTCATGGTTAGACATTAAACAGATTTTATGGTTAGACATTAAACAGATTTCATGGTTAAACATTAAACAGATTTCATGGTTAGACATTAAACAGATTTCATGGTTAGACATTAAACAGATTTCATGGTTAGACATTAAACAGATTTCATGGTTAGACATTAAACAGATTTCATGGTTAGACATTAAACAGATTTCATGGTTATACATTAAACAGATTTCATGGTTAGATATTAAACATATTTCATGGTTAGACATTAAACAGATTTCCTGGTTAGACATTAAACAGATTTCATGGTTAGACATTAAACAGATTTCCTGGTTAGATATTAAACAGATTTCATGGTTAGACATTAAACAGATTTCATGGTTAGACATTAAACAGATTTCACGTGTTTATGAAATAGTTCGATTTTATTTTGGTTTCCCTGTCACTGCCATTTTTTCCTTTATAGTACACACGATTTATACAAACACTAATAATTATTTGGTCTGACTGTGATAGGCGCACAACCTTCTTCTTACATTTTGACTTGGATTTTTTAAAATACATCGATCAATTCAGAGACTCAAACAAGAGATCGTGTAAATAACATTGCAAAGTTAGGTCAAAGACAAAGTTGTAAAAAATCAACTGGCACATGTGTAGCAGAGTCCAGGTTTCTACTTATCTAGAATGTTACCACACTCACCCACATCATTCACGACCACACACAACAAATAACAGCACACAGCAAGTGGCAGATTTATTATATCATACTCGTACAACAACTATTAAAGTGAGTGTAATGAGATTACAGACAATACAAGAAATACAATCTTATCTAAATAGATACTCGGAGTTTATAAGCATAAGCTATTGATATTGCTCCCAACTTATCCAACCCAGTTCTAGCCGCACACTCCCCTCCCCTTATCTGCACCCTCAGCACATTCTCAAAAACTCGTCCTCGCGTTCGTATTCTGTGACACTCAGATCACCCGCCTGGGGGGGGGGGGGGGGGGATATAATACATGTAATATATTCAACTTATACTCACAAATGATCACACACTCAATCGGTTTACGTATACCCACGCTCTGGAACATACATCGTTCCCTCGATGTCTACACACACCACACACACATTTAGATTATCTCTTAGACACAGGGCGCCCAACACACACCTTATAAAACGACTGGCCAAGACTCGAAGGCGTATGCTGGTTCAGCGACCCTGTTCCCACACATTCGTAAAAACAGCCTATCAATCACTCTTGCCCTTGAGAGGACTGAGTTATTGCTTAAATGATGTATTCTTTTTTTTATGGTAGATAGGTAGGTAGAAAGCCCGTTCAGAGGACAAGGGGCGGTCTCGCCAATTGCCCGTGCATGCAATGATGTTTATCTGATTTGACCTAACCATGTAGTTCTGGGGAGGGTAGGGGGGAGGGTAGTAAGGATAGGATCAAGATGGAGTGCACGGTTTCCCATCATTGATGTTCGTGTCTGCTTTAAGAATTAGTGAGCGCGAATGTCATCGGCAAGGCTGGTGACATTTCCAAATAGGATTGAACAGCGACGATTTAGGATAGTGAATGAGCTATCGTGGCTTGTCCGGTGGTTATGATCCGGCCATACCAGCTGATCACCTGAATGCTGTGCACGCGGACGACTTCTGACCACTCTGTAGACCAGTCCAGGTTGTCATGTGCCAGTTGAATGTAGACCAGTCCAGGTTGTCATGTGTAACAGTTCCAGTCCGAGCGTTAAGGGCAGGAGTAATGTGGTCGGCAACTCTGAGAACAAAGGAACCTGAATGTGTGCCAAGGTCACTCAGTGTCTCGATACTAAGTCAATAGGGGAAAACGGGGTTGGAGGAAATAATGTGTTTACAGGTAAGAGGCTAGGTGCTGACCCCTGGCGTTCCGATTTGGGTAGTGTGGGATGAGGGACAGACAAGAGGCCATCCCCCAGAGCCATCCCCCAGCGATCCATTGGACTGCTCTGTTACTGCTTGAGACTATATAATACTAGACAAAGTTTAGCTCAAGCAGACTGGCCATGGAGAGAGAGAGAGAAAGAGAGAGAGAGTGAGAGAGAGAGAGAGAGAGAGAGCGAGAGACAGACTTTAGCTAGGAGTCTGCTTAGTTCACCGACTCAATAGATCTTGCACCACCGACTCTTTTTTGTATCCTTTCCGGCATGTTTATATCCCCTCTATGATAAGGACTTCACACCTGTACACAGTACTCCAATCTAGGTCTAACTAAAGCTTTATACAGTTTGACGATCACTTCCTTGCTCCTTTGTTTAATATTTCTTTTTATCATACCTAACATTGCATTTGCCCTTTTTACTGATACCTTAACTTGCTCACTCACCTTTCCTGTATGATCTATTATAACCCCTAGGTCCCTTTCCTTATCTATCTTTCTAATATTGTTCTCTTCCATTCTGTAATTATGTTCCATATTGGATCTACCGATGTGGATGACTGTACATTTATCTATATTAAACTCCATTTGCCAGATAACAGACCATTCTCGAATTTTATCTAAATCCGACCTCAATATATCCACTTCTGCTTTACAAGAGACACTACTGAATAGTTTTGTGTAATCAGCAAATTTTGCAATCATGGATCCCATATCAATGGCTAAATCGTTTATATATATAAAGAACAAAATTGGTCCCAAAACCGAGCCCTGTGGCACACCACTTTTCACTTCACTCCACTCATAATACTCCTTATTTATGCCCACCCTCTGCCTTCTTCACGTTAACCAATTTTCAATCCATTTGGCAACTTCCCCACATATTCCATGTGATTTTAACTTTCGAAATAATCTTTGATGAGGTACTCTATCAAAGTCCTTCGTAATATATAGATAAATAACATCCACTGGCTCCCCTTTATCTATGATTTTAGTAACCTCCTCCATGAATTCTTACAGATTTGTTAAGCATGATCTCCCTCTAGTAAACCCATGCTGACTATTTCTGATTAGATTAAACTTGTCTAGATGCATTAACATGTTTTCTTTGATTATTGACTAACAATTTACAAACTATGTTCGTTAAACTCGCCGGTCTATAATTTGCTAGATCTATTTTTTTTTTTTACCTTTTTGAATAAGGGGATCACTCCTGCATCTTTCCAATCCCCCTGGAACAATCCATTTTGCAAGTGATTTAGAACATAATATAGCCAATGGGTTTGCTAGTTGGTCTCTAATTTCAAAATGCAATTTTGGATGAATACCATCTTGACCTGGACATTTATCAACTTTCAACACCTCCAATTAAAAAAATAAGAACCATTTCCTCCGGAATAGAAATTGATCTTAATCCCGCTGTATCCATGTCTCTTTAAAAAATATCTATAGGCTCTGGGATCTTGGAGCAGTCCTCTTTTGTGTAGACTGTGACAAAGTACTGATTGAGTAGATTAGCTGCCTCCCTATTCTCACTTATTATTTTACCTCTGCTATTTACGAGTGCGATTACTTTTTGATTTTTCTCAAGAACAAGTCAAGTCTTGTAAATAGTTATCGCCAATGTCATCACAGAGACTAGACGTGTCCCCACTCTACTCGTCGATGCTAGAAGCTTTTCCCCAGAGACTAGACAATCTGCTCAGATCATCTGGGCAAGGGAAGTAATCGGACAGCGATGTGCTGTCAGAAATGGTTGCTCGCCGGCCACTACTAGCCATTATTGTTTCAAATTTTGCTAGCGAAGATTCTAGAATCTCCGACTGAATCTCCTGAGAACGACGCCGTGCTTCAGTTACTCTCGGGTTGGCCACGGTCTGGTGACTTCTCTTGGTCTCGGTTGATTTGTTCAACACGCCTCGTGATCTGTTAAGTGGGTCTGGATCTGTGTCGTCCAGGTTCGGGAATTGTTGCGAGAGTGTGGCAGTATGAAAGGCATGGACACCTGGCTCGCTGTGACGTCTCGTGGTGAGCGCGCTCATGTGACAGTGTGGGAGTGAGGTGGACAGCACTTCTTGGGTCTGCTGCAACTTTTGGAGTTTGCTGAGCAAGGTCGCCTGCTTACGACGGAACTCTGCGGACACTAACTTTTCGCGCTTCTCTAGGTCTCGAACAACTTGTCTGCCCTTGTGCGAGATCTGCTTGTCATTAGACGAGAGTGACGAACGGGAGCTGCCCGCTTTGATAATTTCATACCGGATATCGTCTGTCAGAGTTTGGGTGTAATCTCGTTCTTGGGCGTCAGTCATGGCCGTTGCAGACGTACGGCTTCACCCCTGCTCGTACTACTGCCTTCTTGTTCGTGTCCACATCACTTCCTAATTCCTTGCGTGTTGGCTTTTCTTGTTGGCTGTTCTTGTAGGCTGTTCTTGTAGGCTGTTCTTGTAGGCTGTTCTTGTTGGCTGTTCTTGTAGGCTGTTCTTGTAGGCTGTTTGTGTAGGTTTACACTTGTCTATTGTCAAATGCAGATATTGTTCGACTATTTTGAAACACACTTCTTTGAGCCTGTAATTTAAAACAAAATATTGACGGTTTAAGAATGCGAGCAGTTTTTGTTGACATGTTGATACTGATAGTGTACGATTCTACATATGTTTATGTTTGATATCACAGTCGAGCTATAGACGTGGTACATCCGTGAAACAGACGTGGTACAGTCGAGCTATAGACGTGGTACATCCGTGAAACAGACGTGGTACAGCCGGGATAAGGGGAACACGATAAATCACTCTAGACCACACAAAATGTTAATCGGAATGAAGCTAGTGAGTATTGTGTTTACTTACCTTTTTATCTCTCCCTCGCCATGTCTGTCTCAGACAGTTGTATGGTGCACGAAGTCAGGACCTGTATGTCTCAGACAGTTGTATGGTGCACAAAGTCAGGACCTGTATGTCTCAGACAGTTGTATGGTGCACGAAGTCAAGACCTGTATGTCTCAGACAACTGTATGTTTAATGTAGTCTGAATAGCGAATGCCAGCTTGCCTTACCGGAGCGGACTTCTTGTTTGAACAACATTTCCAAAGAGGCCACTATCATCGAGTGTGTAAACAAGAAATGCCAGTGTAGGCAGGGCCAGTCATACGTTGGGTTTGTGAATGTACTGTGTTGCCAAGAGCTGCCATCAATGTTATCGTCCATAGAACAGAAACCTGGGAATGCTTTTCTTTGCTGCGCGACTAGTTCCTGTTTGTGACAATGGCAGACGACGACAGATAAGGATCAGGAAGATCTATTTATAGTGGTCAGATCTGGCAGTGAGCGGTGGCGTCGGCACGGCTCCAGATATAGTACAAAGACAAGGGGAGGAAATCACTTTGGTTATAGAACGGAAGGAGAGAAGCAGAGCAAGGCGCACACAATACAATCTCCCGCGTTGGTCTGGTTGCGACGTCTTAGATTCTTCTAGATAATATAGTAGTGGTTAGGCCTTAACACACACACCCACATGCACACACAACATACGATGATTATTGCCCCTTCGTCAGGCTTCCATCCATTCTAGGTCGCCAGCTGGGTTACCTGGTGCGTCCCTTATTCTTGTGCCCAGACCACGTTAAGTTATGTGCAAGTCAATCCTCACTGTCGGTAATCACCTGGTTGTTTGAACTGTCTAAATACGAACAGACAGTCGGTACCTGGACACAGACAGTCGGTGCATGGACAACAGCGTCTAACTACACTTGGGATTTGTAAACTGTAAATACGGACTGACCCGTTCATCAGAGCAAGCCAGCGACGGGGGAGGAGGGGGGGGGGGGGGGAATCAACATTTCCATAGCAGGAACAATGACGGTATTAGAGGTATACCACTGAACTAATGACACAAGACGCTAGAGTGGGAGGTGGGAGGTTGGAGTTGTGGGGGTGGGAGTGGGGGGTGGGAGTTGTTGGAGTGGGAGTTGTGGGGTGGGAGGTGGGAGTTGTGGGAGTGGGAGGTGGGAGTTGTGGGGGTGGGAGGTGGGAGTTGTTGGGGTGGGAGTGGGAGTTGTGGGGGTGGGAGGTGGGAAGTGGGAGTGGAAGCAGGGCTGAGGCAGAATCTATGGGGTCTGTCATCCAGACCTGAGGCAGAATCTATGGGGGTCTGTCATCCAGACCTGGCCAGAGGGAGCAGACCTGAGGCAGAATCTATGGGGTCTGTCGTCTAAACTTGGCAGAGCTGAGGCAGAATCTATGGGGTCTGTCGTCCAGACCTGGCCAGAGGGAGCAGACCTGAGGCAGAATCTATGG
The DNA here is from genome assembly GCA_036924085.1 of Ariolimax columbianus. Lineage (NCBI taxonomy): Eukaryota > Metazoa > Mollusca > Gastropoda > Stylommatophora > Arionidae > Ariolimax > Ariolimax columbianus. The sequence continues at coordinate 96,971,119 of JAVGWX010000008.1, forward strand.
GGTCTGTCGTCTAAACTTGGCAGAGCTGAGGCAGAATCTATGGGGTCTGTCATCCAGACCTGGCCAGAAGGAGCAGACCTGAGGCAGAATCTATGGGGTCTGTCGTCTAAACTTGGCAGAGCTGAGGCAGAATCTATGGGGTCTGTCATCCAGACCTGGCCAGAGGGAGCAGACCTGAGGCAGAATCTATGGGGTCTGTCCTCTAAACTTGGCAGAGCTGAGGCAGAAGTTATGGGGTCTGTCATGCAGACATTTAAAAGCCATAGAACTTCCTCCTAGAGGCGAGACTTCAGATCTAGCATGACCAAATATCTGAAAGCAGAAGAAAATACACACACAATAACACATGACTTCACATCTCTATACACACAAAATGACACACCACTACACACACAATCACTCGCCTCTATAAACACAATGATACATGCCTAGGATACTAAAATGATAGATAAAGGGGAGCCAGTGGATCTATTTATCTAGATTTTGCTAAGGTCTTTGATAGAGTACCTCATCAAATATTATTTAGAAAGTTAAAATCAGATGGAATACGTGGGGAAGTAGCCACATGGATTGAAAATTGGTTAACAGGAAGAAGGCAGAGGGTGGGTATGAATAAGGAGTACTCTGAGTGGAGTGAAGTGAAAAGTGGTGTGCCACAGGGCTCGGTTTTTTAGACCAATTTTGTTCTTGATATATATAAATGATTTGGACATTGATATGGGATCCATGATTGCAAAATTTGCTGATGACACAAAACTATGCAGTAGTGTCTCATCTAAAGCAGAAGTGGATATATTGAGGTCGGATTTAGATAAAATTCGAGACAGGTCTGTAAGCTGGTAAATGGAGTTTAATGTAGATAAATGTACAGTCATCCACATGGGTAGATCCAATATAGAACACAATTACAGAATGGGAGAAAACAATATTAGAAAGATAGATAAGGAAAGGGACCTAGGGGTTATAATAGATCATACAGGAAAGGTGAGTGAGCAAGTTACGGTAGCAGTGAAAAAGGCAAATGCAATGTTAGGTATGATAAAAAGAAATATTAAACATAGGAGCAAGGAAGTGATCGTCAAACTGTATAAAGCTTTAGTTAGACCTAGATTGGAGTACTGTGTACAGGTGTGGAGTCCTTATCATAGAGGGGATATAAACATGCTAGAAAGAATACAAAAAAGAGCGACAAAGATGATAGCAGGATTCCAGAATTACAGTTATGAGGAAAGACTCAGGAAAACCGGCCTACAGTGTCTAGAAGAAAGAAGAATTTGAGGTGACTTAATACAGGTTTATAAGATGATCAGAGGAATCGATAAATTAGACTATAACAAGTTTTATTAAAATACAGCCACCTACAATAACACGAGGGCATAGCTACAAGCTGATTAAAGAGAGGTCCAGGTTAGATATTAGGAAATATTTTTTTAGTCAGAGAGTGGTGAATGCTTGGAATGCATTGCCACAGGAAGAAGTGGAGGCAGGGACAATTAATGCATTTAAGAATAAATTGGATGCGCATAGCTTTTAGAGCAAGGGAATGTAAATGAAACTGGTTTTATACAGACTCTGCAGGGTCTTCTAAACCAGTATAAAGATGTTAAGTTAAGTTACACACACAACCATTCATCACTATACATACAACTCCCACATGTCTACACACACAGAACCACACATGTCTACCCACACACACAACTGTAAACACATTCTAACCAAGTGAACAAAGCCATCCAGAAAAAACATGATTTGTTTTATTAAGGTTACATGCTCAAGTAGAAACCAGAATCACAGTGAGAATTACAAAATGAAATAACATAATGACAGACATTACTAGCTACCCATTGCGCTAAATAGTCCATGTTACAAGACATAGTAAGTTCACAACACACACTACACTACACACACACACAATACACACACTACACAGACACACACACACACTACACAGACACACACAAATGCACTACACAGACACACTACACACAGACACACTACACACACACACTACACAGACACACACTAAACAAACACACACACTATACAGACAAACACACACTACACAGACACACACACACACACTAAACGCACATACACTACACAGCGAAAGTAGCCAGGATTCCATGACATGTTTGGACACAGCCAAAGTAGCCAGGATCCCATGACATGTTTGGACACAGCCAAAGTAGCCAGGATCCCATGACATGTTTGGACACAGCCAAAGTAGCCAGGATCCCATGACATATTTTGACCTAGCCAAAGTAGCCAGGATCCCATGACATGTTTGGACCTAGCCAATGTAGCCAGGATCCCATGACATGTTTGGACCTAGCCAAAGTAGCCAGGATCCCATGACATGTTTGGATCTAGCCAAAGTAGCCAGGATCCCATGACATGTTTGGACCTAGCCAAAGTAGCCAGGATCCCATGACATGTCTGGACCTAGCCAATGTAGCCAGGATCCCATGACATGTTTGGATCTAGCCAAAGTAGCCAGGATCCCATGACATGTTTGGATCTATCCAAAGTAGCCAGGATCCCATGACATGTTTGGACCTAGCCAAAGTAGCCAGGATCCCATGAGATGTTTGGACCTAGCCAATGTAGCCAGGATCCCATGACATGTTTGGACCTAGCGATGAACTGCCTGTCCACTGACAACAACCTTGTGCAGTGAGATGAAATGATCGTAGCCAGACTCAATAACCACCCTCAAACTGTGTGCAGTCTTCTCCCCAAACTGGATTTCTTCCTGCTGAAGTTGAGAGTCTGCATGCTCAAGTTCTGAAAATGGACAGGAAATCATTTAAAAATTGACATATAAACTGGAAACGTACGAGGATTTGAGTTCATTGCGGAAGTCAACTCACCCTGCTCAGTGTAGCAGACGAGGCTGCTGGTGTGACTTGACAGGCTCAGTGTAGCAGACGAGACTGCTGGTGTGACTTGACAGGCTCAGTGTAGCAGACGAGGCTGCTGGTGTGACTTGACAGGCTCAGTGTAGCAGACGAGGCTGCTGGTGTGACTTGACAGGCTTAGTGTAGCAGACGAGGCTGCTGGTGTGACTTGACAGGCTTAGTGTAGCAGACAAGGCTGCTGGTGTGACTTGACAGGCTTAGTGTAGCAGACGAGGCTGCTGGTGTGACTTGACAGGCTCAGTGTAGCAGACGAGGCTGCTGGTGTGACAGTGTTAGGGATCCTAGGGATTCAGTATCAGGGTTTATGCAGGGATCTCGACAGGATGCCAGATAGGATTCCAATCCTGCTCTCGAACCAACTTCCCACTTGGCCACTACAATCTACACCACTACACGACTTCAACACAGAAAAACACAGTAAACACTATCCTGACCATAAAACAAAACAATATCATTTATTGACATGAATAATGGCTACATCATTTCAACAACCAAAAACAACTTCTAAACTAAATAATCATAATATTTGTATATAAACTAAATAATCATAAAATATGTATATAAACTAAACTACCACAGAAGCTATAAGCAACTGCTAATGATCTTACTCCTGTAAACTACATCAAACCCAGATTCTACGTCACATATGAAATAACATCAATCTTAAACTTAACTTAATTCAATAGTATTATAAATCAATGGTTCTATCTAAGTCGTCTCCCAGATAGTCTAGGTTGTTGATGATCTGTGGTTCCTGTCAGGGTTGCTGCTTTAGGCTGTCAAACATCTCAACATAAGTTACCACATGAGTTATGTTCCACTTACAACTGTGGCCAGTTCTCAAGTGTTTGAGACATACCTTTTGGTGCCCGTATTTCGTTCTCTGAGGGCTCAAGTGATGCACCTCTCTTTCCAAACTCTCGTACCACTGGGATCACAGCCCCTAGGATTCGCTGAATCCTTTATTGTGCCGAACTCTCGTACCACTGGGATCACAGCCCCTAGGATTCACTGAATCCTTTATTGGGCTGAACTCTCGTACCACTAGAATCACACCCCCTAGGATTCGCTGTGACAGCTTAGGTCCGATACTAGAACTGGTCAAACCCCTACCACTTAGGTCAGATACTAGAACTGGTCAAACCCCTGCCACTTAGGTCAGATACTAGAACTGGTCAAACCCCTACCACTTAGGTCTGATACTAGAACTGGTCAAACCCCTACCACTTAGGTCTGATACTAGAACTGGTCAAACCCCTACCACTTAGGTCAGATACTAGAACTGGTCAAACCCCTACCACTTAGGTCTGATACTAGAACTGGTCAAACTCCTACCACTTAGGTCAGATACTAGAACTGGTCAAACCCCTACCACTTAGGTCAGATACTAGAACTGGTCAAACCCCTACCACTTAGGTCAGATACTAGAACTGGTCAAACCCCTACCACTTAGGTCAGATACTAGAACTGGTCAAACCCCTACAATTTAGGTCAGATACTAGAACTGGTCAAACCCCTACCACTTAGGTCAGATACTAGAACTGGTCAAACCCCTACCACTTAGGTCAGATACTAGAACTGGTCAAACCCCTACCACTTAGGTCAGATACTAGAACTGGTCAAACCCCTACCACTTAGGTCAGATACTAGAACTGGTCAAACCCCTACCACTTAGGTCAGATACTAGAACTGGTCAAACCCCTACCACTTAGGTCAGATACTAGAACTGGTCAAACCCCTACCACTTAGGTCAGATACTAGAACTGGTCAAACCCATACCACTTAGGTCAGATACTAGAACTGGTCAAACCCCTACCACTTAGGTCCGATACTAGAACTGGTCAAACCCCTACCACTTAGGTCAGATACTAGAACTGGTCAAACCCCTACCACTTAGGTCAGATACTAGAACTGGTCAAACTCCTACCACTTAGGTCAGATACTAGAACTGGTCAAACCCCTACCACTTAGGTCAGATACTAGAACTGGTCAAACCCCTACCACTTAGGTCCGATACTAGAACTGGTCAAACTGACAACCGCCCCCAAACTAGCCAAGTTTCCCACGTTTGTTGTGAACCTTTGTCTCTCGTTTCCTTTGTCAACCTAGTGTTGAAACGGTGATTGACCCTGGTGTGACCTGCGTTCATCCAACACATTCAGGCAACCTTTGTTTCTTATAGTTGCCAGCCCAATCTCCCCTGCCCTAAACGCCCATGCTCCAGCTGGAACTGTCACATTAAGGGAGCCATCAATGCTGAAGTGGCAATTTGTCAGAGGCGAAGTGGTGGAGAAAATGTTGAGGGAGAGGGGTGGTCTAGAGATAGAGTGTTGGCTTATTAATGAGCAGGTCAAGAAGAACTGTCACACGAGGCTGTCCACGCAAAGTGGACTGGGGTACCATGTGACTTGCACTCAGCTCAGCCATGGAAGAGGGTGGCGTTGAGGGAGACAGATAAAATGTGACGTAGAAGACATTTAAAGGGAGACTTGGTAGGAAGAGCTAGGGTGAGTTCAAAGGCTTGTACCACATCACCTTTAGTCTGACCCCTGGGATCAAGATGCTGAGCAGCACATGAGCTGCAGTGGTCAGCGACCCATAGCTGCCAAGACCCTTCTACACCTCCACGCGGTGATCCTGGATAACAGGCTGCAGCAGGACAGACCGGCTAAAGAAAAGGGATCGAAGAGGTAATGCTAACCCGGTACTAAAAAAATGCTTGCTGAAGTCGGATGTGTTGGACCGAAAGGTGCAAATATTGCAGCCAAGCTGTAAACTACTACACAACGCATTCCGTTCTCTGGACTACATTCTGCTACTTAAGCCCTTTCAGGGTTTGGTAGCGGGAGATTGAGAACAAACGAAGAAGAAGAGGAGGAGTCTCACCCCTGTAGAGGAAGGTTTGGCAGGAAAGGTGACCAGAAGTGCTTATTTTGAGTTGGCTGTGTAAAATCTATAAGTGCTGGCAACTTTGCCTTGGGCCTGACAATACTTAAATAGTTCCAGAATATTTTGTGAATTCAAAGACTTACACTAATTGCCTTTGAACAACACTTGAGTCTGACTCCAAGAAATGTCAGCCAAGACAACATGGATCGCATCCCATCGCACAAGTCGATATCCTTTCCACAGCAGAGACCAAAAAAATTGAAGCTGCCAGTCAGAGACCAGACACGCTACTGGAGACAAGGACCACATGACGAAAGATGGCATTTATATATGAGTTGATATTGTTAGGGAGAGAAGAGACTAAATTATAAGCAGGAGCGATCAAGGTTTAGAACCAGAAGAACCATCTAGCTAAAGTCATATAGCATCTGACAACAAAGTCCATCTCCTGGCCTTCGCACGGCAGAACTGTATTGACTAACAGGAGAAGGGGCGGAAGCCTAGCCACTGGTGTCTTAAAACCAGTCATTTTTGGCAGATGAGGCTTAAAAGCCTAGGAAGCCAGCTCATCTAGGAGAAGGAAAGCTCAGATTTCAAAATGTGGCTGTACAACCTGTTTTCTGATAACTCTGAAAGTTAGTCAGTGTCTACCAAAACCTGACAACGGACGATGTGCAAAGGAGCACATGCAAGAGGATACAACGCAAGAAGAGGCAACTCCAGCTGAATGCTGTGGCAGGGTAGACCAGTCACTTAGCCTTGATTAGTGGCTGGTCTAGGAGTGAAGCCCCGACAGGCGAATAGATAGAGCACTGCTCTGCTAATCCGGCAGCTTCTGCAGCTTGCCTTGTTCCTTCTCTTCTTCTTCTTTGCGTTCAGTTTTGTCTGCTCGTTTGATGCCACCAGATGGGCTGCCGCCATGAAGGGATACCTCAGTCGCAGGTCCTCAATGGTTCCCCACAGTTTGTCTTGTATGTTTCTCTCCTCGGGCCAGGTCTTCTCACGGGAGACTTGGTGCAGTGGACATGTTTGCAGGATGTGTTCTGGAGTCTGGGGTCCTCTGATATGTACATTGTGCAGTCTGTGCTGCTTTTATTTTATGCATGTGTGCATTTAGTCTGCAATGATCTGTTCTGAGGTGGAAAATTGTGGTATACTGTTTCCTATTCAGTCTATTGATTGGGTCCTGTGGGTATTTACTGTTTGTTCTCTCTATCCACTGTTGTTTATATATTTTTTGGATGTATGCCTTGACTTCTGGCAGTGACGCTGGGTGGGTGAATTTTTCTCTTTGTCTTCCCTCCCTGGCCAGTCTGTCCACCCACTCATTCCCAGGTATGCCGCAGTGAGCTGGAATCCACTGGAGGGTGATTTTATTTTGGTCTGAGAGGCATATCAGTTCCCTTTCCATACTATCTCGTGGTTCTCTTTGTGTGGACTGTAAAATGTCCATGCAGTCGGACAAAAACACTATTATGTTATCCTTTAACCCCTTGTCATCCAATAGTTCGACTGCTTTAATTATTGCCTGCTGCTCTGTTCTTAGATTTGTCGAGGGCTTCCCGGCAGCACTTGCTTTTTCTATAACGGTTCCATCCTGTAGAAGTATGACGAGTCCCACCCCTCCGTTCCTCAATGCTTCCTCTGATGATCCATCTGTGTAGACGTGTGTCCACATGGGTTGAGGATAGGCGTCTCCAATATGCTTTAGGGTTTTTTCTCTCAATGGTCTGATTCTTCCCCCTTTCTATCGATACCTGGTATTTTCGCTTCCACCGTGAAGTTGGACTGTTGGTCTGTATTTTCATATACCTGTATCATTTCCCATGTTGTTGGACATTTTGATATGATGTCACTGTTCCTGGCTGTAAGGGTTTTTGATATGATGTCACTGTTCCTTGCTGTAAGAGCTTTTGATAGATGATTGAAGCTTGTTCTTTTAATGCGTTTTTTTTGTTAATTCATTGACTTTTCCCTGCATTGGATGTTTATTCATAAGCTTTTATTTTTCTGTCAGGTTTAGTATTTTTCCTTCTCTGCGCTCACCGAGGCTCTGGAGGCCTGCTACACTGATTGGGGTGTTTCTCAGACCTCCGGTAATAATTCTGAGTCCGGTATTCAGTGCCCTGTCTAATTTCTGTATGTTGGTCTTTGCTGCTGTTGCATAGGTACCCATGCCATATTCCAGTGTTGGAAGTACATATCCAGTGTAGACCAGTCTGTGTTTGCATCTGCGCCCCAATTTGTCCCTGCCAGTTTTTTCATCAGCCTTAGTCTGAGTGTGGCCTTCTTTTGAGTGTCCTCTATGTGTGGGCCCCATGTTAATCTTTTGTCATATCTCATTCCTAGGTATGTATGATTGTTTTCTCTAGGTAGTAGGCTATTTTCTAAATATAGGTCGACCTGCTCTGGCTTTGTAGAGAGCGAGAAGAGTGTTGAGAGTGTCTTACTTTTGTTTATTGTGACACCCTATGAGTCTGCCCATTTCTTTACTGCATTAATTGCTTCCTGCATTCTTGCTTTTGCGGTTACAATGTTTTCTGCCTGGGTCCACATGGCCAGGTCATCCACATGGAGTGCCTTGTGGATGTGTGGTCTGAACTGTTTTGGCAGATCATTAATGAAGAGGATAAACAAGGTAGGGGATAGTGATCCTCCCCGGGAAACCCCCTCATGTAGTTTGACCATTTTGCTCCTGTGTTCTTCCAGCCTGACTCTCGCACATCGTGAGTGGAGGTAGTCTTTGATCCAGTCAAGCATTTTCCCCCTTATTCCGCAGCCCGCTAATTTTAGCATTAGTCCTTTCTTCCAGACTTTGTCAAAAGCTTTAGTCAGGTCAAAGAAGGTATCCAATAGTTTGCATTTCCTCTGAAAGGCATCTTCGATTTCCTGGGTCAGATAAGCGGTCTGGTAGTCGGTACTCCTTAATTTTCTATAGCCAGACTGGCACTCGTCCAGGATTTTGTTTTTCTCAAGGAAAGTTAGCATCCTATTGTTCACTAGCCTTTCCATTGTCTTTCCCAGACAGCTAAGGAGGCTGATTGGACGGTAGCTTGTTTTGTTTTCTTTTGGTTTTCCTGTCTTGAAGATTGGGATTATTTCTGCCTCCTTCCATTCTTTTGGGAACAATCCCCGAGTCCACGATTGGTTTATCAGGTCCAGGAATCGCTGTCTGCCTATTGGTCCCAAGTGTGTTATCATTTCATTTGTTATCGCGTCGGGCCCAGGTGTCTTTTTCATCTTAACTTTTCCTATTGCCCAATTCAATTCTTGGATACTGAAAAGCTTGTTTATTTCATCCTCATTGTTTTCTTTCCTTTTCCTTCTCTTTTTTAGTTCATGTTCCACCTCTCTCTTACCTTGGGCATGTTTATTTTGGTGTCTTCTGCAAAACCCACGGCTAGGAGATTGGCTGCTTGTTTTCCTGTGTATGTCTCGCCACTCTCTTCAAGTACCGTTTTTCCATGGCTGATGGTGTTCTCCTCATTTAGGCTCCTCACCAGACTCCAAAGTTGTGTGGTGTCTTTCTCCATGTTGAGGGATGTGGTGTCTTTCTCCATGTTGAGGGATGTGGTGTCTTTCTCCATGTTGAGGGATGTGGTGTCTTTCTCCATGTTGAGAGATGTGGTGTCTTTCTCCATGTTGAGGGATGCGGTTTTGTCCTGCCAACCTTTCCTGACACACGCGAGTTTTTCCTTCTTGTATATAGCTTGCCGTTTGTTGTGTTCTGTGATGTGTTGGTCTGATGGATCTTGCTCCATGGTGGTTCTTGCTTTGGTAGCCCTGTCACGCAGTTCTTGTAGCTCCCTGGTCCAGAAAGGTTTATAATTCTGTCTTCTGCCACGTGGTATTAATTTTGCCACTGCCTCTATGATGATGTTTGTAAATGTTGTAAAGTTTTGTCTGACATTGATTGATGTGAAGGATGTTGTAGTGTTTTTTCTGACATTGATTGATGTGAAGTGTGTTGTAGTGTTTTGTCTGACATTGATTGATGTGAAGGATGTTGTAGTGTTTTGTCTGACATTGATTGATGTGTGTAAGTGTTGTAGTGTTTTGTCTGAAATTGATTGATGTGTGTAAGTATTGTAGTGTTTTGTCTGACATTGATTGATGTGAAGGATGTTGTAGTGTTTTGTCTGACATTGATTGATGTGAAGGATGTTGTAGTGTTTTGTCTGACATTGATTGATGTGAAGGATGTTGTTAATTTGTCTTCAGTTAAGTGCTTGTAGAGGTTCCAGTCTGCTCTTTTATAATTCCACCTGGCTGTCTTCTTTCTGTTTATGGGTAGTTCTAAATCTGCTATTGTGATCATGACTGGTTTGTGATCACTTCCTCCAAGCTGCCTCATTACCTCTCTTTTTGTGCGCCTCTGAATGTTCTTAGTTGCCATTGCCAGGTCAGGCGTGCTCTGTGTTCTCCAGGTCAGGCGTGCTCTGTGTTCTCCAGGTCAGGCGTGCTCTGTGTTCTCCAGCATCTATAGTAAAAGGTTTGCTCTGTGTCTGGTTCGTGTATTAGAATGAGAAGATTTTCTACCATCCAATCCTCCACCTCCTCTCCTCTTGTATCCATGGTGTTGTAGCCCCAACTTGGAGAGTGGCTGTTCAAATCCCAGAGAACTATATGATCCTCATAGGCTAGTGGAATTCTATCTAGTTCCAGGTTTTTGCTATTGGGACTAATAATTGGTCCTTTGTAACGGTTCTGGGAGGACATGTATTTTGTAACGGTTCTGGGAGGACATGTATTTTGTAACGGTTCTGGGAGGACATGTATTTTGTAACGGTTCTGGGAGGACATGTATTTTGTAACGGTTCTGGGAGGACATGTATTTTGTAGCGGTTCTGGGAGGACATGTATTTTGTAACGGTTCTGGGAGGACATGTATTTTGTAGCGGTTCTGGGAGGACATGTATTTTGTAACGGTTCTGGGAGGACATGTATTTTGTAACGGTTCTGGGAGGACATGTATTTTGTAGCGGTTCTAGGAGGACATGTATTTTGTAGCGGTTCTAGGAGAACATGTATTTTGTAGCGGTTCTAGGAAGACATGTATTTTGTAGCGGTTCTAGGAAGACATGTATTTTGTAGCTGTTCTAGGAGGATATGTATTTTGATTGTCAGATGTTCAGGCCCACTGATGCTGCTGGAGGTTTCTGTGTTACGGCTATGGAGTTTTTTTACTAATGTGATTATACCTCCTTTGTGAGCCTCTCTGTCCAACCTGTGTGTTTCATATCCCCTAATACCAAAGCGTCTATCTGCATTTAGATGTGTATCCAGTATGCACATGGCTTCTATCTTGTGCTCATACAGGAAGTTGTGCAGTTCGAGCTTCTTCCCCATCACCCCCTCTGCGTTCCATTGTGCTATCATGAGAGTGTTGTGTAGTCCAGTATCTTTACTCTGCTTAATCCTGGTACACCGATACGTAGAGCTGTCATCAGTAGCTTGGGGTGGATCCCTTCGAGGCTTGGGATCCGGCGCTGCCTCCGATTGGTGGCAGTCCACGGAGGCAGCCCCATATCTTGTGATATATCTGAGCATACTCATTAACCGTATATGCGTACATGTCCTTTTCCATTTCTGGGCACCCACGCCATTCTGGCCGGCATGTTACGTCTTTGGTGGGGGAAGTTTTGGAGTCTTCCTATCCATGTCCCGGATCATCCAAACACTGTCTGCCGGACTTCAGTGTTGCTTTTCTTTTAACCAGGGTAGCTCCCTGGGTGTGACCTTGGTGGGGATCGGATCATGTCCACGCGCCGTTGGGTCCAGCATCTGCCGCACCTGACGGAGGGGTCACACTCCCCCGAGGGTTTCTGTTTGGGTTACCCCAGCCATAGCCTGCTGTTTTATCCCTTCAGGCATCGGGAGTCCGGTTTGTCAGCGCCGGATACTCGCTGTTCGCCATTGTCGTGCTAGTTTAAACAGGGCACACCGGACCCAGTTAGTGGACCGCTCGAGAAGGTACGGTTGGCTTGCTCGACCCAGCTAGTGGACTGCTCGAGAAGGTACGGTTGGCTTGCACGACCCAGCTAGTGGACCGCTCGAGAAGGTACGGTTGGGTTGCACGACCCAGCCAGTGGACTGTTCGAGTAGGTACGGTTGGCTTGCACGACCCAGCCAGTGGACCGCTCGAGTAGGTACGGTTGGCTTGCACGACCCAGCCAGTGGACCGCTCGAGTAGGTACGGTTGGGTTGCACGACCCAGCTAGTGGACCACTCGAGAAGGTACGGTTGGCTTGCACGACCCAGCCAGTGGACCGCTCGAGTAGGTACGGTTGGCTTGCACGACCCAGCCAGTGGACCGCTCGAGTAGGTACGGTTGGCTTGCACGACCCAGCCAGTGGACCGCTCGAGAAAGTACGGTTGGTCTGATTGGCAGAGGCTGTTCATTAGCAAAGGTATTTCTAATTTATGAGTGAGACCTTCACCAATTCTGACTTCCTGCCTTGTTCCAAATGTATTGATATCACCTTTCCCTTGGAGCAAACAAGACAGACCGATAGAGGGACCATACTGCATGGGCAACACATGGTGTCTGTATATCTATGACTTATACATCATAGAACTATACATCACAGTACTATACATCACAGCACTATATGTCACAGCCCTATATGTCTAAACCCTGTTTGTGACAGCCGTATTTGTCACAACTCTATATGTCAGAACACTATATGTCACAGCCAAATATGTTCCAACACTGTATGTCACAACCCTATACATCACAGCCCTGTACATTACAGACCAATATGTCACAGCCTTATATGTCACAACACTATATGCCACAGTTAAACTCAATCACTACGGTCCTACACATTTCTGACCTCTTTCAGCCAAACTGGCATATGTGCTGCTGTCTGCAGTTTCTGATACTTCCAGCTTTATCTTGCGAACTGGAAACAACAAATATCTGTTCAGAATTCAAGGTCAAGGCAGGACGATAAGAAGACATTTCTTTTATACATCACAGCGAATGGTATACAACTTGTCATTGTTCACAGACATAGTATTCACAACCCCATCTTCAAAACATGCATTCACAATTTCATCTAACGGATCTATGGAACAATCCCTTTCGTAAGTGATTCAGAACATAATGTAGCCAATGGTTTTCCTAGCTGGTCTCTAATTTCATACAGCAATTATGGATGAATACCATCTTGACCTGGACATTTATCCACTGTCAACCCCTCCAATTTAAAAAAGACCCTTTTACTCCATAATATGGATTGATCAAAATCCCAATGTATCCCTGTCCCTTTGGGAAATATCTATAGGCTCTGGGATCTTGGAGCAGTCCTCCTTTGTGAAGACTGTGACAAAGTACTGATTGAGCAGTTTAGCTGCCTCCCTATTCTCACTTATTATTTTCCCTGTACTGTCTATGAGAGGGCCTACTTTGTCTTTCGTTCTTTGTTTATTTCTAACATAAGAAAAGAAGCTTTTACTGTTAGTCTTGATCCTCTGAGCAAGTTTTTTTTCGAAGTCTATTTTTGCTGTTCAATTCATTTTCTGAGCTATGTTTTGCTTGTCCAAATATTAAAAAATTTTCTTTTGATTTACCTGCCTCTATATATTGCTGCCATGCTTTATTTTAAGCTCTTCTACATTTAACTACAAATCCAGTTATCCACTTTTTACATTTGGGGTTTACCTCCCTACATGGAACACATTCCTCTTTTAGCTTTTCTAGAACTGTTTTAAAACTCCCCCACTCTTCTTCAACATCTGTTTCTCCAACATTATCTTTCCAGATTATGTGGCTCGCTGCCTCTTTCATCTTCTTAACATATGCCTTAGAGTAGTTGTATGTGCGTGTGTTTATGTTTACTTCTTTCCCTGCTATAAGATCCCAACGAATGATCTGATGGTCACAGTAATGTATTCAATCACATTTTCCTCTGTAGCAAATACTAGGTAAGTTTGTTATTGCATCTGGTGGTTTCTGTAGCAAATACTAGGTGGAGTTTGTTATTGATTCTGGTGGTTTCTGTAGCAAATACTAGGTGAAGTTTGTTATTGATTCTGGTGGTTTCTGTAGCAAATACTAGGTGAAGTTTGTTATTGATTCTATTGGTTTCTGTAGCAAATACTAGGTGAAGTTTGTTATTGATTCTGGTGGTTTCTGTAGCAAATACTAGGTGAAGTTTGTTATTGCATCTGGTGGTTTCTGTAGCAAATACTAAGTGAAGTTTGTTATTGATTCTGGTAGTTTCTGTAACAGATACTAGGTGGTTTGTTATTGATTTTGGTGGTTTCTGTAGCAAATACTAGGTGAAGTTTGTTATTGATTCTGGTGGTTTCTGTAGCAAATACTAGGTGGAGTGTTATTGATTCTGGTGGTTTCTGTAGCAAATACTAGGTGAAGTTTGTTATTGATTCTGGTGGTTTCTGTAGCAAATACTAGGTGAAGTTTGTTATTGATTCTGGTTGTTTCTGTTGCAAATACTAGGTGAAGTTTGTTATTGATTCTGGTGGTTTCTGTAGCAAATACTAGGTGAAGTTTGTTATTGATTCTGGTGGTTTCTGTAGCAAATACTTGGTGGAGTTTGTTATTGTTTCTGGAGGTTTCTGTAGCAAATACTAGGTGGAGTTTGTTATTGATTCTGGTAGTTTCTGTAGCAAATACTAGGTGGAGTTTGTTATTGCCACTGGTGGTTTCTTGTTGAATCAAAAAATTGTATTCTATGAGCTCATCCTACTTAAATTTCATGCTAGTAATATTCCATGTTTCAAAACTCATAATATTCCATATTTCAAAACTCATAATATTCCATGTCTCAAAACTCGTAATATTCCATGTTCCAAAACTCGTAGTCCGTAAGTCGTACCAATTTGTCATCCTTAAACTTTGCCTGGTTTTCTCCCTTTGCTGACTTGTAATCGGGTGGATAGGCAAATAAGTGATTGATCTGATGTTTCTTTGCATGATGGAGGGGCTGCCTCCTTTTGGCCTGCATGTAGGCCAGCTTTTCTGGCTCACAGCGGTTTATTTGGTATTAACAGTTAACCTCTAAATATAGATACCATTCGGCTATCCACCAGGGGCCATAAGTACATTTTGTTTTGGTTTTGTCCCGGTGCAGTAACTAAGCCTTTTAATGTTAACACCGTCTGACCGTCAGTACCAATTCTAATTTGATTCATTTCTATAAGGCACATCAGTAGCTGGAGACAGCAGACATTATAGGGCACATCAGTTGCTGGACTATGAAGACAGCAGACATTATAGGGCACATCAGTTGCTGGACTATGAAGACAGCAGACATTATAAGGCACATCAGTTGCTGGACTATGAAGACAGCAGACATTATAGAGCACATCAGTAGCTGGACTATGGAGACATCAGACATTATAGGGCACATCAGTAGCTGGACTATGGAGACATTAGAAAACAAAATGTTAACCTTAGCTAGGACAAAGAAACTCACCGTTAAATGAACAGATGTGGACATTTGTGATTCTCATGAGTGCTTGAAACTTGATGAGAACTTCTTGTGGGAACATTCCTGTTGTTGACCAAAAGGTCTCAGTGCTCCTACAGATCAGAGAAATTAGTTTAGCAGGTTACACCCACAATGTAAAGATCTTCTTTATGTGACATGTAAAATATTGACAATATGGTGTTAGGCCCATATTATCTTGGGATCATGTATTGCAGGTTTAATTGTTGTCAAACACCTGACTAACAGAGAATGATGGACATTGTTAGTTGTGTCCACCTCAGGTAAGCCAAATTGTTTATTAAGCATAATGTGTGCTGTATCTCTCACCTGGTCACTCACCAACATAAGGTGTGCTGTATCTCTCACCTGGTCCCTCACCAACATAAGGTGTGCAGTACCTCTCACCTGGTCACTCACCAACATAATGTGTGCTGTATCTCTCACCTGGTCACTCACCAACATAAGGTGTGCTGTACCTCTCACCTGGTCCCTCACCAACATAAGGTGTGCTGTACCTCTCACCTGGTCCCTCACCAACATAAGGTGTGCAGTACCTCTCACCTGGTCACTCACCAACATAAGGTGTGCTGTACCTCTCACCTGGTCCCTCACCAACATAAGGTGTGCTGTATCTCTCACCTGGTCACTCACCAACATAAGGTGTGCTGTATCTCTCACCTGGTCACTCACCAACATAAGGTGTGCTGTACCTCTCACCTGGTCCCTCACCAACATAAGGTGTGCTGTATCTCTCACCTGGTCACTCACCAACATAAGGTGTGCTGTACCTCTCACCTGGTCCCTCACCAACATAAGGTGTGCTGTATCTCTCACCTGGTCCCTCACCAACATAAGGTGTGCTGTACCTCTCACCTGGTCCCTCACCAACATAAGGTGTGCTGTATCTCTCACCTGGTCCCTCACCAACATAAGGTGTGCTGTATCTCTCACCTGGTCCCTCACCAACATAAGGTGTGCTGTACCTCTCACCTGGTCCCTCACCAACATAAGGTGTGCTGTATCTCTCACCTGGTCACTAACCAAAACTCATTTTGTCCTACTCATGTTCTACTTTTCTAGATTACAAAATGACTCCCCACACAGTAATGTTGGTTTCTGTCTTGAGTAATGATGGTTTCTGTCTTGAGTAATTTTGGTTTCTGTCTGACTGAGTAATGTTGGTTTCTGTCTTGAGTAATGTTGGTTTCTGTCTTGAGTAATGATGGTTTCTGTCTTGAGTAATGATGGTTTCTGTCTTGAGTAATGTTGGTTTCTGTCTTGAGTAATGATGGTTTCTGTCTTGAGTAATGATGGTTTCTGTCTTGAGTAATGTTGGTTTCTGTCTTGAGTAATGATGGTTTCTGTCTTGAGTAATGATGGTTTCTGTCTTGAGTAATGTTGGTTTCTGCCTGAGCAATGTTGGTTTCTGTCTTGAGTAATGTTGGTTTCTGCCTGAGCAATGTTGGTTTCTGTCTGAGTAATGTTGGTTTCTGTCTGAGTAATGTTGTTTTCTGTCTGAGTAATGTTGGTTTCTGTCTGAGTAATGTTGGTTTCTGTCTGACTGAGTAATGTTGGTTTCTGCCTGAGTAATGTTGGTTTCTGTCTGACTGAGTAATGTTGGTTTCTGCCTGAGTAATGTTGGTTTCTGTCTGAGTAATGTTGGTTTCTGCCTGAGTAAAGTTGGTTTCTGCCTGAGTAATGTTAGTTTCTGCCTGAGTAATGTTGGTTTCTGTCTGACTGAGTAATGTTGGTTTCTGTCTGACTGAGTAATGTTGGTTTCTGTCTGACTGAGTAATGTTGGTTTCTGTCTGACTGAGTAATGTTGGTTTCTGTCTGAGTAATGTTGGTTTCTGTCTGAGTAATGTTGGTTTCTGTCTGACTGAGTAATGTTGGTTTCTGTCTGACTGAGTAATGTTGGTTTCTGTCTGAGTAATTTTGGTTTCTGTCTGACTGAGTAATGTTGGTTTCTGCCTGACTGACTGAGTAATGTTGGTTTCTGCCTGACTGAGTAATGTTGGTTTCTGTCTGACTGAGTAATGTTGGTTTCTGCCTGACTGATTAATGTTGGTTTCTGCCTGACTGACTGAGTAATGTTGGTTTCTGCCTGACTGAGTAATGTTGGTTTCTGCCTGACTGAGTAATGTTGGTTTCTGCCTGACTGAGTAATGTTGGTTTATGCCTGACTGAGTAATGCTGGTTTCTGTCTGACTGAGTAATGTTGGTTTCTGCCTGACTGAGTAATGTTGGTTTCTGCCTGACTGAGTAATGTTGGTTTCTGCCTGACTGAGTAATATTGGTTTCTGCCTGACTGACACAGTAATGTTGACTCACTAAATGTGGTCACTGGCAGAGACTGCTATTGGGAATAAAGTGTTAGAGGCTTGATTGCTCTTGACTTTAGGTAGGGTAACCAGATCTCTTTCTTGTTGTCTTTACTTTTTCATCAGTATGCCATGTACCCATTTACAGTTGGATAGACTGGAGCATGACGAGAATGAGGATTTAACCCAGTATCTTTATCAGAAGAAGCAAGAGGTGTAACTACTGAGACACTTTAATAGTACCACTCTAGGAAACAAATAATGGTAAATAAAGAAAGCCTGAGGCATCTTTCTTTCGTTCGCTATCCTGAGGCATCTTAATCGTGTGTGGTCGTTGTTGTTGTTGGAAGTTACCGATGCTGAGTTGGAAACTCTTGACGAGCACTCTCAAGTCACCAAACGAAGATGAATGGCACATGGCTCAGTTTTGGGACCAATTTTGTTCTTGATATAAATATAAATTATTTGGACATTGATATCTGATCCATGATTGCAAAATTTGTGGATGACACCAAATTATGTAACAGGGTCTCTTCTCTGGAGAGGTGGATCTATTGAGGTTGAATTTAGATAATCAAAATATCTGCGGCCAAACGACAACCAAAACTACTTGGGCGTCACATTTGATCGGCGCATGACATGGAAAAGTCAGATCGAGAGAAACAGAATGAGAGCCAGACAAAGAATGACAATCATGAGGAAACTTGCTGGCACAAGCTGGAGAGCAGATGAAAGAATACTGAAGAAACTGTACACTGGAAGAGTGAGACCAGTTCTCGAGTATGGCATTGCGGCATGGGCAACAGCAGCTAAGGCAAACTTTGATAAAATTAGCAAACTTCAAAACCAAGCCATGAGAGTTATAACAGGAGGCATGAAGTCAACGCCAATTGTAGAACTTGAAATAATTACAAATCTGCAATCCATGACCGACAGAAGAGACAGCAGAGCCCAGCAGCAATCAGAGAAACTCAGAAGACTAACAGATCATCCAATGCATCAGAGAATAAATAGATTTCAAAAAGGGAAACTAAAGCGGAGAAACTTTGTAGAAATAGCCAAAGCAAAGATGAGCGAAGACCCTATGAACACCATGACAACACCAAAACCCATCCCTACTGTACGCTAAACCCACCTGGAAGCAGCATATCATTCCAGAGGCGGTAGAAAATATACCAGGTATTGGAAACAAGAACAGCCAGACTGAAAAAGAAAGAACAGACATAACCCTGAGGTACATAGCAAAAAACTACCCAAGCATGGGCTGGACCCATGCATACACCGACAGTTCTGTAACAAACACAACACAGAATGGAGGGGCAGGGGTATTCCTGAGCCTAACAAATGGCAGAAAAATAACACTGGCAGTGGCAACTGGAAAATTCTCAAGCAATTTCAGAGCGGAGGAAGAGGCACTAAGGCTGCAGTAGAAGCAATGCTGACAGGCGAAAGCAATGAAAGCCAGATAGTCCTATTTACAGATGCCCTGTCCGTGGTTACAGCACTAAAAAGACAGAAAAATACAGAACTTAATGATTTAAGAGCAGTACTTTGTCAACTATGCCAGCAGTCCGCACCAAAAAGAGTAGTGGTACAGTGGGTTCCATCCTACTGTAACATTCTATGCAACGAGGAGGCAGACAGACTAGCAAAAGAAGGTGCAAGACTACCACAACCATATTCTAGTGTGACCTACGAAGAGTCTAAAAGGTTTATTAGGGCCAGACATATGGCCAAATGGGAAACAGAGCATACTGGCTACACAAGAAATGATGCCTATTACCAGTTGAGCAGAAGATAGCAGGTCGTGGTCTTCAGACTCTGCACAGGCCACAACAGACTGAGGTACCATCTATTCAATAAACTGAAGATAGGCGGCACTGACGAATGCACCTGTGGTACAGGGAAAATGACCGCTGAACATCTGCTGCAAAATTGCCCGACATACGAGGACCAGAGAAAGCAGATGTGGCCATCACCAGTGCCAACACTAGACAAGCTCTATGGCAGTGTCGACAGCCTCAGGATGACCGCTGCTTTCTTCGAACAAATACAAGTTGACGTCTGACAGCGTAAGAAGAAGAAATTGGAGTACTGTATTCAGTCCTTATCATAGAGTGGATATAGATATGATAGAAAGGATACAAAGATGAGCTACAAATATTATCTTGGGATTCCAGAATTTTAGAGCTGAGCAAAGACTCAGAAAAACAGGTGTGCATTATCTTAAACAGAGAAGAATTCAAGGTGAGTAATACAATTTTATAAATTGATAAATGGAACGGATAAATTAGACTTTAGCAAGTTTTTCAAAGTACAACCGGTTACAAGAACAAGAGGGCACAGCTACAAATTGTTTAATGAAAGGTCCAAATTAGATATTAGAAAATATTTTTTGTCAGAGAGTGGTGAATGCTTGGAATGCATTGCCACAGGATGTGGTAAGGCAGGGTCAGTTAATGTATTCAAAATTAGATTGGATGCTCACAACTAGTTTTAGTATTGGTGGAGTTGAATAAACTGGTATAACCAGTATTATAAAGTTGTTAATAAATGGATCAATGACATGTTTGGAGACCAACATGGGATTTATACTAATAGTACAACATAATTTTCTATTGCTCAACATTTGAATAGAATAGTAAAAGAGGAAGATTTTAACATATGCAAGGTTCACTTTGTGCGCAGCCTTTCACACACAGGCTGCCACAGCCTATCACACACACAGGCTAGCACAGCATATCACTCACACACAGGCTATCACTCACACACAGGCTGCCACAGCCTATCACACACACAGGCTAGCACAGCATATCACACACAGGCTGCCACAGCCTATCACACACACAGGCTGCCACAGCCTATCACATACACAGACTAGCACAGCCTATCACTCACACACAGGCTGCCACAGCCTATCACACACACAGGCTAGCACAGCATATCACACACAGGCTGCCACAGCCTATCACACACACAGGCTGCCACAGCCTATCACATACACAGACTAGCACAGCCTATCACTCACACACAGGCTGCCACAGCCTATCACACACACAGGCTAGCACAGCATATCACACACAGGCTGCCACAGCCTATCACACACACAGGCTGCCACAGCCTATCACACACACAGACTAGCACAGCCTATCACACACACAGCTTTGCACAGTCCATAAGAGAAGACGAGAAGCAATAACGTAGCATGATATGAGACATAATAGAATTGTGGAAATAAAAATAATTAGTATGAGAAACACTTCAGGGTCATTCAATATTACTGACTGACTGACTGGATGACCTGTCCACTCCAAGTCTCAACGCTGTCTAATACAATCTCTTTCACGGAAGTCCAGTGGGTAACAAGCTTTCCTTCTGATGTATCCTGGATGTTGTAGTAGGGTGAGGAGGAGTCTGACCAATGTATTAGTCCCATTTGCAGTCTTTTTCTCACTTGGGGGTACAAGAATACTGTTCATGTGATCCAACGGTCATCATTTCTTCTGAGCATATGCTTGCTGACCAACGCTGTAGCTTGTTTGCACGAACAACTGCATCACTCACTGGTGATAATTGTGATAGGTCAGAGTTGTGCAGATTCTCCATGCGCTGATTGCGGAAAGTTCGAGAGAGGTCTGAATTACTTGCAATTTCTTCTCTATTTCTTTTGCAAGCGTCAATGCTTGAGCAGCATAACACATTCTCATTTTGATTGAAGGAGCACTGGAGTTGGAAGAGACAGGCGTGTAATGTCATATCCCGGCAACCCTTCAAGACAGTGTTGATGGACAAGAAGGCCATTCAATATTCATGGTAATAACCCCTTGTTTAAATGACTATTAGTAGTATAGTGTATTAGAGAATTTAGATTCAGAGAACAGAGTAGTGAGGGACAAGACAAGTCAAAGAAACAACAAAGGTGTCCTATAATAATAATACAGTTAATTATCCTATTTTGTAATATTAACAAACCCGTCGATAATATGCTCTGGTGGATGTTTTTCATCACTTGATGTTGCTAAGGCTATATGAGCTCCTGCAGATGATAAGGCTACGTCGAACATGTTGCAAAAGACAGTCACCAGTATGAGTATTCAGTATGCAGTGCAGAGTGCTGCGCAAACAACACTCACAGTCACACTGTTTTTTATAAGTGTTAAGCTAACTAAATCAACTAAATAGTAAATGTGTGTGTCCAGTAGCGAATCACGTATAGTTAAACGGAGTCGAGCTCTCAATTTCAGATTGACGTACGCAATGCGCGTAGAGAGTGTCTATTTAAATGAGGAAATAAGTCAAACTCTTGTGTCGAGTGTCGAAGTGATGAATGCTTGCATGGATTGTTGACGGTGGTACTCAGCAACTGGCACGTTCACTTCCGGGCATGCGCTTTGACATTGTACAATAACACTCATTATGCTCATAACAAATTGTTAAAATTGCACTCAATTCACAAATCAGTTAAAACTGCACAGTTCACAAATCTACTATATGTTAATAACAATAATTGAAAAAGCTATAAAACAAGAATTGTATTTATATTAAATGACGAAAGATAGGGAGTTCCCAGACAATAGTGATCAAAATAATGCTTGGCCCCCGAACAAAATCACATGACATCAGCTGTACAAAATGGCGGACGTGAATTTTCTGGGCTTCCTATTTCTAGTTTCAGCTGTCAAATTTGTCTCAGTCAACGCTGATGCAGTCCCTGTTGTTCTGTGGCATGGGATGGGTAGATATTCCTGCTTTAATCAATTTATTTGTATTTATATAGCAACCGCATTTTACTAACAACTTTAACAAACAAATTGAAACAGAAACAAACACTGTTTTGTTTAGTGTTTACAACTAGCAAAACTGTTTTGTATTGATTATTAATTAGTTCCGGTTTGAGGGCCATATATACAAGCACTAGTAGAAAAGAATGGACAAGAACATAATTTATAGTCACAATATATCGGATATATTTGATGTATCAGAACAACGTTAATTTTTATTTGTATTGTTTTCCAACAGTAGGATAAAAAGCTAATGGTCTAACATCTATGACTCGAAGTGGTTGACCGTTTTAAATATCTGGGTTCGTTTGTTGGGGCTTTAGGGATGAAGGATCAAGATGTGAGGTGTTGCCTGTTTGCCAGAATAGCACAGACAATAGCGGCGCTTGCACGGCTTAACAAAATCTGGCAAGATAAACGGTTAGCACTATGTACGAAAATCAGGTTAATGTGTACATTGGTCCTGTCAATATTCCTCTATGCTTGTAAGACATGAACAATACAGCTGACCTGTAGCGGAGGATACAGGCCTTGGAGATGAGATGTTTCTGAAGAATTCTAAATGTCACATACAGAGATCGAGTTATAAATGAGGAAATACGAGAAAGAATTACAACATCAATAGGGCCTTTTGAAGACCTCTTGGCAACTGTCAAAAGAAGGAAACTCGTTTGGTACGGTCACATATCGAGATCAAATGGTCTTGCAAATACGATCCTCCACAGAAAGGTGCAAGGCAGACGACAAAGAGGCCGTCCCTAAAAGAGGTGGGAGTACAACATAAAAGATTGGACCAATCTCCAACCAGAAGAGGCATAGGCAGCGGTCGATGACAGAAGGATGGCGTGTGGTTGTGATGATGTCTTTATGTGTGCCCCAACGACCTCACTGGTTATGGGATGACCTGATCTGAGCAAAGCTGATTAACAAAGCTGAGCAACAAGAAACTTATCATCGGTGGTGTATGAAATGTACTCGTGATACGGCAACTTTAAGTTCCCGAGTGAGGACAGTTTTACACAAGTTCAAAGAAAGGTTGATATAGCTGATGAAAAGTTCATTGTTAATGATGGGATAATGTAAACAATAGAAAAAAAAACAGTTGGCTAGTTTTAATTATTTTTCTATGAGATTATGGGTAAAATTCTCAGAAAATGTTCAAATATAATATAACATGATGAATAAACAGAAAAGGTGGGGTCTAAGAGTGTGTAAGAGACCTAATATCACCCAACCTCACAGAGACCTGATATCTCATAATTAACTCTAGAAGCTGACATCCCCGACAGTGAGACTAACTGTTGTTATCTGACACCCCTAACACGTACTGTGAGACTATCTTCGCTGGACACAATTTTAAAAAGTATTAGAAGATACCTCACACATTTTCCTGCATGACCTTGATTCTGTGACTAAACTTATTTCTTTTCTCAGGAGACAGCTGCTGTAACCCGCTGAGCATGGGCTCTATCAAAAAATTGGTGGAGGAGAAAGTTGGAGGTGGAGTGTATGTATTATCACTAGAGATCGGAAACAACGTTGTTGAGGTGTGTTGATAGTTGACATGTTGATAGCATGCCAGGCCGCCCTTTGTCTGGGTGTAGATGATATGTGAAGGCATACCCGGCTACCCTTTGTCTGGGTGTAGATGACATGTGAAGGCATGCTCGGCTACCCTTTGTCTGGGTGTAGATGACATGTGAAGGCATGCCCGGCTACCCTTTGTCTGGGTGTAGATGACATGTGAAGGCATGCTCGGCTACCCCTTGTCTGGGTGTAGATGACGGGTTGATAGCATGCCAGGCCACCCTTTGTCTGGGTGTAGATGACATGTGGATAGCATGCCAGGCCGCCCTTTGTCTGGGTGTAGATGACATGTTAAGGCATGCCCGACTACCCTTTGTCTGGGTGTAGATGACATGTGAAGGCATGCTCGGCTACCCCTTGTCTGGGTGTAGATGACATGTTGATAGCATGCCAGGCCACCCTTTGTCTGGGTGTAGATGACATGTGAAGGCATGCCCAGTTAACCTTTGTCTGGGTGTAGATGACATTTTAAGGCATGCCAGGCTACTCTTTGTCTGGGTGTAGATGACATGTGAAGGCATGTCAGGCTACCCCTTGTCTGGGTGTAGATGTCATGTTGAAAGCATGCCCAGCTACCCTTTGTCTGGGTGTAGATGACATGTGAAGGCATGCCCGGCCACCCTTTGTCTGGGTGTAGATGACATGTGAAGGCATGCCCGGCTACCCTTTGTCTGGGTGTAGATGACATGTGAAGGCATGCCTGGCTACCCCTTGATTGGTTTTGTGGACATGTTAATTTGGGACAGACAGTGATACATTACTTAACTGTGTATATGTCAAGCTTTAGAGGGGTGTAGTTATTCTAAATGCTGTCATAGTCAGGGGTGGAATTGAGAATGAACTCTTAGTTATAACTAAGTGTTCCCAAGGCATAAAGCCCAGCTCCTGACCTTCTCTCGATGGGAATGTTACATCTCTCAGTGGGACTGTTCCTTCTCTCAGTGGGACTGTCCCTTCTCACATTGGGAATGTTACATCTCTCGATGGGACTGTCCCTTCTCTCAGTGGGACTGTTCCTTCTCTCAGTGGGACTGTCCCTTCTCTCATTGGGACTGTTCCTTCTCTCAGTGGGACTGTTCCTTCTCTCAGTGGGACTGTCCCTTCTCTCAGTGGGACTGTCCCTTCTCTCATTGGGACTGTTCCTTCTCTCAGTGGGACTGGTCCTTCTCTCAGTGGGACTGTTCCTTCTAACAGAAGGTGTCAGAGTGCGTGTCTCAGGCACCTGAAAAGATAAAGCCCTTAAGCCATGTGGATAATTCATCTAGGAAAATAAAACTAGAAAAGGCCTTAACTTGAGACATCAACAGACACAACATGGAACATTAGCGTGCCTTAATGAGGAAAGACAGAAAAACATCCCTACAGAGTCTAGAAGAGAGAAGAATTTGAGGTGACAATACAGGTTTATAAGATAATCAAAGTAACAGATAAATTAGACTATAACAAGTTTTTCAAAATACAACCACCTACAAGAACAAGAAGGCATAGCTACAAGTTAACTAAAGAAAGTTTCAGATTAGATATTAGGAAATATTTTTTTAGTCAGAGAGTGGTGAATACTTGGAATGCATTGCCACAAAAAGTAGTAGATGCAGGGACAATTAATGCATTTAAGAATAGATTGGATGCACATAGCTTTTAGAGAAAGGAAATGTAAAGGAAACTGGTTGTATACAGACAATGAAGAGTCTTCTAAACCAGTATAAAGACGTTAAGTTACCAGGGGAGGTCAGAATGTCATCTAATGGTAATGTGTCCATTTGTCCGTCCAGGATATGGAAAACGGCTTCTTAATGAATGTCAACAAACAAATTGGCCTTGTCTGTGACCAGCTGAGGAAGGATCCCAAACTTCAGAATGGATACAATGCTCTCGGATTCTCACAAGGAGGACAGTTTTTGTAAGATTTATCATATGAGCATCAAGTGGGATACTAGGCATCATTGATCACATGCTCCATCAGTTTATTCATTGATCACATGTAACAGCTCCATCAGTGTATTCATTTATCACATGTAACAGCTCCATCAGTTTATTCATTGATCACATGTAACAGCTCCATCAGTGTATTCATTTATCACATGTAACAGCTCCATCAGTTTATTCATTGATCACATGTAACAGCTTCATCAGTGTATTCATTTATCACATGTAACAGCTCCATCAGTTTATTCATTGATCACATGTAACAGCTCCATCAGTTTATTCATTGATCACTTGTAACAGCTCCATCAGTTTATTCATTGATCACTTGCTCGATCAGTTTATTCATTGATCACTTGCTCGATCAGTTTATTCATTGATCACATGTTCCATCAGTTTTTTCATTGATTACATGTAACAGCTCCATCAGTTTATTCATTGATCACATGCTCCATCAGTTTATTCATTTATCACTTGTAACAGTTCCATCAGTTTATTCATTGATCACATGCTCCATCAGTTTATTCATTGATCACTTGCTCCATCAGTTTATTCATTGATCACGTGAAACAGCTCCATCAGTTTATTCATTGATCACATGCTCCATCAGTTTATTCATTAATCACAAGCTCCATCAGTTTATTCATTGATCACATGTAACAGCTTCATCAGTTTATTCATTGATCACATGCTCCATCAGTTTAATCACTGATCACATGCTCCATTAGTTTATTCATTGATCACATGCTCCATCATTTTATTCATTGATCACATGTAGCAGCTCCATCAGTTTGTCTCTCAGTCATTATAATTGAATTTCACTTTAGCATCAACATGATGTAACTCATCCAGTGGTCAGCTACAGTAGCCTAACTCATCCAATGGTCAGCTACAGTAGCCTAACTCATCCAGTGGTCAGCTACAGTAGCCTAACTCATCCAGTGGTCAGCTAGAGTAGCCTAACTCATCCAGTGGTCAGCTACAGCAGCCTAACTCATCCAGTGGTCAGCTACAGTAGCCTAACTCATCCATGGTCAGCTACAGTAGCCTAACTCATCCAGTGGTCAGCTACGTTAGCCTAACTCATCCAGTGGTCAGCTACAGTAGCCTAACTCATCCAGTGGTCAGCTACAGTAGCCTAACTCACCCAGTGCTCAATTATGGTCACCTAATTCGTCCAGGGGTCATCTGTGAAAACCTAACTGACCCAGTGGTCATCTACAGTAGTCTTATTCGCCATGCTTGCGGAAGTCTAACTCACTCAGTGGTCAGCTATGGTGTACCAGAGCCGATCGATTTGATGGAGCTCTGTCTCAGATGGTAAAGGGATCTGCTCTATTTTATTTCACTCTACACTCACTCTAAACAAATTCAAGTAACACTAAATATAAACACAATACAACAGATTATTTCATCAAGTAACACTAAATATAAACACAATACAACAGATTATTTATTCAAGTAACACTAAAAATAAATACAATACAGCAGATTATTTCATCAAGTAACACTAAATATAAACACAATACAACAGATTATTTCATTAAGTAACACTAAATATAAACACAATACAACAGATTATTTCATCAAGTAACACTAAATCTAAACACAATACAACAGATTATTTCATCAAGAAACACTAAATATAAACACAATACAACAGATTATTTCATCAAGTAACACTAAATATAAACACAATACAACAGATTATTTCATCAAGTAACACTAAATATAAACACAATACAACAGATTATTTCATCAAGAAACACTAAAAATAAACACAATACAACAGATTATTTCATCAAGAAACACTAAATATAAACACAATACAACAGATTATTTCATCAAGAAACACTAAATATAAACACAATACAACAGATTATTTCATCAAGTAACACTAAATCTAAACACAATACAACAGATTATTTCATCAAGAAACACCGCCAACTATAAACTCTCTAACAACTTAAATTCTTTCTCTCATCATTTATACGTCACGATACCCTATTCTCCTAATCTGGTCTGCTGATCTGGTCTCCTAATCTGGTCTGCTGCGATCGAACTTAGTTGCGGATTGCCGCTGATGGTAATGTTCGTAGGTTCTGAACCCAAGTGTGATGACAGTGGTCTTGTTCCTCTTGTCGGTGGTGGATCAAAATCGTCTCAACGTGGTCAGGATAGACTGCGGGAAATATGATCCATGGGATCACTGCATAACGGCCTCTAGCTGTGACCGACGACTTACATTCATGTGATCAAGGTGATGTTGACGGGATCAGTGGAACTGCGTCACTGTGATAAATGGGATGACTGCCTCTATAAGCTACTGACGACTTGTAATTACGACCACTACATAATATGAGGCTAGTTACCTTGCTTGCTGCATGTCTATCTCAACTGCCACTCTCCGTCGTTTAAATCTCAACTTAAATCTGCCTCTCTCCACCGCCTAATCTCCACTGAGCGTCTCTTTCAAATCTCTTCTCAATTAATGATCCTCATGTCTTGCTATGCCGGGATTTATATTCGATGTGCCTCCCAGATCACGTGATTTCCAAAACCACCCGTTTTATTGTCCATATGATTGCCATTTGCCCCCGTACTGTTCGCGTAGTTTCTAGACGACACAGGTTTGTCAACATCCAGCAAGTCTACCACCCCTGTCTTTCCACATGGAGACACGTGGTCTGTAACTTACGTCAGGTTACTTCGTGGTTCTATTTGGTTACTCAAATTCTGGCGCGGCTGAGTTCAGCTGCACCGAATCAAATCCCAGGAAGAAGAAATAAATAAATGGTTGTCTAAGCTCCTACCTATATATTGTCTCTACAGCTAAGATCTGTTACAATGGTAGCCTAACTCACCCAGTGGTCAGCTACGGTAGCCTAACTCACCCAGTGGTCAGCTACGGTAGCCTAACTCACCCAGTGGTCAGCTACGGTAGCCTAACTCACCCAGTGGTCAGCTACGGTACTCTAACTCACCCAGTGGTTAGCTACAGTAGCCTAACTCATCCAGTGGTCAGCTATGGAAGCCTAACTCACCCAGTGGTTAGCTACAGTAGCCTAACTCACCCAGTGGTCAGCTATGGTAGCCTAACTCACCCAGTGGTCAGCTATGGTAGCCTAACTCACCCAGTGGTTAGCTACAGTAGCCTAACTCACCCAGTGGTCAGCTACGGTAGCTTAACTCACCCAGTGGTTAGCTACGGTAGCCTAACTCACCCAGTGGTCAGCTACGGTAGCCTAACTCACCCAGTGGTCAGCTACGGTAGCCTAACTCACCCAGTGGTCAGCTACGGTAGCCTAACTCACCCAGTGGTCAGCTACAGTAGCCTAACTCACCCAGTGGTCAGCTACGGTAGCCTAACTCACCCAGTGGTCAGCTATGGTAGCCTAACTGTCAACCAGTCTAAGGTGTATGACAAGATGTCAACCAGTCTAAGGTGTATGACAAGATGTCAACCAGTCTAAGGTGTATGACAAGATGTCAACCAGTCTAAGGTGTATGACAAGATATCAACCAGTCTAAGGTGTATGACAAGATGTCAACCAGTCTAAGGTGTCTGACAAGATGTCAACCAGTCTAAGGTGTATGACAAGATATCAACCAGTCTAAGGTGTATGACAAGATGTCAACCAGTCTAAGGTGTCTGACAAGATGTCAACCAGTCTAAGGTGTCTGACAAGATGTCAACCAGTCTAAGGTGTATGACAAGATGTCAACCAGTCTAAGGTGTATGACAAGATGTCAACCAGTCTAAGGTGTATGACAAAATATCAACCAGTCTAAGGTGGATGTCAAGATGTCAACCAGTCTAAGGTGGATGTCAAGATGTCAACCAGTCTAAGGTGTATGACAAAATATCAACCAGTCTAAGGTGGATGTCAAGATGTCAACCAGTCTAAGGTGTATGACAAGATGTCAACCAGTCTAAGGTGGATGTCAAGATGTCCTCATATCTGTCAATGTTTTAATAATTAGATTAGGCCATTAGAACCATAAATGGGCCAATCTGACAACAGCCGAGGACCAGATGTGGCCAGGTACCAACCTCTGGCCTCACTGTTTGATATGCCCATTAGAATGTTGGAGTAAACAAGGCAGAGGTGCCTATATTTCTAATTGCTTTCTGCCAGAGTGTGTGTGTGTGTGTTGCTACCGCACTAGAATCATGTGCTCTTGTTTTGATACAGACGCGCAGTAGCCCAGAAATGCCCAGCCCCTCCCATGCTGAATTTGGTGTCATTTGGCGGACAGCACCAAGGTAAGCCTGCAAACATCTTTGACTGCCACAAAATTAAGTTGCTCAATTATTGCTCTGTCCAGGTGTGTACATGTACGAGCATATTTCACAGTATGTACATAGAAATAAATAAATCAGTTGCCACAAGCTTCAATCGTCCTCGGACACCAACAGCTTCAATAGTCCTCGGACACCAACAGCTTCAATAGTCCTCGGACACCAACAGCTTCAATAGTCCTGGGGCACCAACAGCTTCAATAGTCCTGGGGCACCAACACCAACAGCTTCAATAGTCATGGGGCACCAACAGCTTCAATAGTCCTGGGGCACCAACAGCTTCAATAGTCCTGGGGCACCAACAGCTTCAATAGTCCTGGGGCACCAACACCAACAGCTTCAATAGTCCTGGGACACCAACAGCTTCAATAGTCCTGGGGCACCAACAGCTTCAATAGTCCTGGGACACCAACAGCTTCAATAGTCCTGGGACACCAACAGCTTCAATAGTCCTGGAACACCAACAGCTTCAATAGTCCTGGAACACCAACAGCTTCAATAGTCCTGGGGCACCAACAGCTTCAATAGTCCTGGGGCACCAACAGCTTCAATAGTCCTGGGGCACCAACAGCTTCAATAGTCCTGGGGCACCAACAGCTTCAATAGTCCTGGAACACCAACAGCTTCAATAGTCCTGGAACACCAACAGCTTCAATAGTCCTGGGGCACCAACAGCTTCAATAGTCCTGGGGCACCAACAGCTTAAATAGTCCTGGGGCACCAACAGCTTCAATAGTCCTGGGGCACCAACAGCTTCAATAGTCCTGGGGCACCAACAGCTTCAATAGTCCTGGGGCACCAACAGCTTCAATAGTCCTGGGGCACCAACACCAACAGCTTCAATAGTCCTGGGGCACCAACAGCTTCAATAGTCCTGGGACACCAACAGCTTCAATAGTCCTGGGACACCAACAGCTTCAATAGTCCTGGGACACCAACAGCTTCAATAGTCCTGGAACACCAACAGCTTCAATAGTCCTGGGACACCAACACCAACAGCTTCAATAGTCCTGGGGCACCAACACCAACAGCTTCAATAGTCCTGAGGCACCAACACCAGCAGCTTCAATAGTCCTGGGGCACCAACACCAACAGCTTCAAAAGTCCTGGGGCACCAACATCTTCAATAGTCCTTGGACACCATAACCAACATCTTCAATAGTCCTTGGACACCATAACCAACAGCTTCAATAGTCCTGGGACACCAACAGCTTCAATAGTCCTGGGACACCAACAGCTTCAATAGTCCTGGGGCACCAACAGCTTCAATAGTCCTGGGGCACCAACAGCTTCAATAGTCCTGGGGCACCAACAAAGTCAATAGTCCTGGGACACCAACACCAACAGCTTCAATAGTCCTGGGGCACCAACAACTTCAATGGTTTTGACAAGATATGTTCTCTGACAAGATAAATTCTCTGACAAGATATGTTCTCTGACAAGATAAATTCTCTGACAAGATGTTCTCTGACAAGATATGTTTTTTGACAAGATAAATTCTCTGACAAGATATGTTCTCTGACAAGATATGGTCTCTGACAAGATAAATTCTCTGACAAGATATGTTCTCTGACAAGATATGTTCTTTGAGAAGATAAATTCTCTGACAAGATATGTTCTCTGACAAGATATGTTCTCTGACAAGATATGTTCTCTGACAAGATATGTTCTCTGACAAGATATGTTCTTTGACAATATATGTTCTCTGACAAGGAGCACAGATGTCTGTATGGTGTTGTGAACCTCCTCAAACGTCTTTGACCTGTCTCTGTATGGTGTTGTGAACCTCCTCAAACTTATCTGACCTGTCTCTGTATGGTGTTGTGAACCTCCTCAAACTTATCTGACCTGTCTCTGTATGGTGTTGTGAACCTCCTCAAACTTCTCTGACCTGTCTCTGTATGGTGTTGTGAACCTCCTCAAACTTATCTGACCTGTCTCTGTATGGTGTTGTGAACCTCCTCAAACTTCTCTGACCTGTCTCTGTATGGTGTTGTGAACCTACTCAAACTTCTCTGACCTGTCTCTGTATGGTGTTGTGAACCTCCTCAAACTTCTCTGACCTGTCTCTGTAGGGTGTTGTGAACCACCTCAAACTTCTCTGACCTGTCTCTGTATGGTGTTGTGAACCTCCTCAAACTTCTCTGACCTGTCTCTGTAGGGTGTTGTGAACCACCTCAAACTTCTCTGACCTGTCTCTGTATGGTGTTGTGAACCTCCTCAAACTTCTCTGACCTGTCTCTGTAGGGTATTGTGAACCACCTCAAACTTCTCTGACCTGTCTCTGTATTCAGGTGTGTATGGATTCCCTCATTGCCCTGGAGACAATGAAACCTTGTGTGACTATGTCCGCAAACTGCTCAACCTCGGCGCTTACATTTCGTAAGTTATGTTCATTGTTAAGTCATGTGTCAGTCATGGCACCAAACACTTGGAGGGGGGGGGGAGGAAGGGGGAGGGATGGCACACATACAGAGCAAACACATTGGGAGGGGGGGGGATTGACACACATGCAGAGCAAACACATTGGGGGGGGGGGGGGTGACACATACAGAGCAAACACATTTGTGGGGGGGGGGTGACACACACACAGAGCAAACACATTGGGGGGGGGGGGTAGGTGACACATACAAAGCAAACACATTGGGGGGGGGTGGGTGACACACATACAGAGCAAACACATTGGGGGGGGGGAGGTGATGCATACAGAGCAAACACATTTGTGGGGAGGGGGGTGACACACATACAAAGCAAACACATTTGTGGGGGGTGGGGGTGACACACAAACAGAGCAAACACATTGGGGGGGGGGGAGTCTGTCACACATGCAGAGCAAACACATTTGGGGGGCGGGGGAATGACACACATACAGAGCAAACCTATTGGCGGGAAATGACACACATACAGAGCAAACACATATTTGGGGGGGGGGGGAGGATGAAACACAAACAGAGCAAACACATTGGGGGGTGGAGGAAAAGACACACATAAAGAGCAAATACATTTTTACCTTCATCAGCACAATAGAATATAGATGAGACTATCACCAAACATTTCTGTGATCAGACAGACACGACTAGAGAAATGATTGCTTGTTAAGGGCAGATCAAGATCTGGCAGATAGGAAGTCTGGGACAGCTCGTCTGACATGGGGAGGAAGTCTGGGACAGCTCGTCTGACATGGGGAGGAAGTCTGGGACAGCTCGTCTGACATGGGGAGGAAGTCTGGGACAGCTCGTCTGACATGGGGAGGAAGTCTGGGACAGCTCGTCTGACATGGGGAGGAGGTCTGGGACAGCTAGCACAATCTGACATGGGGAGGAGGTCTCGGACTGCTCGTCTGATATGGGGAGGAGGTCTGGGACAGCTAGCACAGTCTGACATGGGGGGGGGGGGGGGTCTGGGACAGCTCGTCTGACATGGGGAGGAAGTCTGGGACAGCTCGTCTGACATGGGGAGGAGGTCTGGGACAGCTAGCACAATCTGACATGGGGAGGAGGTCTCGGACTGCTCGTCTGATATGGGGAGGAGGTCTGGGACAGCTAGCACAGTCTGACATGGGGGGGGGGGGGGTCTGGGACAGCTCGTCTGACATGGGGAGGAAGTCTGGGACAGCTCGTCTGACATGGGGAGGAGGTCTGGGACAGCTAGCACAATCTGACATGGGGAGGAGGTCTCGGACTGCTCGTCTGATATGGGGAGGAGGTCTGGGACAGCTCGTCTGACATGGGGAGGAGGTCTGGGACAGCTGATCTGACATGGGGAGGAGGTCGGGGACAGCTAGCACAGTCTGATATGGGGAGAAAGTCTGGGACAGCTCGTCTTCATTCCTCACCATGTCCTGCCACTTTATGAACACAGGTCTTCATCTCTCACCATGTCCTGCCACTTTATGCCCATTATCCTTGGTAGGGCATCTGTTAACGAAGGCCTGGAGTCTTTGTTGTATGACCTTGGTCATTCTCCATGTCTCCCCTCCATACAGCAACACCGACTTGTCACTGGCGTTGAATATTCTAATTTTGATGTGAATCTTGATATCTCTGGAACACCCTATATATTGTTTAGTGTCAGGAATGTCCCTCGTGCCTTTCCAATTCTGATTCTTACATCTGATGTGTCTAGTGGGCTGCCTAAATGGATCAAGGTATCCATTTCCTCGAACTGCTCTCCCTCCAGCATGATTGGTTCTTTGCTGTTAGTGTTGAGTTTAAGGAGCTTGGTTTTCTTCATGCTGATATTCAGTCCCAGTTTGGCCGATTGTTCTTTCACTCTATTAAGTTTCTCTTGCATTTGGCTGTGACTGTGTGACAAAAGTACCAGATCATCTGTGTAGTCCAGGTCCTCCAATTGTGACAAAAGTACCAGATCATCTGTGTAGTCCAGGTCCTCCAATTGTGACAAAAGTACCAGATCATCTGTATAGTCCAGGTCCTCCAATTGTGACAAACGTGCCAGATCATCTGTGTAGTCCAGGTCCTCCAATTGTGACAAAAGTGCCAGATCATATGTGTAGTCCAGGTCCTCCAATTGTGACAAACGTGCCAGATCATCTGTGTAGTCCAGGTCCTCCAATTGTGACAAAAGTACCAGATCATATGTGTAGTCCAGGTCCTCCAATTGTGACAAACGTGTCAGATCATCTGTGTAGTCCAGGTCCTCCAATTGTGACAAAAGTATCAGATCATATGTGTAGTCCAGGTCCTCAAATTGTGACAAACGTGTCAGATCATCTGTGTAGTCCAGGTCCTCCAATTGTGACAAAAGTACCAGATCATATGTGTAGTCCAGGTCCTCCAATTGTGACAAAAGTACCAGATCATATGTGTAGTCCAGGTCCTCAAATTGTGACAAACGTGTCAGATCATCTGTGT
Source organism: Ariolimax columbianus (assembly GCA_036924085.1). Classification (NCBI taxonomy): domain Eukaryota; kingdom Metazoa; phylum Mollusca; class Gastropoda; order Stylommatophora; family Arionidae; genus Ariolimax; species Ariolimax columbianus. The sequence continues at coordinate 97,006,173 of JAVGWX010000008.1, forward strand.
AGTCCAGGTCCTCCAATTGTGACAAAAGTACCAGATCATATGTGTAGTCCAGGTCCTCAAATTGTGACAAACGTGTCAGATCATCTGTGTAGTCCAGGTCCTCCAATTGTGACGAGGTGTGACCTGTGCACCGTGAGGAGCTATCATCTTTGATTGGTTGATAGTTTCTGCTGCTTTCCTTTTCTTGGGTTTCAATATGGCCTTTCAGATTACTAAAGTACTTGGTAGGTTACAGTCGAAATCCAGGGTTTCTCCTCTGTTGGTAGGATGTTTAGTGGATATATAGATAATAGATTCACCAATTTACCATAACTATCTAACTTTGAGGTAATAGATTCAGCGATTTACCATAACTATCTAACTTTGTGGTAATAGATTCACCAATTTACCATAACTATCTAACTTTGAGGTAATAGATTCAGCGATTTACCATAACTATCTAACTTTGAGGTAATAGATTCAGCGATTTACCATAACTATCTAACTTTGAGGTAATAGATTCAGCGATTTACCATAACTATCTAACTTTGTGGTAATAGATTCACTGATTTACCATAACTATCTAACTTTGAGGTAATAGATTCAGCGATTTACCATAACTATCTAACTTTGAGGTAATAGATTCACCAATTTACTGTAATAGTCTCCCAGACACTTCATACTCTTACACCCACACCTTCACTGTGACCTATCACGGCCTATCTCACTTCTACTCTTACACCTGAGATGACATAACCTGACCTGAGCTGATCTGACCTGAGATGATATGACCTGACCTGAGCTGATCTAACCTGACCTGAGATGACATAACCTGACCTGATCTGAGCTGATCTAACCTGACCCGAGATGATATGACCTAACCTGAGCTAATCTGACCTGAGATGACATAACCTGACCTGAGCTGATCTAACCTGACCTGAGCTGATCTAACCTGACCTGAGATGACATAACCTGACCTAATCTGAGCTGATCTAACCTGACCTGAGATAACATTACATGACCTGAGCTGATCTGGCCTGAGATGACCTGAGCTGAGCTGATCTAACCTGAGCTGAGCTGATCTAACCTGAGCTGAGCTGATCTGAGATGACATGACCTAACCTGAGCTGACCTGAGATGACCTGACCTAACCTGAGCTGATCTGACATGACTTGATCAGTTAACGAGCCAATCTGCCAGGCTGCTCTTTTTGGTGTCTACCTTACACCTTTTTTTGTTCGTTCAGACATGTGCCATTTTCTTTCTATCTCAACAGGCGCAAGAACTGAACTTGTGAGCCACACAGCTGTCTCGTTACTGTCTCTGGGTTTACTGACTTGTGAGCCACACAGCTGTCTCGTTACTGTCTCTGGGTTTACTGACTTGTGAGCCACACAGCTGTCTCGTTACTGTCTCTGGGTTTACTGACTTGTGAGCCACACAGCTGTCTCGTTACTGTCTCTGGGTTTACTGACTTGTGAGCCACACAGCTGTCTCGTTACTGTCTCTGGGTTTACTGACTTGTGAGCCTCACAGCTGTCTCGTTACTGTCTCTGGGTTTGCTGACTTGTGAGCCACACAGCTGTCTCGTTACTGTCTCTGGGTTTGCTGACTCAGTTTGTTGTCATTCTCAACGGGCGCAATGACTGTATGGCAGAAGTGGTAGGTGAGAGGCAGTCACTTCCTAGCAGCATAGGATGGCTTGGGCCCTATTTGGTTCTCCCACTCCTGCCATCCTCCGGGAACAGCTTTGACTGGCTGGCTAAACTACGTGAGCAAACGCAGTGGAAAAACCAGGAAGCAAATCCTGACAGGAGGAGCTGGACAATACTGGTTGATGGCACACCTAAATGATGGACACCTGACAGAAGGATGACAGTACTGGTTGATGGCACACCTAAAGGATGGACACCTGACAGAAACATGGGTGAGGAAGACTTGATAGTCCTGCAAGACAACTTTCCTAAGAGAGAGAACTCTGACCTCAAACAACCACTGCCTTGTAGATGGGCTGGGGACAGCCAATGGCTAAGGAGGACAAACCTACAGAAACGCATGTTGAAATCGGATGCACAGAGCAACAGGCCTAACAAAACAGTGCATCAGGCCTAACGAAACAGCGCAACAGGCCTAACGAAACAGGGAAACGTAAATCACTGTATGATGACGTCACAATGTAAAAGTGGACAGAAGTCCCACCAGGCAGAGAGAGAGAGAGCACCGGGCCCCACGCCTGGAAGGGGGCCACCAGGCAGAGAGAACACCGAGCCCCACGCCTGTAAGGGGGCCACCAGGCAGAGAGAGCACTGAGCTTCACGCCTCGAAGAGGGGGGGGGGGGGGCACCAGGCAGAGAGAGCACCGAGCCCCACGCCTTGAAGGGGGGGGCCACCAGGCAGAGAGAGCACTGAGCCCCACGCCTTGAAGGGGGGCCACCAGGCAGAGAGAGCACTGAGCCCCACGCTTGGAAGGGGGAGGCCACTAGGCAGAGAGAGAGAGCACTGAGCCCCACGCCTCGAAGGGGGGAGGCCACCAGGCAGAGAGAACACTGAGCCCCAGGCCTCGAAGGGGGGCCACCAGGCAGAGAGAGAGAGCACCGGGCCTCACGCCTCGAAGGGGGGGCCACCAGGCAGGGAGAGCACTAAGCCCCACGCCTCGAAGGGTGGGCCACCAGGCAGAGAGAGAGAGAGCACCGGGCTCCACGCCTCAAAGGGGGAGGGGGGGGGGGCACCAGACAGTCCTAGCTTCTATTCCAGAAGATGACATACCACCTCCACTCCAGACTTGGCCTTCTCTACGGGGGATATCCATCACAAAATAGATCGCCAGGTGCTCGATCAATTGGCAGGTAGCGAGCACAGGCCAATTAGGCTAGATATTGTTAGGGAAGGGGGCCCCTAGGAAATAAAACCGCTGCCACGTTGGAACTACAGATGAGCCGACTGGGACAGATTTGCTCACAGATGGACTGTGTGAAACTATCAACACAAGAAATAGCAATATGAAACCTATGATGGAAAGCCTAAGCAAAGCAATACTGCAAGCAGCCACCGAGACCATCCCAAGAGGGGCAAGGAAGAACTATAGCCCATATTTGAATCAAGAATTGCAGAAAGTCAAGGATGAAGTTACAGACGCTAGGAACACGGCAGAGAGAGAGAGAGGGCAATCTATTGAAGCAAATATCTCTCTCAAGACCATCAATACAAAATACAAACGAACACTGAACCAAATAACAAGAGACAGTTGGAAAGAAAAAAACAGAAAGCCTCAATCTCGATAGAGAAGGGAACAAACTATGGAAATTAGTCAGAGCCATGAATGAAGAAATACCATCGAATAAACAAATGACCATCAAGCAGGGTGACAACATGCATACCGGAAGAAAGCAGCAAACACTTTTATAGAACATTATGCCAGAGCAAACCACATCGATGTCCCTACAGACAGGCATACAAACATAAAAGAAAAACAAAAGAGCCACGACAACATCAAGATTGCACCAGAGGAGCACATGATGGCAAAACTAATCATGAATTAAATGAATGAGGCAATGAGAAATTTAAAGAAAAAGGAATCGCCAGGAAAAGATGGGGTAACAAATGAATTGCTGATGGGGTTGAGCCAAACAGCAAAGAGGAAGTTACTGTCAGTCCTGAACCATAGCTGGAAAAGGGGTATTGTACCGCAGGCATGGAAAGATGCTGTACTTATACCAGTACCAAAGAAAGAAAAAGATAGAACAGATCCAAATGGATACAGGCCCATCAGTCTACTGAGCTGTGTAGGTAAACTGATGGAGAGTATGATAAACACCAGACTGATGTGGCACCTGGAAGAAAAACACATATTAATTCCACAGCAAGCAGGATTTAGACAGCACAGATCCACTGAGGACCAGATCACTCTCATAGCGCAGGAAATAGAGGAAAAGCAAGAGAAAAAGCATACAGTTGTGATTTGAGTTGATCTAGAGAAGGCATTCGACAAGGTGTGGAAAGAGGGACATCAAGCTACGAAGAAGTGAAGTATCTGGAAAAATGCACAGATGAATCAGTCACTACCTTGAAAACAGAACAGCCAGTTCAAGTACAAGAGCAGATGAGCAAAAAGGTGACACTGGAGCAAGGAATACACCCACACTTTTTATGGTCTATATTAACAACATAATAGAGAATATACCAAGAAGAGTCCACAGCTCCATGTTTGCAGACGATCTGGCTTTGTGGACCTCACCGTAGCAAACAATCGGATGCAGCAGGCCCTAACATCGCTGAAGTAGTGGGTGAAAACATGGCTGGTCAAAATAAATGATGAAAAAACAACATGTACGATATTCTCCCTTTCAAACAAACCACAGAACACCAAAATAAGTCTTAACGGCAAATATCTGCGGCTGAGCGACAACCCAAACTACTTGGGCATCACATTTGATCGGCACATAACATGGACACCTCAGATCGAGAGTAACCGATTGAGAGCAAGACAAAGAATGGCAATCATGAGGAAACTTGCTGGCACAGGCTGGGGAGCAGATGAAAGAATACTGAAGAAATTGTACACTGGAAGAGTGAGACCAGTTCTCTCGAGTATGGCATTGCGGCATGGGCAACAGCAGCAAAGGTGAACTTTGATCAAATTAACAAACTTCAAAACCCAGCCATGAGAGTTATAACAGGAGGCATGAAGTCAACGCCAATTGTAGAACTTGAAAAGATTACAAATCTGCAATCCATGACCGATAGAAAAGACAGCAGAGCCCAGCAGCAAGCAGAGAAACTAAGAAGACTGACAGACCATCCAATGCATCAGAGACTAAATAGATTTGGAAAAGGAATACTAAAGCGGAGAAACTTTGTAGAAATAGCCAAAACAAAGATGGAGTGAAGACCCTATGAACACCATATCAACACCAGTGTTTCTTAGCCTAACAAACGGTAAAAAGATAACACTGTCAGTGGCAACTGGAAAATTCTCAAGCAATTTTAGAGCAGGCGCAGAGGCATTGAAATCTGCGGTAGAAGCAATGCTGACAGGCGAAAGCAATGAAAGCCAGATAGTCCTGTTTACAGATACCCTGTCCGTGGTTTCAGCACTAAAAAGCCAGAAAAATACAGGACTAAATGACTTATGAGCAGTACTCTATCAACTATGCCAGTAGTCCACACCCAAAAGAGTTGTGGTACAGTGGGTTCCATCCCACTGTAACATTCAAGGCAACGAGGAGGCAGACAGACTGGCAAAAGAAGGTGGACGGTTACCACAACCAGATTCTAGTATGACCTACGAAGAGTCCAAAAGGTTTATTAGGGCCAGATACATGGCCAAATGAGAAACAGAACATATTGGCTACACAAAAAATGATGCCTATTACCAGTTGAACAGAAGAGAGCAGGTCTTCAGACTCTGCGCAGGCCACAACAGACTGAGGTACCATCTATTCAATAAACTGAAGATAGGTGGCACTGACGAATGCAGCTGTGGTACAGGGAAAATGACCCCTGAACATCTGCTGCAAAATTACCCGACATACGAGGACCAGAGAAAGCACATGTGGCCATCACCAGCGCCAACACTAGACAAGATCTATGGCAGTGTCGACAGCCTCAGGATGACCGCTGCTGTCTTCAAACAAATTCAAGTTGACTCCTTACAGCGTATGAAGAAGAAGAAGGACCTGTGAGTGAAACAACTACATTGTCTCATGTCGCCAGCACAGAAAGGCCACCATTCATCCTAATAGGCACAGGTGCAATTGCCAGCAGACCTTTTGAAATCTCTACCTGAATGAGTCCTGTATCTTCTTTTATTGGCTTCTTAGATGCCACATTAAACAATATGTACTTCTGTCCCTATTCCGTTGCCCAGCGAGACACTTAAATCACTATTGTGCCTGTAACACTTGTCAGTCTAACAAGTCTCTTTTCTCTGGAGTCCTATTCACTCCCAGGCTAACCTGTCACCCTTGTCAATCTCATAGTGACATCCTGTACCCTACTTCCTATGTTACGCTCATCCCCCTATTCCATGTTTGTGTCTCTAGCTATCATAGCAAGTGGGCTGGCCCACCATCTTTGATAACAGGCTCCAACTTACTACAGTAAACATTTCCCACCCTTGCTCGAGTTGCTAATCAACACTCTGCTTTGTCAATGAATGCACAATGTGCTTGACCTTTGTTTGAACTGTCCCCACCTGTGCTGAAATGTCTATTATTGTACCTGCAAATTGTGACTCTATGAGTCTAAGTTGCAAGTCACAACTCCTATGCTCCACCCATATCATTTCACATGCAGTGTTCCTGTTACAGTACCATAACTGTCTAGTTTTGAGGTCATAGATTCACAGGTTCTACTGGCCAGGTTGTTCAAGCTGTGGCCAGGTTGTTCAAGCTGTGGCCAGGTTGTTTCCAGCTGTGGCCAGGTTGTTCAAGGTGTGGCCAGGTTGTTCAAGCTGTGGTCAGATTATTCAAGCTGTTGTTGTTGTTGTTGTTTGCGAATGCCCACAATGAGTCTGCTACTCTTTTGAGTGCTCTAAAAATGGCGCTAAGTGGTGGGTGGTCATAGTTTTCCTCACATCCCGAGCATGCTGATGAAGGTGGACCAGGGTCCTCCAGGCGGTTGTGCTATGCTTGTCTTCATTTGCGTGTCGCTCACTACTGTGGTTATGTTGTGGCCAGGTTGTTTAGCCTGTGGTTATGTTGTGGCCAGGTTGTTTAGCCTGTGGTTAGGTTGTGGCCAGGTTGTTTAGCCTGTGGTTAGGTTGTGGCCAGGTTGTTTAGCCTGTGGTTAGGTTGTGGCCAGGTTGTTTAGCCTGTGGTTAGGTTGTGGCCAGGTTGTTTAGCCTGTGGTTAGGTTGGGGCCAGGTTGTTTAGCCTGTGGTTAGGTTGTGGCCAGGTTGTTTAGCCTGTGGTTAGGTTGTGGCCAGGTTGTTTAGCCTGTGGTTAGGTTGTGGCCAGGTTGTTTAGCCTGTGGTTAGGTTGGGGCCAGGTTGTTTAGCCTGTGGTTAGGTTGTGGCCAGGTTGTTTAGCCTGTTGCCAGGTTGTTTAGTCTGTAGTGAGGTTATTCAGCCTGTTGCCAAGTTGTTTAGTTTGTGGCCAGGTTGTTCGTTAGTTCTGTGTAATAACGTCAAGAAAAATATTGTCATTGTTTTTGTCTCTTGTAATTTCAGGTGGATTCAGAACAGGTATGTTGCTTGATTCAGAACAGATATGTTGCTTGCTTGTTGAACATCCTCTGAGACTTTGAGACAGTTTGTTTGAGTTAATGTCCATTTATAGGGCTTTACCATTTATATTTTGTTACGGTCATTTTGTGTGTCCAGCCCTCGAAATCTGTACAGAACATGGTATGAGACATTCACACTGGGTCAATGTGGTCTTCGGGCGACACTGACTCGGCAGAGACAGACAATTTTTGTGATGAATAATATTGTGTGCCAGTCATAAATCTGACATTGGTATGTAGGAGAGTGTCATTGGGCTGTGTGTGTATCATTGGGCTGTGTGTGTATCATTGGGATGTGTATGTATCATTGGGCTGTGTGTGTATCATTGGGCTGTGTGTGTATCATTGGGCTGTGTGTGTATCATTGGGCTGTGTGTGTATCATTGGGATGTGTGTGTATCATTGGGATGTGTATGTATCATTGGGCTGTGTGTGTATCATTGGGCTGTGTGTGTATCATTGGGATGTGTGTGTATCATTGGGATGTGTATGTATCATTGGGATGTGTGTATCATTGGGCTGTGTGTGTATCATTGGGCTGTGTGTATCATTGGGCTGTGTATGTATCATTGGGCTGTGTGTGTATCATTGGACTGTGTGTGTATCATTGGGATGTGTGTGTATCATTGGGATGTGTATGTATCATTGGGATGTGTGTATCATTGGGCTGTGTGTGTATCATTGGGCTGTGTGTATCATTGGGCTGTGTGTATCATTGTGCTGTGTGTGTATCATTGAGCAGAGTGTATCATTGGCCTGTGTGTGTATCATTGAGCAGAGTGTATCATTGGGATGTGTGTGTATCATTGAGTGGAGTGTATCATTGGGCTGTGTGTGTATCATTGAGCAGAGTGTATCATTGGGCTGTGTGTGTATCATTGGGCTGTGTGTATCATTGAGTGGAGTGTATCATTTGGCTGTGTATGTATCATTGGCCTGTGTGTCTATCATTGGGCTGTGTGTGTCACATTGAGCTGTGTGTGTCACATTGAGCTGTGTGTGTCACATTGGGCTGTGTGTCACATTGAGCTGTGTGTGTACCATTGGGCTGTGTGTGTCACATTGAGCTGTGTGTGTCACATTGAGCTGTGTGTCACATTGAGCTGTGTGTGTACCATTGGGCTGTGTGTGTCACATTGAGCTGTATGTGTCACATTGGGCTGTGTGTCACATTGAGCTGTGTGTGTCACATTGAGCTGTGTGTGTCACATTGAGCTGTGTGGGTCACACTGAGCTGTGTGTGTATCATTGGGCTGTGTGTGTATCATTGAGTGGAGTGTATCATTTGGCTGTGTGTGTATCATTGGCCTGTGTGTCTATCATTGGGCTGTGTGTGTCACATTGAGCTGTGTGTGTCACATTGAGCTGTGTGTGTCACATTGAGCTGTGTGTGTCACATTGGGCTGTGTGTGTCACATTGAGCTGTGTGTGTACCATTGGGCTGTGTGTGTCACATTGAGCTGTATGTGTCACATTGGGCTGTGTGTCACATTGAGCTGTGTGTGTCACATTGAGCTGTGTGTGTCACATTGAGCTGTGTGTGTCACATTGAGCTGTGTGTGTCACATTGAGCTGTGTGTGTATCATTGGGCTGTGTGTGTCACATTGAGCTGTATGTGTCACATTGGGCTGTGTGTGTCACATTGAGCTGTGTGTGTCACATTGAGCTGTGTGTGTCACATTGAGCTGTGTGTGTCACATTGAGCTGTGTGTGTCACATTAATGATGATGTTGTTTTTTGCATGTTAGTCTCGTGCAGGCTGAGTACTGGCATGACCCACTGCAGGAAGCAGAGTACAGGTCCAAGAGTGTCTTCCTGGCAGACATCAACCAAGAGAGGGTGAGAGTCCGTCCGCAGTTTAACATCAGCTCTTTTGTGTCAAATACGTACATCTAAAAACTATCAAATATGGATTTCATCAGTAAATGTATGTCATTTGTGTCCTTGTGGTGTATGTCACGTGGTGTATGCCATTTATCGAATGCTTTTTGAACCACTAACTAGTGTGTCATTACAGTCCAGTAGACATTGACATTTCAACATAACTAGGAGCAGATGTGACCTTGCTGGTCACTTCAAGGTCAGCAAGGAGATCAGGGCTCAAAGATAATCAGATGTGTGTGACCTTGCAGGTCACTTCAAGGTCAGAAAGGAGACCAGGGATCAAATATAATCAGATGTGTGTGACCTTGCTGGTCACTTCAAGGTCAGCAATGAGACCAGATGTGTGTGACCTTGCTGGTCACTTCAAGGTCAGCAAGAAGACCAGATGTGTGTGACCTTGCCGGTCACTTGAAGGTCAGCAAGGAGACCAGATGTGTGTGATTTTGCTGTCACTTGAAGGTCAGCAATGAGACCAGATGTGTGTGACCTTGCTGGTCGCTCAAGGTCAGCAAGAAGACCAGATGTGTGTGACCTTGCCGGTCACTTGAAGGTCAGCAAGGAGACCAGATGTGTGTGATTTTGCTGTCACTTGAAGGTCAGCAATGAGACCAGATGTGTGTGACCTTGCTGGTCACTTGAAGGTCAGCAAGGAGATCAGATGTGTGTGACCTTGCTGGTCACTTTAAGGTCAGCAAGGAGACCAGATGTGTGTGACCTTGCTGGCCACTTGAAGGTCAGCAAGGAGACCAGATGTGTGTGACCTTGCTGGCCACTTGAAGGTCAGCAAGGAGACCAGATGTGTGTGACCTTGCTGGTCACTTTAAGGACAGCGAGGAGACCAGATGTGTGTGACCTTGCTGGCCACTTGAAGGTCAGCAAGGAGACCAGATGTGTGTGACCTTGCTGGTCACTTGAAGGTCAGCAAGGAGACCAGATGTGTGTGACCTTGCCGGTCACTTGAAGGTCAGCAAGGAGACCAGATGTGTGTGACCTTGCTGGCCACTTGAAGGTCAGCAAGGAGACCAGATGTGTGTGACCTTGCTGGTCACTTTAAGGACAGCGAGGAGACCAGATGTGTGTGACCTTGCTGGCCACTTGAAGGTCAGCAAGGAGACCAGATGTGTGTGACCTTGCTGGTCACTTGAAGGTCAGCAAGGAGACCAGATGTGTGTGACCTTGCCGGTCACTTGAAGGTCAGCAAGGAGACCAGATGTGTGTGACCTTGCTGGTCACTTTAAGGACAGCGAGGAGACCAGATGTGTGTGACCTTGCTGGCCACTTGAAGGTCAGCAAGGAGACCAGATGTGTGTGACCTTGCTGGTCACTTGAAGGTCAGCAAGGAGACCAGATGTGTGTGACCTTGCCGGTCACTTGAAGGTCAGCAAGGAGACCAGATGTGTGTGACCTTGCAGGTCACTTGAAGGTCAGCAAGGAGACCAGATGTGTGTGACCTTGCCGGTCACTTGAAGGTCAGCAAGGAGACCAGATGTGTGTGACCTTGCAGGTCATTTGAAGGTCAGCAATGAGACCAGATGTGTCCACTGAATTGAAAACTTGTTCCTCCCACAGCAAGTCAACACCACGTACAGGAGTAACTTGCTGAAACTGAAGAACCTGGTTCTCGTCATGTTCGGGGAGGATACCATGGTTGAACCAAAGGAGAGTGAGGTCAGTTCAGGGAGGGCACCAAGGTTGAACCTGTGAGGTCAGTTTGGGGAGGGGACCATGGTTGAACCTAAGGAGAGTGAGGTCAGTTCAGGGAGGGCACCATGGTTGAACCTGTGAGGTCAGTTTAGGGAGGGGACCATGGTTGAACCTGTGAGGTCAGTTTGAGGAGGGGACCATGGTTGAACCTGTGGGGGCAGTTTGGGGAGGGGACCATTGTTAAACCTGTGAGGTCAGTTTGAGGAGGGGACCATGGTTGAACCTGTGAGGTCAGTTTGGGAAGGGCATCATGGTTGACCCTGTGAGGTCAGTTTGGGGAGGGGACCATGGTTAAACCTAAGGAGAGTGAGGTCAGTTCAGGGAGGGGACCATGGTTGAACCTAAGGAGAGTGAGGTCAGTTAGGGAGGGAACCATGGTTGAACCTAAGGAGAGTGAGGTCAGTTCAGGGAGGGGACCATGGTTGAACCTAAGGAGAGTGAGGTCAGTTAGGGAGGGAACCATGGTTGAACCTAAGGAGAGTGAAGTCAGTTCAGGGAGGGCACCATGGTTGAACCTGTGATGCCAGTTTGGGGAGGGCACCATGGTTGACCCTGTGAGGTCAGTTTGGGGAGGGGACCATGGTTGAACCTGTGAGGTCAGTTTGGGGAGGGGACCATGGTTGAACCTAAGGAGAGTGAGGTCAATTCAGGGAGGGGACCATGGTTGAACCAAAGGAGAGTGAGGTCAGTTCAGGGACGGGACCATGGTTGAGCCTGTGAGGTCAGTTTGGGGAGGGGACATGGTTGAACCTGTGAGGTGTGTTTGAGGAGGGGACCATGGTTGAACCTGTGAAGTCAGTTTGGGAAGGGGACTATGGTTGAACCTAAGGAGAGTGATGTCAGTTCAGGGAGGGCACCATGGTTGAACCTGTGGGGCCAGTTTGGGGAGGGCACCATGGTTGACCCTGCGAGGTCAGTTTGTGGAGGGGACCATGGTTTAACCTAAGTAGAGTGAGATCAATTCAGGGAAGGTACCATGGTTGAACCTGTGAGGTCAATTAAGGGAGGGGACCATGGTTGAACCTGTGAGGTCAGTTCAGGGAGGGGACCATGGTTAACCTGTGAGGTCAGTTTGGGAGGGAACCGTGGTTGAACATAAGAAGAGTGAGGTCAGTTCAGGGAGGGGACCATGGTTGAACCAAAGGAGAGTGAGGTCAGTTCAGGGAGGGGACCATCGTTGAACCTGTGAGGTCATTTTGGGGAGGGGACCATGGTTGAACCTAAGGAGAGTGAGGTCAGTTCATGGAGGGGACCATGGTTGAACCAAAGGAGAATGAGGTCAGTTCAGGGAGGGGACCATCGTTGAACCTGTGAGGTCAGTTTGGGGAGGGGACCATGGTTGAACCTAAGGAGAGTGAGGTCAGTTTAGGGAGGGCACCATGGTTGAATCTGTGAGGTCAGTTTGGGGAGGGGACCATGGCTGAACCTGTGAGGTCAGTTTGGGGAGGGGACATGGTTGAACCTGTGAGGTCAGTTTTGGGAGGGGACCATCGTTGAACCTAAGGAGAGTGAAGTCAGTTTGGGGAGGGGACCATGGTTGAACCTGTGAGGTCAGTTTGGGGAGGGGACCATGATTGAACCTGAGAGGTCAGTTTGGGGAGGGGACTATGGTTGAACCTAAGTGAGGTCAGTTTGGGGAGGGGACCATGGTTGAACCTGTGAGGTCAGTTTGGGGAGGAGACCATGGTTGAACCTGTGAGGTCAATTTGGGGATGGACCATGCTTGAACCTGTGAGGGCAATTTGGGGAGGGGACCATGGTTGGCCCTAAGTGATGTCAGTTTGGGGAGGGGACCATGGTTGAACCTAAGTGATGTAAGTTTGGGAAGGGGGCCATGGTTGAACCTAAGTGATGTCAGTTTGAGGAGTGGACCATGGTTGAACCTGTGAGGTCAGTTTGGGGAGGGGACCATGGTTAAACCTAAGGAAAGGTATCACAAATTGGAAAGGATCATGAATATGTTTGGTGAGGTAAGTTTTGTAGGGTGATGGGATATGTTGGGGGGGGGGGAGGGGGTAAGTTTAAGGGTAAGGGGGGTTGGGTGGTGTTTTATGTTGGTGAAGTAAGTTTGGGGGTTGGGTGGTGTGTTATGTTGATAAGGAAAGTTTTGTAGGGTGATGAGATATGTTGGTGAGGTAAGTTTGAGGGTAGGGGGGTTGGGTGGTGTTTTATGTTGGTGAGGTAAGTTTGAGGGTAGGGGGGGTTGGGTGGTGTTTTATGTTGGTTAGGTAAGTTTGGGGGTTGGGTGGTGTGTTATGTTGGTGAGGTAAGTTTGGGGATAGGGGGTTGGGTGGTGTGTTATGTTGGTGAGGTAAGTTTGGGGGTTGGGTGGTGTGTTATGTTGGTGAGGTAAGTTTGGGGGTTGGGTGGTGTGTTATGTTTGTGATGTAAGTTTTGTAGGGTGATGAGATATGTTGGTGAGGTAAGTTTGAGGGTAGGGGGGTTGGGTGATGAGATATGTTGGTGAGGTAAGTTTGAGGGTAGGGGGGTTGGGTGGTGTTTTATGTTGGTGAGGTAAGTTTGGGGGTTGGGTGGTGTGTTATGTTGGTGATATAGGTTTTGTAGGGTGATGAGATATGTTGGTGAGGTAAGTTTGAGGGTAGGGGGGTTGGGTGGTGTTTAATGTTGGTGAGGTAAGTTTGAGGGTAGGGGGGGTTGGGTGGTGTTTTATGTTGGTGAGGTAAGTTTGGGGGTTGGGTGGTGTGTTGTGTTGGTGAGGTAAGTTTGGGGATAGGCGGTTGGGTGGTGTTTTATGTTGGTGAAGTAAGTTTTGGGTGTTGGGTGGTGTGTTATGTTGGTGAGGTAAGTTTGGGGGTTGGGTGGTGTGTTATGTTGGTGAGGTAAGTTTGGGGGTTGGATGGTGTGTTATGTTGGTGAGGTAAGTTTGGGAGTAGGGTGTTGGGTGGTGTTTTATGTTGGTGAGGTAAGTTTGGGGGTAGGGGGTTGGGTGGTGTTGTATTTCTGTGAGGTAAGATTGGGGGTTGGGTGGTGTATTATGTTGGTGAGTTAAGTTTAGGGGTAGGATGGTTGGGTGGTGTGTTATGTTAGTGAGGTAAGTTTGGGGGTTGGGTGGTGTGTTATGTTGGTGAGGTAAGTTTGAGGGTAGGGTGGTGTATTATGTTGGTGAGTTAAGTTTAGGGGTAGGATGGTTGGGTGGTGTGTTATGTTAGTGAGGTAAGTTTGGGGGTAGGGTGGTGTGTTATGTTGGTGAGGTAAGTTTAGGGGTAGGATGGTTGGGTGGTGTGTTATGTTAGTGAGGTAAGTTTGGGGGTTGGGTGGTGTGTTATGTTGGTGAGGTAAGTTTGGGGGTAGGGTGGTGTGTTATGTTGGTGAGGTAAGTTTAGGGGTAGGATGGTTGGGTGGTGTGTTATGTTAGTGAGGTAAGTTTGGGGGTTGGGTGGTGTGTTATGTTGGTGAGGTAAGTTTGAGGGTAGGGGGGTGTGTTATGTTGGTGAGGTAAGTTTAGGGGTAGGATGGTTGGGTGGTGTGTTATGTTAGTGAGGTAAGTTTGGGGGTTGGGTGGTGTGTTATGTTGGTGAGGTAAGTTTAGGGGTAGGATGGTTGGGTGGTGTGTTATGTTAGTGAGGTAAGTTTGGAAGGGGTGATGTTCTTAACTTGGTCCCCATTTACACAGCAGACATAATTGTACTGTGACAACCATCGGCTTTCTTAAAGTCTCACACTTTAGTCGTTTTAGCATGCTAGTAGTAAGATGTCTGTCCTTGACCTTGTTTCCAGTGGTTTGGTTTCTACGTGGAAGGCCAGTCCAAGGTCATGTACAACATGACACAAAGCAAGCTTTACCAACAGGTGAGTGGCCTGTCTTGGTCTCCATTAATGTAGACACATTCCTTCTGTAGTGCCACATTTGGGAGTAGAGATTAAGACCTCTATACCATGAATGTTGTGAACAGAGGTTTGTGCATGGGAAGGGCAGCCTCGTTGTGTCAATTAGAGGGCAACAGAATGAACATGGCAAGAGATGCTTTGTGTATTGGCACAGACTTCAAGTATATGTCTGTGTTGTGTGTCTGTCTGTGTTGTGTGTCTGTGTTGTGTGTCTGTCTGTGTTGTGTATCTGTCTGTGTTGTGTGTGTCTGTGTGGTGTGTGTTACTGTCTATGTTGTGTCTGTGTTGTGTGTCTGTCTGTGTTGTGTCTGTCTGTGTTGTATGTGTCTGTGTTGTGTCTGTCTGTGTTGTATGTGTCTGTGTTGTATGTGTCTGTGGTGTATGGGTCTGTGTTGTGTGTGTCTGTGTTGTGTGTGTCTTTTTTGTATGTGTCTGTTTCTTTTTTGCATTGTGTCTCTATTGTGTCTGTCTGGGTCTGTGTCATCTCAGTCTGTATTGTGTGTCTGTGTTGTATGTGTCTGTGTTGTGTGTGTGTCTGTGTTGTGTGTGTCTGTGTTGTGTGTCTGTCTGTGTTGTGTGTGTCTGTGTTATGTGTGTCTGTGTTGTGTGTGTCTGTGTTGTGTGTCTGTATTGTGTGTGTCTGTGTCTGTGTTGTGTGTCTGTATTGTGTGTCTGTGTTGTGTGTGTCTGTGTTGTGTGTCTGTGTTATGTGTGTTTGTGTTGTGCGTGTCTGTGTTGTGTGGCTGTGTTGTGTGTCTGTGTTGTGTGTGTCTGTGTTGTGTGTCTGTGTTATGTGTGTCTGTGTTGTGTGTTGTCTGTGTTGTGTGTGTCTGTGTTGTGTGTCTGTCTGTGTTGTGTGTCTGTCCATGTTGTGTGTCTGTCTGTGTTGTGTGTCTGTCTGTGTTGTCTGTGTTATGTGTGTCTGTGTTGTGTGTGTGTCTGTGTTGTATGTGTCTGTGTTGTGTGTCTGTCTGTGTTGTGTGTCTGTCTGTGTTGTGTGTAGTCTGTGTTGTGTGTGTCTGTGTTGTGTGTCTGTCTGTGTTGTGTGTATGTCTGTGTTGTGTGTGTCTGTGTTATGTGTGTCTGTGTTGTGTGTGTCTGTGTTATGTGTTGTGTGTGTATGTGTCTTTTTTGTATTGTGTCTCTATTGGGTCTGTGTAATGTCTGTATTGTGTCTGTCTGTGTCTGTGTCGTCTCAGCCTGTGTCTGTGTCGTCTCAGTCTGTGTTGTCTCAGTCTGTGTCGTCTCAGTCTGTGTCTGTGTCGTCTCAGCCTGTGTCTGTGTCGTCTCAGCTTGTGTCTGTGTCGTTTCAGTCTGTGTCTGTGTCATCTAAGTCTGTGTCATCTCAGCCTGTGTCTGTGTCATCTCAGCCTGTGTCTGTGTCGTCTCAGTCTGTGTCTGTGTTGTCTCAGCCTGTGTCTGTGTTGTGTCAATCTGTGTCTGTGTCGTCTCAGTCTGTGTCTGTGTCATCTCAGCCTGTGTCTGTGCCGTCTCATCCTGTGTCTGTGTGAATCTGTGTCTGTGCCGTCTCAGCCTGTGTCTGTGTGAATCTGTGTCTGTGTCATCTCAGTCTGTGTCGTCTCAGCCTGTGTCTGTGCCGTCTCAGCCTGTGTCTGTGTGAATCTGTGTCTGTGTCATCTCAGTCTGTGTCTGTGCCGTCTCATCCTGTGTCTGTGTGAATCTGTGTCTGTACCGTCTCAGCCTGTGTCTGTGTGAATCTGTGTCTGTGCCGTCTCAGCCTGTGTCTGTGTGAATCTGTGTCTGTGTCATCTCAGTCTGTGTCTGTGCCGTCTCAGCCTGTGTCTGTGTGAATCTGTGTCTGTGTTGTGTCTGTTCGTGTTGTGTCATTTTATGTTGTTTTTGTATTGTGTCTGTATTGTGTCTGTCTGTGTCTGTGTCTCAGTCTGTGTCATCTCAATCTGTGTCTGTGTTGTGTCTCAGTCTGTGTTGTGTCTCAGTCTGTGTCTGTGTTGTGTCAGTCTGTGTTGTCTCAATCTGTGTCTGTGTTGTGTCTGTGTCTGTGTTGTCTCAATCTGTGTCTCAGTCTGTGTCATCTCAATCTGTGTCTGTGTTGTGTCAGTCTGTGGTGTTGTCTCAATCTGTGTCTGTGTCTCAGTCTGTGTCATCTCAATCTGTGTCTGTGTTGTGTCAGTCTGTGTTGTCTCAATCTGTGTTGTGTCAGTCTGTGTCGCCTCAGTCTGTGTTGTGTCAGTCTGTGTCGCCTCAGTCTGTGTTGTGTCAGTCTGTGTCGCCTCAGTCTGTGTTGTGTCAGTCTGTGTCGCCTCAGTCTGTGTTGTGTCAGTCTGTGTCGCCTCAGTCTGTGTTGTGTCAGTTTGTGTTTGTAAAGAAAAAAATAGGTAAAACCTTTGGTGGTATAAAAGGAAAAAAGTTTATGGAAACTGACATTAGTGTAGGTGAGATACTGACTCTAGTATAGGTCTGGTACTGACTCTGGTATAAGTCAGATACTGACTCTATTATAAGTCAGAGACTGACACTAGTATAGGTTTGATACTCACTCTAGTATAGGTTTGATACTGACTCTAGTATAGGTCTGATACTGACTCTAGTATAGGTCAGATACTGACACTAGTATAGGTCTGATACTCACTCTAGTATAAGTCAGATACTGACACTAGTATAAGTCTGATACTCACTCTAGTATAAGTCAGATACTGACACTAGTATAGGTTTGATGCTGACACTAGTATAGGTCTGATACTGACACTAGTATAGGTCTGATACTCACTCTAGTATAGGTCTGATACTGACTCTAGTATAGGTCTGATACTGACACTAGTATAGGTCTGATACTGACTCTAGTATAGGTCTGATACTCACTCTAGTATAGGTCTGATACTGACTCTAGTATAGGTCAGATACTGACTCTATTATAGGTCTGATACTGACACTAGTATAGGTTGGGGGGCTCCCTAGGGGCTCAGGCTACACATGTCCTGATAGAAGGGGCTCACTGGTGGCTCAGGTTACACCTGTCCTGATAGGAGGGGCTCCCTGGGGGCTCAGGCTACACCTGTCCTGATAGGAGGGGCTCCCTAGGAGCTCAGGTTACACCTGTCCTGATAGAAGGGGCTCCCTAGGGGCTCAGGTTACACCTGTCCTGATAGGAGGGGCGCCCTAGGGGCTCAGGTTACACTTGTCCTGATAGAAGGGGCTCCCTGGGGGCTCAGGTTACACCTGTCCTGAGAGGAGGGGCTCCCTAGGGGCTCAGGTTACACCTGTCCTGAGAGGAGGGGCTCCCTAGGGGCTCAGGTTACACCTGTCTTGATAGAAGGGACTCCCTAGGGGCTCAGGTTACACCTGTCCTGATAGAAGGGGCTCCCTTGTGGCTCAGGTTACACCTGTCCTGAGAGGAGGGGCTCCCTAGGGGCTCAGGTTACACCTGTCCTGATAGAAGGGGCTCCCTTGTGGCTCAGGTTACACTTGTCCTGATAGAAGGGGCTCCCTGGGGGCTCAGGTTACACCTGTCACTCCGTCTGAGCTAGTTTTGACCTACCAGAACTGAACTGACCCAGATTGTTGTCACGTCACTCTCAGCAGACTCAAAAACTTAATTTGTGAGCGCTACAACTGCTTTGTCTCTTGTGTCTATGGGAAGGGCCACAACTGCTTTGTCTCTTGTGTCTATGGGACGGGCCACAACTGCTTTGTCTCTTGTGTCTATGGGACGGGCCACAAATGCTTTGTCTCTTGTGTGTATGGGAAAGGCCATAACTGCTTTATCTCTTGTGTCTATGGGAAGGGCCACCACTGCTTTATCTCTTGTGTCTATGGGAAGGGCCACCACTGCTTTGTCTCTTGTATCTATGAGAAGGGCCACCATTCCTCGCAATTGTGAAATTGCCAATGGAACATAGAGGGATAGTTTCTCCTGAAATTAATTCTGTATCTTCTATTATTTGCCCCATAGGCGCCACCATAAACAACATGGCCACTGATCACAAGGTACTTCTGTCCCTACCCGGTTGCCCAGCGAACCACTCATTCACTATTGTGTGTTGTCAGTCTAACAAGCTCCTTCCACTGAACTCTATTCACTTCACTGGCTATGCTGTCACCCTTCACTTCACTGGTTATGCTTTCACCATTCACTTCACTGGTTATGCTGTCACCCTACACTTCACTGGCTATGCTGTCACCCTTCACTTCACTGGCTATGCTGTCACCCTTCACTTCACTGGCTATGCTGTCACCCTTCACTTCACTGGCTATGCTGTCACCATTCACTTCACTGGCTATGCTGTCACCCTTCACTTCACTGGCTATGCTGTCACCCTCCACTTCACTGGCTATGCTGTCACCCTCCACTTCACTGGCTATGCTGTCACCATTTACTTCACTGATTATGCTGTCACCATTCACTTCACTGGCTATGCTCTCACCCTTGTCAATCTCATAGTGACAGCTTGTCCCCAAATCCCTCTGCTGCTCACATCCACTACCCTCTTGTTTATGTCTCTAGCTATTACAGTCATGGGCGTATCTAAACTCCACCCCACCCCCCCCCCCCCCCCACCCCCCCGACCAAATTATGGTGACAACTAGCAGCTCCAACTTTGGCGGTTGGCTGTCTCTACTTCCTCTATCCCTCTGGATGTCTAGCCACCACCATCTGGAACAACAGTCTACACCTGTTAAATCTTGTAGACTGTTGCCCAAACCCTGAATAATAGCTACAGGTAAAACTGGGCCAAGACTGACCGTGGCTGACCTCTACTTGACCTGTGCCCAAAATATTCTATCATTGTCCCAGTTAGCCTTAGCTCACCTTGTCCCAGCTAGCCTTAGCTCACCTTGTCCCAGTTAGCCTTAGATCACCTTGTCCCAGTTAGCATTAGCTCACCTTGTCCCAGTTAGCCTTAGCTCACCTTGTCCCAGTTAGCCTTAGCTCACCTTGTCCCAGTTGGCCTTAGCTCACCTTATCCCAGCTAGCCTTATCTCACCTTGTCCCATCTAGCTTTAGCTCACCTTGGTCCCAGCTAGCCTTAGCTCACCTTGTCCTAGCTAGCCTTAGCTTGCCTTGTCCCAGTTAGCCTTAACAAACAGTTCCTGGTATTTCTTGATCCCTGACAAAGGTGTAGCTGTTGTACATGGATGTCATGTTGTTCATTTCCCTGTGTGGTACCCTATTAATGCCAGGATGGTACCCTATTAATGTCAGGGTGGTACCCTATTAATGTCTGGGTGGTACCCTATTAATGTCTGGGTGGTACCCTATTAATGTCAGTGTGGTACCCTATTAATGTCTGGGTGGTACCCTATTAATGTCAGTGTGGTACCCTATTAATGTCAGTGTGGTACCCTATTAATGTCAGTGTGGTACCCTATTAATGTCTGAGTGGTACCCTATTAATGTCTGGGTGGTACCCTATTAATGTCTGGGTGGTACCCTATTAATGTCTGAGTGGTACCCTATTAATGTCTGGGTGGTACCCTATTAATGTCTGGGTGGTACCCTATTAATGCCTGGGTGGTACCCTATTAATGTCTGGGTGGTACCCTATTAATGTCTGGGTGGTACCCTATTAATGTCAGTGTGGTACCCTATTAATGTCTGGGTGGTACCCTATTAATGTCAGTGTGGTACCTTATTAATGTCTGAGTGGTACCCTATTAATGTCTGGGTGGTACCCTATTAATGTCAGTGTGGTACCCTATTAATGTCAGTGTGGTACCCTATTAATGTCAGTGTGGTACCCTATTAATGTCTGGGTGGTACCCTATTAATGTCTGGGTGGTACCCTATTAATGTCAGTGTGGTACCCTATTAATGTCTGGGTGGTACCCTATTAATGTCTGGGTGGTACCCTATTAATGTCTGGGTGGTACCCTATTAATGTTTGGGTGGTACCCTATTAATGTCAGTGTGTTACCCTATTACTCTCTGGGTGGTACCCTATTAATGTCTGGGTGGTACCCTATTAATGTCTGGGTGGTACCCTATTAATGTCTGGGTGGTACCCTATTAATGTCAGTGTGGTACCCTATTAATGTCTGGGTGGTACCCTGTTAATGTCTGGGTGGTACCCTATTAATGTCTGGGTGGTACCCTATTAATGTCTTGGTGGTACCCTATTAATGTCTGTGTAGTACCTTATTAATGTCTGGGATGTACCCTATTAATGTCAGTGTAGTACCCTATTAATGTCTGGGTGGTACCCTATTAATGTCTGGCTGGTACCCTATTAATGTCAGGGTGGTACCCTATTAATGTCTGGGTGGTACCCTATTAATGTCTGGGTGGTACCCTATTAATGTCTGGGTGGTACCCTATTTATGTCCGGGTGGTACCCTATTAATGTCAGTGTGGTACCCTATTAATGTCAGTGTGTTACCCTATTAATGTCTGAGTGGTACCCTATTAATGTTTTGGTGGTACCCTATTAATGTCTGGGTGGTACCCTATTAATGTCAGTGTGGTACCCTATTAATGTCTGGGTGGTACCCTATTAATGTCTGTGTGGTACCCTATTTATGTCTGGGTGGTACCCTATTAATGTCAGTGGGGTACCCTATTAATGTCTGGGTGGTACCCTGTTAATGTCTGGGTGGTACCCTATTAATGTCTGGGTGGTACCCTATTAATGTCTTGGTGGTACCCTATTAATGTCTGGGTAGTACCCTATTGATATCTGGGTGGTACCCTATTAATGTCTGGGTGGTACCCTATTAATGTCTGGGTGGTACCCTATTAATGTCTGGGTGGTACCCTATTAATGTCAGTGTGGTACCCTATTAATGTCAGTGTGGTACCCTATTAATATCTGGGTGGTACCCTATTAATGTCAGTGTGGTACCCTATTAATGTCAGTGTAGTATCCTATTAATGTCTGGGTGGTACCCTATTAATGTCAGTGTGGTACCTTATTAATGTCTGGGTGGTACCATATTAATGTCTGGGTGGTACCCTGTTAATGTCTGGGTGGTACCCTATTAATGTCAGTGTGGTACCCTATTAATGTCTGGGTGGTACCCTATTAATGTCAGTGTGGTACCCTATTAATGTCTGGGTGGTACCCTATTAATGTCTGGGTGGTACCCTATTAATGTCTGAGAGGTACCCTATTAATGACAGTGTGGTACCCTATTAATGTCTGGGTGGTACACTATTAATGTCTCGGTGGTACCCTATTAATGTCTGTGTTGTACCCTATTAATGTCAGTGTGGTACCCTATTTATGTCTGGGTGGTACACTATTAATATCAGTGTGGTACCCTATTAATGTCTGGGTGGTACCCTATTAATGTCTGGGTGGTACCTTATTAATGTCTGGGTGGTACCCTTTTAATGTATGGGTGGTACTCTATTAATGGCTGGCTGGTACCCTATTAATGTCTGGGTGGTACCTTATTAATGTCTGGGGGGTAACCTATTAATGTCTGGGTGGTACCCTATTAATGTCTGGGTGGTACCCTATTAATGTCTGGGTGGTACCCTATTAATGTCTGGGTGGTACCCTATTAATGTCAGTGTGGTACCCTATTAATGTCTGGGTGGTACCCTGTTAATGTCATTGTGGTACCCTATTAATGTCTGGGTGGTACCCTATTAATGTCAGTGTGGTACCCTATTAATGTCAGTGTGGTACCCTATTAATGTCAGTGTGGTACCTTATTAATGTCTGAGTGGTACCCTATTAATGTCATTGTGGTACCCTATTATAGTCTGGGTGGTACCCTATTAATGTCTGGGTGGTACCGTATTAATGTCAGGTGGTACCCTATTAATGTCTGGGTGGTACCCTATTAATGTCAGTGTGGTACCCTATTAATGTCAGTGTGGTACCCTATTAATGTCAGTGTGGTACCCTATTAATGTCTGGGTGGTACCCTATTAATGTCTGGGTGGTACCCTATTAATGTTTGGGTGGTACCCTATTAATGTCAGTGTGTTACCCTATTACTCTCTGGGTGGTACCCTATTAATGTCTGGGTGGTACCCTATTAATGTCTGGGTGGTACCCTATTAATGTCTTTGTGGTACCCTATTAATGTCTGGGTGGTACCCTATTAATGTCTGGGTGGTACCCTATTAATGTCTTGGTGGTACCCTATTAATGTCTGTGTAGTACCTTATTAATGTCTGGGATGTACCCTATTAATGTCAGTGTGGTACCCTATTAATGTCTGGGTGGTACCCTATTAATGTCTGGCTGGTACCCTATTAATGTCAGGGTGGTACCCTATTAATGTCTGGGTGGTACCCTATTAATGTCTGGGTGGTACCCTATTAATGTCTTGGTGGTACCCTATTAATGTCTGTGTAGTACCTTATTAATGTCTGGGATGTACCCTATTAATGTCAGTGTGGTACCCTATTAATGTCTGGGTGGTACCCTATTAATGTCTGGCTGGTACCCTATTAATGTCAGGGTGGTACCCTATTAATGTCTGGGTGGTACCCTATTAATGTCTGGGTGGTACCCTATTAATGTCTGGGTGGTACCCTATTTATGTCCGGGTGGTACCTTATTAATGTCAGTGTGGTACCCTATTAATGTCAGTGTGTTACCCTATTAATGTCTGAGTGGTACCCTATTAATGTTTTGGTGGTACCCTATTAATGTCTGGGTGGTACCCTATTAATGTCAGTGTGGTACCCTATTAATGTCTGGGTGGTACCCTATTAATGTCTGTGTGGTACCCTATTTATGTCTGGGTGGTACCCTATTAATGTCAGTGTGGTACCCTATTAATGTCTGGGTGGTACCCTGTTAATGTCTGGGTGGTACCCTATTAATGTCTGGGTGGTACCCTATTAATGTCTTGGTGGTACCCTATTAATGTCTGGGTAGTACCCTATTGATATCTGGGTGGTACCCTATTAATGTCTGGGTGGTACCCTATTAATGTCTGGGTGGTACCCTATTAATGTCAGTGTGGTACCCTATTAATGTCAGTGTGGTACCCTATTAATATCTGGGTGGTACCCTATTAATGTCAGTGTGGTACCCTATTAATGTCAGT
Source organism: Ariolimax columbianus (assembly GCA_036924085.1). Lineage (NCBI taxonomy): Eukaryota > Metazoa > Mollusca > Gastropoda > Stylommatophora > Arionidae > Ariolimax > Ariolimax columbianus. The sequence continues at coordinate 97,029,802 of JAVGWX010000008.1, forward strand.
GTAGTATCCTATTAATGTCTGGGTGGTACCCTATTAATGTCAGTGTGGTACCTTATTAATGTCTGGGTGGTACCATATTAATGTCTGGGTGGTACCCTGTTAATGTCTGGGTGGTACCCTATTAATGTCAGTGTGGTACCCTATTAATGTCTGGGTGGTACCCTATTAATGTCAGTGTGGTACCCTATTAATGTCTGGGTGGTACCCTATTAATGTCTGGGTGGTACCCTATTAATGTCTGAGAGGTACCCTATTAATGACAGTGTGGTACCCTATTAATGTCTGGGTGGTACACTATTAATGTCTCGGTAGTACCCTATTAATGTCAGTGTGGTACCCTATTTATGTCTGGGTGGTACACTATTAATATCAGTGTGGTACCCTATTAATGTCTGGGTGGTACCCTATTAATGTCTGGGTGGTACCTTATTAATGTCTGGGTGGTACCCTTTTAATGTATGGGTGGTACTCTATTAATGGCTGGCTGGTACCCTATTAATGTCTGGGTGGTACCTTATTAATGTCTGGGTGGTACCCTATTAATGTCTGGGTGGTACCCTATTAATGTCCGGGTGGTACCCTATTAATGTCAGTGTGGTACCATATTAATGTCTGGGTGTGTACCATATTAATGTCTGGGTGGTACCCTATTAATGACTGGGTGGTACCCTATTAATGTCTGGGTGGTACCCTATTAATGTCTGGGTGGTACCCTATTAATGTCTGGGTGGTACCCTATTAATGTCAGTGTGGTACACTATTAATTTCTGGGTGGTACCCTATTAATTTCTGGGTGGTACCCTATTAATGTCAGTGTGGTACACTAATAATATCTGGGTGGTACCCTATTAATGTCTGAGTGGTACCCTATTAATGTTTTGGTGGTACCCTATTAATGTCTGGGTGGTACCCTATTAATGTCAGTGTGGTACCCTATTAATGTCTGGGTGGTACCCTATTAATGTCTGTGTGGTACCCTATTTATGTCTGGGTGGTACCCTATTAATGTCAGTGTGGTACCCTATTAATGTCTGGGTGGTACCCTGTTAATGTCTGGGTGGTACCCTATTAATGTCTGGGTGGTACCCTATTAATGTCTTGGTGGTACCCTATTAATGTCTGGGTAGTACCCTATTGATATCTGGGTGGTACCCTATTAATGTCTGGGTGGTACCCTATTAATGTCTGGGTGGTACCCTATTAATGTCAGTGTGGTACCCTATTAATGTCAGTGTGGTACCCTATTAATATCTGGGTGGTACCCTATTAATGTCAGTGTGGTACCCTATTAATGTCAGTGTAGTATCCTATTAATGTCTGGGTGGTACCCTATTAATGTCAGTGTGGTACCTTATTAATGTCTGGGTGGTACCATATTAATGTCTGGGTGGTACCCTGTTAATGTCTGGGTGGTACCCTATTAATGTCAGTGTGGTACCCTATTAATTTCTGGGTGGTACCCTATTAATGTCAGTGTGGTACCCTATTAATGTCTGGGTGGTACCCTATTAATGTCTGGGTGGTACCCTATTAATGTCTGAGAGGTACCCTATTAATGACAGTGTGGTACCCTATTAATGTCTGGGTGGTACACTATTAATGTCTCGGTAGTACCCTATTAATGTCAGTGTGGTACCCTATTTATGTCTGGGTGGTACACTATTAATATCAGTGTGGTACCCTATTAATGTCTGGGTGGTACCCTATTAATGTCTGGGTGGTACCTTATTAATGTCTGGGTGGTACCCTTTTAATGTATGGGTGGTACTCTATTAATGGCTGGCTGGTACCCTATTAATGTCTGGGTGGTACCTTATTAATGTCTGGGTGGTACCCTATTAATGTCTGGGTGGTACCCTATTAATGTCCGGGTGGTACCCTATTAATGTCAGTGTGGTACCATATTAATGTCTGGGTGTGTACCATATTAATGTCTGGGTGGTACCCTATTAATGACTGGGTGGTACCCTATTAATGTCTGGGTGGTACCCTATTAATGTCTGGGTGGTACCCTATTAATGTCTGGGTGGTACCCTATTAATGTCAGTGTGGTACACTATTAATTTCTGGGTGGTACCCTATTAATTTCTGGGTGGTACCCTATTAATGTCAGTGTGGTACACTAATAATATCTGGGTGGTACCCTATTAATGTCTGGGTGGTACTCTATTAATGTCTGGGTGGTACCCTATTAATGTCAGTGTGGTACCCTATTAATGTTCGAGTGGTACCCTATTAATGTCAGTGTGGTACCCTATTAATGTCTCGGTGGTACCCTATTAATGTCTGGGTGGTACCCTATTAATGTCCGTGTAGTACCCTATTAATGTAATTGTGGCACCATATTAATGTCAGTGTGGTACCCTATTAATATCAGTGTGGTACCCTATTAATGTCTGGGTGGTACCCTATTAATGTCTGGGTGGTACCTTATTAATGTCTGTGTGGTACCCTATTAATGTCAGTGTGGTACCCTATTAATGTCTGGGTGGTACCCTATTAATGTCTGCGTGGTACCCTATTAATTTCAGTGTGGTACCCTATTAATGTCAATGTTTTACTCTATTAATGTCAGTGTGGTACCCTATTAATGTCAGTGTGGTCAGGTCAGGTCAGGTCATCCAGTAACCGGTGAGGTCGTTGGGGCACACATGAAAACATCCTCACAACTCCACGCCATCCCTCTCTGTCAGATGCAGCTGCCTGTGACTCTTCTGGTCGGATACTGGTCCATTCTTTTATGTTGTCTTCCCATCTCTTTTTGGGCCGGCCTCTTCGTCGTCTGCCATGCACCTTTCTGTGGAGGATTGTGTTTGCAAGACCATTTGATCTCGATATGTGACCGTACCAAGTGAGTTTCCTTCTTTTGACAGTTGCCAAGAGATCTTCGAAAGGCCCTATTGCCGTCGTAATTCTATTTCGGATTTCCTCATTTGTAACTCGATCTTTGTACGTGACGTTTAAAAGTCTTCGGAAACATCTCATCTCCAAGGCCTGTATCCTTCGTTGAATGTCAGCTGTAACTGTCCATGTCTCACACGCATAGAGAAATATTGACAGGACCAGTGTACGCATTAATCTGATTTTCGTGCATAGTGCTAACCGTTTATCTTGCCAGATTTTGTTAAGCCGTGCAAGCGCCGCTATTGTCTGTGCTATTTTGGCCAATACTTCACATTTTCATCCTTCATCACTGACAATCGACCCAAGATATTTAAAACAGTCAACTACTTTGAGTTCTTGACCGTTTGCTTTTATCTTGCTGTTGAAGCCCGTAGCGTTGTTTGTCATTAGTTTTGTCTTTCCATGCGTTTATCTCCATACCATAGTCAAGAGTTGTTTCATCGAGCCTTCTGACCCATTCCTGGAGTTCTGCTTCTGAACCCGCCAACCCGTCGATATCATCTGCAAAACGAAGGTTAGTAATCGTTCGGCCCCCTATCTTGACAGCACCAACGTGACCTCCAAGTGCCTCACTCATAATTCCTTCAAGGAATATATTGAAAAGAGTTGGGGAGAGTGTACACCCCTGTCTCACACCAACTGATGTGCGAAACCAGTCTCCTCGCCTCCCATTCACAAGAACTGCGTTAGACGCCTTGTTATACAGGTGTTCAAGGACCGTTATAATATTTCCGTTGATATTATACATCCTCATGGTTGCCCAAAGCGCTTTATGCCATACCCTATCAAACGCCTTCTTAAAATCCACAAACACATGATACAGTGTTTGCTGCTGTTCTAGATATTTCTCGCTTAGCAGCCTTAAATTAAATATCTGTTCTGTAGTGCTTCTTCCCTGTCTGAACCCTGCTTGCTCCTCGGCAATAATGTTCTCTGCTTGGGGTTTCAATCGGTCTAGGATTAATCTAAGCATGACCTTGCTAGCGGGGCTAATGAGGCTTATTGTTCTGTAATTTTGGCACAGCTTTAGGTTTCCAGACTTATGTAGCGGTATAACTATTGATTTCGTCCATAAGTCCGGCCAGTTTCCTGTCGCCCATATTTTGTTACAGATGTGTGTCAGGCCTTCCACCACTACCTCTCCACCTGCTTGTAAGAGCTCTGCTGGTATATTGTCCACGCCGGCCGCCTTCCCTCTTCTCAATGTCTTTACCGCTGCAATTACCTCTTCCTTCGTTATCAGTTGGTTATCCTCTATATTTGTTGGTGTTGAGGTGAATGTTTTCTCAGGTTTGTTTCGCCCTTCATAGTTGTATAGCTCAGAACAGTACTCTGTCCATCGTGCCAGTACGTCATTTCCCTCAATGAGACACTTGACGTTTTTATCATGAATCATAAGGTTCCTGCTTTGTCTTGGTGTTACCAGTTCTTTGACCACCTTGTATGCTCCTTTAGCATCATTTCTGTTTAGTCTCTCTTCGATGTTTGCGCATTGCTCACATATCCACGCTTCTTTCGCCTCTCTCCTCTTTTGTTGTATGGCTTTCTTGACCTCTTTATAACTGCCGACCTCCTCCGGTGGGTGATTATGATTTTTCAGTGACCTTCTTTTATCACACAGATCTAGAATGTCTTTGGTCACCCGTGGCTTCTTTTTTGTTTGGTAGCATCCCAGGATCTCTGTTGCAGTATCTATGAGAGCTGCATTAAGAGACTCTGTAACTGTATCTGTATCCAGTTCCTCTCTGAGAGCCAACAGTGGCGCAAATCTCCCTCCTACCCTTGCTTGGAACACTTCAGTGATTTTTGGGTCTATTAGTTTGTCCAGGTCAAACTTTAGCCTGGTCACATCCTTCTTTGCGACTCCCTTCAATCGCAGACGCATGATCATCATAACCAGATCGTGGTCGCTTCCTATGTCAGCTCCGGGGAAACTTCTTGTTTTGTCGGTGATGATGCTCGATCGGAACCTCCTCTGGACCAGTATATAGTCGATCTGGCTATGCACTTCATTGCTTGGGTTATGCCATGTCCAGCGTCTCGACGACTTGTTTAACCCAAACGTATTTGCCACCAACTGCTGGTTGCATCTTACAAATTCTAGGAGTCTGAGGCCCCGGTCATTGGTTTCTTTATTTCCGTATGGTCCACATGTTCCCCTCCAGTCATGGACTGCATCTTCTCCAATTTTTGCATTTCAATCACCCTGGACTACCAATATGTCTTTTTTTGGCGTTTCATGTATCAGACTTTGAATTGATCATAGAATACCTCAATTTCACAATCTTCGTAGTCTGCAGTGGGTGCGTAGCACTGTATTATGGTAATATTAAACGGTGATGCCTTTAACCGTAAGGTGATAAAACGGCTAGATATTGGGCGGCAACCCAATATGCATCTGGCTGTGTCTTTATGCACCAGTATCCCTTCTCCGTGTAGATGTTTGTCTTCCCTGCCACTGAAGTAGAACTTGTGGCCCTCCTCCGTGGTAAACTCTCCAAAGCTTTTCCATCGAGCCTCGCACATACCAAGGATGTTCCATCGGTAGTTCTTCATCTCGTTTGCATTGCACACATTGTCAGTGTGGTACCCTATGAATGTCTGGGTGGTACCCTATTAATGTCTGGGTGGTACCCTATTAATGTCAGTGGGGTACCCTATTAATGTTAGTGGGGTACCCTATTAATGTCATTGTGGTACCCTATTAATGTCAGTGTGGTACCCTATTAATGTCAGTGTGGTACCCTATTAATGTCTGGGTGGTACCCTATTAATGTCAGTGTGGTACCCTATTAATGTCAGTGTGGTACCCTATTAATGTCAGTGTGGTACCCTATTAATGTCAGTGTGGTACCCTATTAATGTCAGTGTGGTACCCTATTAATGTCTGGGTGGTACCCTATTAATGTCATTGTGGTACCCTATTAATGTCAGTGGGGTACCCTATTAATGTCTGGGTGGTACCCTATTAATGTCTGGGTGGTACCCTATTAATGTCAGTGTGGTACCCTATTAATGTCTGGGTGGTACCCTATTAATGTCAGTGTGGTACCCTATTAATGTCTGGGTGGTACCCTATTAATGTCAGTGGGGTACCCTATTAATGTCTGGGTGGTACCCTATTAATGTAAGTGGGGTACCCTATTAATGTCTGGGTGGTACCCTATTGATGTCTGGGTGGTACCCTATTAATGTTAGTGTAGTACCCTATTAATGTCAGTGTGGTACCCTATTAATGTCTGGGTGGTACCCTATTAATGTCTGGGTGGTACCCTATTAATGTCTGGGTGGTACCCTATTAATGTCTGGGTGGTACCCTATTAATGTCAGTGTGGTACCCTATTAATGTCAGTGTGGTACCCTATTGATATCTGGGTGGTACTCTATTAATGTTTGGGTGGTACCCTATTAATGTCTGGGTGGTACCCTATTAATGTCTGAGTGGTACCCTATTAACGTCTCGGTGGTACCCTATTAAAGTGTGGGTGTACCCTATTAATGTCAGTGTGGTACCCTATTAATGTCAGTGTGGTACCCTATTAATGTCATTGTGGTACCCTATTAATGTCAGTGGGGTACCCTATTAATGTCTGGGTGGTACCCTATTAATGTCAGTGTGGTACCCTATTAATGTCAGTGTGGTACCCTATTAATGTCAGTGTGGTACCCTATTAATGTCATTGTGGTACCCTATTAATGTCAGTGGGGTACCCTATTAATGTCTGGGTGGTACCCTATTAATGTCAGTGTGGTACCCTATTAATGTCTGGGTGGTACCCTATTAATGTCTGGGTGGTACCCTATTAATGTCAGTGTGGTAGCCTATTAATGTCAGTGTGGTACCCTATTGATTAATGGGTGGTACCCTATTAATGTCTGGGTGGTACCCTATTAAAGTCTCGGTGGTACCCTATTAATGTTTGGGTGGTACCCTATTAATGTCAGTGTGGTACCCTATTAATGTCAGTGTGGTTCCCTATTAATGTCAGTGTGGTACCCTATTAATGTCTGGGTGGTACCCTATTAATGCCTGGGTGGTACCCTATTAATGTCTGGGTGGTACCCTATTAATGTCAATGTGGTACCCTAATAATGTCAGTGTGGTACCCTATTAATTTCATTGGGGTACCCTATTAATGTCTGGGTGGTACCTATTAATGCCAGTGGGGTACCCTATTAATGTCTGGGTGGTACCCTATTAATGTCAGTGGGGTACCCTATTAATGTCAGTGGGGTACCCTATTAATTTCAGTGTGGTACCCTATTAATGTCATTGTGGTACCCTATTAATGTCAGTGGGGTACCCTATTAATGTCTGGGTGGTACCCTATTAATGTCAGTGTGGTACCCTATTAATGTCAGTGTGGTACCCTATTAATGTCAGTGTGGTACCCTATTAATGTCATTGGGGTACCCTATTAATGTCAGTGGGGTACCCTATTAATGTCTGGGTGGTACCCTATTAATGTCAGTGTGGTACCCTATTAATGTCTGGGTTGTTCCCTATTAATGTCAGTGAGGTACCCTATTAATGTCAGTGCGGTACCCTATTGATATATGCGTGGTACCCTATTAATGTCTGGGTGGTACCCTATTAATGTCTGGGTGGTACCCTATTAATGTCTTGGTGGTACCCTATTAATGTTTGGGTGGTACCCTATTAATGTCAGTGTGGTACCCTATTAAAGTCAGTGTGGTTCCCTATTAATGTCTGGGTGGTACCCTATTAATGCCTAGGTGGTACCCTATTAATGTCTGGGTGGTACCCTATTAATGTCAATGTGGTACCCTATTAATGTCAGTGTGGTACCCTATTAATTTCATTGGGGTACCCTATTAATGTCTGGGTGGTACCCTATTAATGCCAGTGGGGTACCCTATTAATGTTTGGGTGGTACCCTATTAATGTCAGTGTGGTTCCCTATTAATGTCAGTGTGGTACCCTATTAATGTCTGGGTGGTACCCTATTAATGTCTGGGTGGTACCCTATTAATGTCAATGTGGTACCCTATTAATGTCAGTGTGGTACCTTATTAATTTCATTGGGGTACCCTATTAATGTCTGGGTGGTACCCTATTAATGCCAGTGGGGTACCCTATTAATGTCTGGGTGGTACCTTATTAATGCCAGTGGGGTACCCTATTAATGTCTGGGTGGTACCCTATTAATGTCAGTGGGGTACCCTATTAATGTCAGTGTGGTACCCTATTAATGTCAGTGTGGTACCCTATTAATGTCAGTGTAGTACCCTATTAATGTCTGGGTGGTACCCTATTAATGTCAGTGGGGTACCCTATTAATGTCAGTGTGGTACAATATTAATGTCAGTGTGGTACCCTATTAATGTCAGTGTGGTACCCTATTAATGTCTGGGTGGTACCCTATTAATGTCTGGGTGGTATCCTATTAATGTCAGTGTGGTACCCTATTAATGTCAGTGTGGTACCCTATTAATGGCAGTGTGGTACCCTATTAATGTCTGGGTGGTACCCTATTAATGTCAGTGTGGTACCCTATTAATGTCAGTGTGGTACCCTATTAATGTCAGTGTGGTACCCTATTAATGTCTGGGTGGTACCCTATTAATGCCAGTTGGGTACCCTATTAATGTCTGGGTGGTACCCTATTAATGCTTTTATCAACTTCAACTATTGTTCCATTCTAGGACCTAATCGGACTGAAAGAGCTCAACGAGAGTGGACGTCTGACATTACTGGTGTCACCAACAGACCATCTCCGTTTTACAGACGCCTGGTTCGAAGCCAACATTTTAAAATTCTTAAAGTGATAGATTTATGGATACTTGGCTCATTGCCAATATTCTAAGGTCTTTCATGAAATGTTGGTCATCAGACGTCTGTCATGAGATGTCTGTCATGAGATGTCTGTCATGAGATGTCTGTCAGTTTGTAACTTTCATTGATTCTTGTTTTTTTTTGGGAGGATGGAAATATTAATTTTATGATTGAAGTATCTTGTCCTCTATTTATGATTGAAGTATCTTGTCCTCTATTTATGATTGAAGTATCTTTTCCTCTATGATTGAAGTATCTTGTCATCTATGATTGATGTATTGTGTCTTGTCCTCTATGATTGAAGTATATTGTCCTCTATGATTGAAGTATCTTGTCCTCTATGATTGAAGTATTTTGTCCTCTATGATTCATGTATCTTGTCCTCTATGATTGAAGTATCTTGTCCTCTATGATTGAAGTATCTTGTCCTCTATGATTGAAGTATCTTGTCTTCTATGATTTAAGTATCTTGTCTTCTATGATTTAAGTATCTTGTCCTCTATGATTGAAGTATCTTGTCCTCTATACTAATGATTGAAGTATCTTGTCATCTATGATTGAAGTATTTTGTCCTCTATATTTATGATTGAAGTATCTTTTCCTCTATGATTTAAGTATCTTGTCCTATATGATTGAAGTATCTTGTCCTCTATGATTGAAATATCTTGTCCTCTATGATTGAAGTATCTTGTCCTCTGTGATTAAAGTATATTGTCCTCTATGATTGAAGTATCTTGTCCTCTATGATTGAAGTATCTTGTCCTCTGTGATTAAAGTATATTGTCCTCTATGATTGAAGTATCTTGTCCTCTATATTTATGATTGAAGTATCTTGTCATCTATGATTGACGTATCTTGTCCTCTATATTTATGACTGAAGTATCTTGTCCTCTATGATTGAAGTATCTTGTCCTCTATGATTGAAGTATATTGTCCTCTATGATTGAAGTATCTTGTACTCTATAATTATGATTGAAGTATCTTGTCTTCTATTATTGAAGTATCTTGTCCTCTGTGATTGAAGTATCTTGTCCTCTATGATTGAAGCATCTTGTCCTCTATGATTGAAGTATCTTCTCCTCTATGATTAATGTATCTTGTCCTCTATATTTATGATTGAAGTATCTTGTCCTCTTTTTATGATTGAAGTATCTTGTCCTCTATTTATGATTGAAGTATCTTGTCCTCTATGATTCAATTATCTTCTCCTCTATGATTAATGTATCTTGTCCTCTATATTTATGATTGAAGTATCTTGTCCTCTATTTATGATTGAAGTATCTTGTCCTCTATTTATGATTGAAGTATCTTGTCATCTATGATTGAAGTATCTTGTCCTCTATTTATGATTGAAGCATCTTGTCATCTATGATTGAAGTATCTTGTCCTCTATTTATGATTGATGTATCTTCACATCTATGATTGAAGTATCTTGTCCTCTATTTATGATTGAAGTATCTTGTCCTCTATTTATGATTGAAGTATCTTGTCATCTATGATTGAAGTATCTTGTCCTCTATTTATGATTGAAGCATCTTGTCATCTATGATTATTGTATCTTGTCCTCTATTTATGATTGAAGTATCTTTTCATCTATGATTGAAGTATATTGTCCTCTATTTATGATTGAAGTATCTTTTCATCTATGATTGAAGTATCTTGTCCTCTATTTATGATTGAAGCATCTTGTCCTCTATGATTGAAGTATCTTGTCCTCTATGATTGAAGTATCTTGTCCTCTATGATTGAAGTATCTTGTCCTCTATGATTGAAGTATCGTCTCCTCTATTTATGATTGAAGTATCTTGTCCTCTATGATTGAAGTATCTTGTCCTCTATGATTGAAGTATCTTGTCATCTATGAATGAAGAATCTTGTCCTCTATGATTGAAGTATGTTGTCCTCTATGATTGAAGTATCTTGTCCTCTATATTTATGATTGAAGTATGTCCTCTATGATTGAAGTATCTTGTCCACTATGATTGAAGTATCTTATCCTCTATGATTGAAGTATCTTGTCCTCTATATTTATGATTGAAGTATGTCCTCTATGATTGAAGTATCTTGTCCTCTATGATTGAAGTATCTTGTCCTCTATGATTGAAGTATCTTGTCCTCTATATTTATGATTGAAGTATGTCCTCTATGATTGATTGGGTTTCAGTTTTGTATCATCAAAGGGTTTTTGTTTGTATCATCAATGGGTTTCTGTTTGTATTATCAATGGGTTTCTGTTTGTATCATCAATGGGTTTCTGTTTGTATTATCAATGGGTATCTGTTTGTATCATCAATTGGTTTCTGTTTGTATCATCAATGGGATTCTGTTTGTATCATCAATGAATTTCTGTTTGTAACATCAATGGGTTTCTGTTTGTATCATCCAGGGGTTGTTATGACCCACCCTATTGTGTTGCAATATTTCCAGCTGGGAGCCACAAACAAAATTGGTTGACTGTTGTCATAAAATTAACTTCATTATACTGATTTAGTAGGCTCTACAGAATCTGTATACAACCAGTTTGTTTCAGTTCACCGATACTAAAAAGGACTGTGATCATCCAATCCATTTTTGAGTACATTAATTATCCCTGCCTCCACTACCTTCCCATGACAATGCATTCCAAGCATTCACCACTCTCTGACTAAAAATAGATTTCCTAATATCTAATATGGACCTCTCTTTAGTCAGCTTGTAGCTATGCCCTCTTGTTATTGTAGGTGGCTGTATTTTGAAAAACTTGTTATAGTCTAATTTATCCATTCCTCTGATCATCTTATAAACCTGTATTAAGTCACCACGAATTCTTCCCTTTTCTAGACACTGTAAGCCAGTTTTTCTGAGCCTTTCCTCGAAGCTGTAATTATGGAATCCCACTATCAGCTTTGTTCCTTTGTTATGTATCCTTTCCAGCATGTTTATATCGCCTCTATGATAATGACTTCACACCTGTACACAGTACTCCATTCAAGGTCTAACGAAAGCTTTATACAGTTTGACTATCACCTCATTGCTCCTATGTTTAATATTTCTTTTTATCATACCTAACATTGCATTTGCCTTTTTCACAGCTACCTGAACTTGCTCACTCACCTTACCTGTATGATCTATTATAACCCCTAGGTCCCTTTCCTTTTCTATCTTTCTAATATTGTTCTCTCCCATTCTGTAATTATGTTCCATATTATATATACATCACCATTATGTATCCATTACAGACCATTATCGAATTTTATGGATGAGACACTACAGCATAGTTTTGTGTCATCAGCAAATTTTGCAATCATGGATTTGATATTACTGTCCAAATGGTTTATATATGTCAAGTACAAAATTGGTCCCAAAACCGAGCCCTGTGGCACTGCACTTTTCACTTCACTCCACTCAGAGTACTGCTTATTTATGCCCTCCCTCTGCCTTCTTCCCATTAACCAATTTTCAATCCATTTGGCTATTTCCCCAACTATTCCATGTGATTTTAACTTTCGAAATAATCTTTGATGAGATACTCTGTCAGAGGCCTTTGCAAATTCTAGATACATAACATCCACTGGATCCCTTTTATCTATCATTTTGGTAACCTCCTCCATGAATTCTAATAGATTTGTTAAGCACGATCTCCCTCTAGTAAACCAATGCTGACTATTTCTGATTAGATTAAACTTGTCTAATGCAATATATTTTCTTCGATTATTGACTCTAACAATTTACAGACTATGCTCGTTAAACTCAACGGTGTATAATTTGCTGGATTTGATTTTTTTTTCCCTTTTTGAATTAGGGGATCACTTCTGCATCTTTCCAATCCCCCTGGAACAATCCATTTTGCAAGTGATTGAGAACATAATATAGCCAATGGTTTTGTTAGTTGGTGTCTAATTTCAAACAGCAATTTTGGATGAATACCATCTTGATTTTGAGATGTTTCATCCACAAATGCAACTTTTTAACAACCCATTCAAGTGCACACTGTAGTCTCAACCAGCAGAACTACAACTACAGTAATGTGAGCTCCAACGTGACCCATTCCTCAACACAACATAAGCAACTGGAGCTGATGTGCGGAAATTACTACCAAAGGAACATTACCCACTTCTGAGAAAATGGGTCCTAAAAGTGTGCTCTATATTTGGTAGCACAGATCTTTGTGAGAGAACATTTTCATCCATGGAACTTATCAAATCCAAGACAAAAAAACAGATTAACTGACTCTCTATCATCCCATGCTGTCAGAATTACTATCTCACAAATTGAAGCAGACTTCAAATCACTGGTGAAAAGTTTTGATAAGTCACACTCTTCACAATGAAATACCACACAAATATATGTTTAAAATAAATAATTACATGTTATATTACAAAACAAATTAAAACAACAGATTTATTCTATGTTTTAAGAAAGTGATTTCAGTCTGAAGACTGGTATACATGTCTTGGAAGATGTACAGTACAGTAGTTTGCCGTTGCTTTCTGTACATGGTTCATTATAAATGTAAAACTAAATTTCAAAATGTTATTTGTTAAGGATGTTATAGATCTAGCCCTCGGCCAACCTTAGCCTGGTCACCACTGATGTAGACTGTGCCAAAGTACTGATTGAATCAATTAGCAGCATTCTTATTCTCACTTATTATTTGTCCTGTGTTGACATTCTGTGTGGTACTACCCTTACTGTACATGTGTAGCCAAGTTCTTTTGTGTACATGTGTAGCCAAGCCAAATTATGTGTGTACATGTGTGTCCAAGGATAGCATATGAAAAACAATAAGTGAGAATAGGGAGTAGCTAACCTACTCAATCAGTACTTTGGCTTTGGCACAGTCTACACAAAAAAGGACTGCTCTAAGATCACAGAGCCTATAGATATTTTCTAAAGAGACATGACACAGCGGGATTAAGATCAATCTGCATTGTATTACGACGACATGTCTTCGCTGGACAATGTGTATTTATGTGAAATTCAAGAAGTTTCAAATTCCAGGATGTGTTGCCAATAGTGATAACTAGTTTATGCAAAGAGCCTCAAAATGGAAAATGTAGGAAGCTAGCAAGAACATATTCACGGCTGTGTTGATAAATAAACCGGACCTTCGCGACTGGTTTTGCGAAGCGTAACAGCGCAGAACTACAAATAACTGCAGACGATGATTAAGGGGATTGACTCTCGTGGCAATAAGAGGGGCAACGTTACATAACGATGAAACAATGTCGTGGCAATAAGAGGAGCAACGTTACATAACGATGAAACAATGTCGTGGCAATAAGAGGGGCAACGTTACAGGGCATAACGATGAAACAATGTTGTGGCAATAAGAGGGGCAATGTTACATAACGATGAAACAATGTCGTGGCAATAAGAGGGGCAACGTTACATAACGATGAAACAATGTTCAAAATAGCTACCTGGAATATTTGTGGAATAGGAGATGGAGAGATAGAACTTGTCGAATTTATGATTAGAAAAGATAAAGCAATTTTAGGGATAGCCGATGTCAAGAGAAAGGAACAGGGTGTAATACATAAAAACTATAGACTTGTGTAGAGTGGAAGACAGCCTGTGGATGATAATAAACACGGAGTTGGTTTCATTGTGACTCCAGCTACATTCCTACTTGAAGCAGACTATGCATCCGGAGATTCATCAGGGGAATCATCAAGGAGATTCATCAGGAGAAAGCAGGAGAATCATCAGGGGAATCAGCAGGAGAATCAGCAGGAGAATCAGCAGGAGAATCAGCAGGAGAATCAGCAGGAGAATCAGCAGACTATGCATCAGGAGAATCAGAAGGGGAATCAGCAGGAGAATCAGCAGACTATCCATCAGGAGAATCAGCAGGGGAATCAGCAGGAGAAATATCAGACTAAACCAAGGTGGACAACAGCCAACATACATCCAGAGTAACGCCGCCTGTAATGACATACAAAGAAGAAGAAAGAATGGAGTAAATCGATGACCTAAGCACTATTATTGATGAAGTTAAAGATACAGACAGTCTGTATGTTCTGTGGGATTTCAATGCGAGAGCGGGAGAATGAAGAACACTATGGGAACATAAATAGGACAGTTTAGCGACAAAACGACCAAATGTAATGGCAACGGGGAGCAAGTTCTTGGCTATGTGCAAACATGATCTAATTATCGGTAATACTTTCTATCAACACCACAGAAGTCAAATACTTTCTATCAACACCACAGAAGTCAATTAATCACCTGGTATAGATGGAACAACTTGAACCAAGCATCCCAGATAGATTTTATACTAACAAGAAAGAGTGAGAGATGGAGAGTCAGAGGTTCCAAAGCGATGTTCTAATCCACTCTAACCATAGGCCTCCGATACAATCCAACTTGTACAAGCCCTAAGAAGACAAGCACACACAAAATAAATATAGAGAAACTAAAACATACAGAAATTGCTGAAATAATAGAGTAAGAGGTCGAAGCTTCCTATAACACTCTAACAAGCAACATAGAAGGATAGGTCGAAGCCTCCTATAACACTCTAACAAGTACAAGCAACAGAAGGAGAGGTCGAAGCCTCCTATAACACTCTAACAAGTACAAGCAACATAGAAGGAGAGGTCGAAGCCTCCTATAACACTCTAACAAGTACAAGCAACATAGAAGGAGAGGTCGAAGCCTCCTATAACACTCTAACAAGTACAAGCAACATAGAAGGAGAGGTCGAAGCCTCCTATAACACTCTAACAAGTACAAGCAACATAGAAGGATAGGTCGAAGCCTCCTATAACACTCTAACAAGTACAAGCAACATAGAAGGAGAGGTCGAAGCCTCCTATAACACTCTAACAAGTACAAGCAACATAGAAGGAGAGGTCGAAGCCTCCTATAACACTCTAACAAGTACAAGCAACATAGAAGGAGAGGTCGAAGCCTCCTATAACACTCTAACAAGTACAAGCAACATAGAAGGAGAGGTCGAAGCCTCCTATAACACTCTAACAAGTACAAGCAACATAGAAGGAGAGGTCGAAGCCTCCTATAACACTCTAACAAGTACAAGCAACATAGAAGGAGAGGTCGAAGCCTCCTATAACACTCTAACAAGTACAAGCAACATAGAAGGTGAGTGGCAATTTTTCAAAGCTACAGTCAAAGAGGAATAGGGACTCAAAAAGCTTGGCACACAAGATGGTGGAATGGAGAAGCCAACAGTTCCACACAAGATGGTGGAATGGAGAAGTCAACAGTTCCACGCAAGAAATGTTATCACAAATGGCAGAAATAAGAAACCAAGGAAGATTACAACGCAAGAAAAAGCAACAACAACAAAAATTACAAATTGCAAAATTTGATTCGTGGACAAATAGCAAACTTATGTACATCTATCTATCTGTGTGCCTGCCTGCCTACCTACCTACCTAACCTACCTATTTATCTATCTATCTATCTATCTACAGTCTACTTATGTCGTGGGGATGTGCGACTTTCTTCGTTTCATATTTTTTTGGGCAGGTGACTTGCCAGGTCAATCCCAGCATGTTAGCCCCTGGAATATACGACTGCATGTGTTTGAGACTGGTGGAGGCATAAATTAGAGCAAGGTAGACCCGCAGCCTGTTCGGCGCCATCTAAGCCACAGAACCAAGACCTGTTATGGCCACACAGTCCCCTTTTTATTTTGCGCATATTCTCTGTTGGGCGAGAATCCCTAGAATAATTTCAGTAAATTTACTCGAATTTTGCTGGAGCAGTGGCCGTTAGGCCTACTCTTTTCGATTTCCAACTGCTCAGGTATTTTTTATGTGCACGCCACTGCAAACACCTTACCTAGAGACCACTGGGTCCCCCGCCCCCACCTCGAGACCACTGGCCAATAGAAGTAAACTATGGATTCCAAGGTCATCTCCTAAGTAACATCAGCGCCCTATATCAGGGCAGACAAGTGCAGCAAGAACAGAAGGCAAGTTGGAGTGGTTCCCCCTTTCATCAGGCGTCAGACAGGGTTGTGTAGTCTCATCACTCCTCTCATCAGACAGGGTTGTGTTGTCTCATCACTCCTCTCATCAGACAGGGTTGTGTTGTCTCATCACTCCTCTCATCAGACAGGGTTGTGTTGTCTCATCACTCCTCTCATCAGACAGGGTTGTGTTGTCTCATCACTCCTCTCATCAGACAGGGTTGTGTAGTCTCATCACTCCTCTCATCAGACAGGGTTGTGTTGTCTCATCACTCCTCTCATCAGACAGGGTTGTGTTGTCTCATCACTCCTCTCATCAGACAGGGTTGTGTTGTCTCATCACTCCTCTCATCAGACAGGGTTGTGTTGTCTCATCACTCCTCTCATCAGACAGGGTTGTGTTGTCTCATCACTCCTCTCATCAGACAGGGTTGTGTTGTCTCATCACTCCTCTCATCAGGCAGGGTTGTGTAGTCTCATCACTCCTCTCATCAGACAGGGTTGTGTTGTCTCATCACTCCTCTCATCAGACAGGGTTGTGTTGTCTCATCACTCCTCTCATCAGACAGGGTTGTGTTGTCTCATCACTCCTCTCATCAGACAGGGTTGTGTTGTCTCATCACTCCTCTCATCAGGCAGGGTTGTGTTGTCTCATCACTCCTCTCATCAGGCAGGGTTGTGTAGTCTCATCACTCCTCTTTGTCCCTTATATGAACACAGTCAGCCATGGGGCACACACAGAACAGGCAATACCAACCAATTACTCTTTACAGACGGCCAGTGTTTGGTTTGATCCACTCTAAGAAACAAAACATACAAAGTCATATTGACTCACTCTACTTGACTCACTCTATTTGACTCACTCATCACTCTACTTGACTCACTCTACTTGACTCACTCTACTTGACTCACTCTATTTGACTCACTCATCACTCTACTTGACTCACTCTACTTTACTCACTCTATTTGACTCACTCATCACTCTACTTGACTCACTCTACTTGACTCACTCTACTTGACTCACTCTATTTGACTCACTTGACTCACTCTACTTGACTCACTCTACTTGACTCACTCTATTTGACTCACTCATCACTCTACTTGACTCACTCTACTTGACTCACTCTACTTGACTCACTCTATTTGACTCACTTGACTCACTCTACTTGACTCACTCTACTTGACTCACTCTACTTGACTCACTCTATTTGACTCACTCATCACTCTACTTGACTCACTCTACTTGACTCACTCTATTTGACTCACTCATCACTCTACTTGACTCACTCTATTTGACTCACTTGACTCACTCTACTTGACTCACTCTATTTGACTCACTCATCACTCTACTTGACTCACTCTATTTGACTCACTCATCACTCTACTTGACTCACTCTACTTGACTCACTCTATTTGACTCACTCATCACTCTACTTGACTCACTCTATTTGACTCACTTGACTCACTCTACTTGACTCACTCTACTTGAATTGTCAAAAGTATGATATGAATATCAATATATCAAAAACAGAGACAATTAATATATGTTGTTGTTGTTTCGAATGCCCATAATGAGTAGGTTTATCCTTCTGTGTGCCCTGCGTCATCCAGCCGGTTGTGCTATGCTTGACTTCATCTGTGGGTCGCTC
Source organism: Ariolimax columbianus (assembly GCA_036924085.1). Lineage (NCBI taxonomy): Eukaryota > Metazoa > Mollusca > Gastropoda > Stylommatophora > Arionidae > Ariolimax > Ariolimax columbianus. Next base: position 97,048,073 of record JAVGWX010000008.1, read on the forward strand.
ACTACTATGGGGATCGATTAATATAGGTAGAAATGCACACCACACTTGATACTCATGTGAATGAAACAAAAATAAAGCAGGTACAAGAATTTAGGTATTTGAGAGCTGTTTTTACTGAGAATGGCAGACTCGATAGAGAGATAGAGAGGAGGGTGCAGAGGGCAACCACTGTCACCTACCAGCTGTCTCCACTACTAAGACACCCCACGATTGCCCTCCAAGCAAGAAAGCAGCTGATAAATAATATCTCCATCCCAAACCTGTGCTACCAGTGCCAGACATGGGCATTGGATAAGGCCCAGGAACGAAAGATAGCCACCTGCGAAATGTGGTGTCTACGAAAGGTCGCTAACAACCCCAGAAGAGACAGTCACAAACACAAGTATTCGGGAGAAGGTTGGAACAATTCCCTGCCTACAGTACATAGAGCAACAGAGAATGAATTGGTTTGGTCACATTATGAGAATGCAACCTTCCACAGGAGAACATCAGCAAAAATGGCAAGAGGTAGACCGAGGAAAAGGTGGATAGACTGCGTAAAAGAGACCTGCCATAAAATGGGGAAAAATGTTACACAGGCCACGAGAGAGGCAAAAGACAAATACATACTATAACACTGGGCTACAACCCGGTAGAAATTAAGACGACACTAGGCTACAACCCGGTAGAAAGTGAGACGACACTAGGCTACAACCCGGTAGAAAGTGAGACGACACTAGGCTACAACCCAGTAGAAAGTTGACGACACTGGGCTACAACCCAGTAGAAAGTTGACGACACTGGGCTACACCCTGGTAGAAAGTGAGACGACACTGGGCTACAACCTGGTAGAAAGTGAGACGACACTGGGTTACAACCCAGTAGAAAGTGAGACGACACTGGGTTACAACCCAGTAGAAAGTGAGATGACACTGGGCTACAACCCAGTAGAAAGTGAGACGACACTGGGCTACAACCCAGTAGAAAGTGAGACGACACTGGGCTACAACCTGGTAGAAAGTGAGACGACACTGGGCTACAACCTGGTAGAAAGTGAGACGACACTGGGTTACAACCCAGTAGAAAGTGAGACGACACTGGGTTACAACCCAGTAGAAAGTGAGATGACACTGGGCTACAACCCAGTAGAAAGTGAGACGACACTGGGCTACAACCCAGTAGAAAGTGAGACGACACTGGGCTACAACCTGGTAGAAAGTGAGATGACACTGGGCTACAACCTGGTAGAAAGTGAGACGACACTGGGTTACAACCCAGTAGAAAGTGAGACGACACTGGGTTACAACCCAGTAGAAAGTGAGATGACACTGGGCTACAACCCAGTAGAAAGTGAGACGACACTGGGCTACAACCCAGTAGAAAGTGAGACGACACTGGGCTACACCCTGGTAGTGAGACGACACTGGGCTACAACCTGGTAGTGAGACGACACTGGGCTACAACCTGGTAGTGAGACGACACTGGGCTACAACCTGGTAGTGAGACGACACTGGGCTACAACCTGGTAGTGAGACGACACTGGGCTACAACCTGGTAGTGAGACGACACTGGGCTACAACCTGGTAGTGAGACGACACTGGGCTACAACCTGGTAGTGAGACGACACTGGGCTACAACCTGGTAGTGAGACGACACTGGGCTACAACCTGGTAGTGAGACGACACTGGGCTACAACCTGGTAGTGAGACGACACTGGGCTACAACCTGGTAGTGAGACGACACTGGGCTACAACCCGGTAGAAAGTGAGATGACACTGGGCTACAACCCGGTAGAAAGTGAGATGACACTGGGCTACAACCTGGTAGTGAGACGACACTGGGCTACAACCTGGTAGTGAGACGACACTGGGCTACAACCCGGTAGAAAGTGAGATGACACTGGGCTACAACCCGATAGAAAGTGAGACATGAAGGAGAATAATAGTTTTAACAAAGATTGGAGGTTGAAAGTGGATAAATGTCCAGGTCAAAATGGTATTAATCCATAATTGCTGTTTGAAAAAAGAGACCAAATAGCAAAACCATTGGCTATATTATGTTCTCAATCATTGGCAAAAGGGAGTCTTCCGCAGGATTGGACAGATCCAGAAGTGATCCCCTTATTCAAAAAGGGAAAGAAATGAGATCCAGAAAATTATACTAAAATCATAGATAAAGGGGAGCCAGTGGATGTTATTTATCTAGATTTTGCAAAGGCCTTGATAGAGTGCCTCATCAAAGATTATTTCGAAAGTTAAAATCACATGGAATAGGTGGGGAAGTTGCCAAATGGATTGAAAAATAGTTAACGGGAAGAAGGCAGAGGGTGGGCATAAATAAGGAGTACTCTGAGTGGTGTGAAGTAAAAAGTGGAGTACCCCAGGGCTCGGTTTTGGGACCAATTTTGTTCTTGATATAAATAAACGATTTGGACATTTATATCGGATCCATAAATGCATAATTTGCTGATGACACAAAACTATGCAGCAGTGTCTCATCTAAAGCAGAAGTGAATATATTGATTTCGGATTTAGATAAAATTCGACAATAGCCTGGGAGCTGGCAAATGGAGTTTAATGTAGATAAATGTACAGTCATCCACATGGTAGATCCAATATGGAACATAATTACAGAATGGGAGAGAACAATATTAGAAAGATAGATAAGGAAAGGGACCTAGGGGTTATAATAGATCATACATGTAAGGTGAGGGAGCAAGTTCAGGTAGCAGTGAAAAAGGCAAATGCAATGTTAGGTATGATAAAAAGAAATATTAAACTTAAGAGCAGGGAAGTGATAGTCAAACTGTATAAAGCATTAGTTAAACCTAGATTGGAGTACTGTGTACAGGTGTGGAGACCTTATCATAGAGGGGATATAAACATGCTGGAAAGGATACACAAAAGATGAACAAAGCTGATAGTGGGATTCCAGAATTACAGTTTATATATTAGGAAATTAATGCATTTAAGAATAGATTGGATGCCCATAGCTTTTAGAGCAAGTAAATGTAAAAGAAACTGGTTTTATACAGACTCTGCAGAGTCTTCTAAGCCAGTATAAAGACGTTAACGTTAAGATAAGTGCAATAAATCAAGTTATTTCATATGCCGTTTTCACTGCTACCTTAACTTGCTCAATAACTGACCTGTATGATCTATTATAACCCCCTAGGTCCCTTTCCTTTTTTATCATTCTAATTTTAACTTAGGGAGCCGCGGAGCGCAGTGGTTAGCGCGCTGGCTTCGCATCTGAGTGGTCCTGGGTTCATTCCCCAGTTGAGGCGGAAATATTTTTCAGACCGCAACGGCACCCGGGTCGACCCAGCCTTAAATGGGAAACGGTTCAGTCCGGGAAGTAAAAGCGACGAGGGAGAGGAGATGGCTACCGCCCTCATATAGCCGAGCCTTTGAAATGTGAGATCGCTAACACCTCACACCTACGGCAGTAATGCTATGGGTTACTTTACTTAAATATTAACTTCACTTATTGTTCTCTCCCATTCTGTAATTATGTTCCATATTGGATCTACCCGTGTGGATGACTGTACATTTATCTACATTAAACTCCATTTGCCAGCTCCCAGGCTATTGTCGAATTTTATCTAAATCTGACCTCAATATATCCACTTCTGCTTTATATGAGACAATACAGCATAGTTTTGTGTCATCAGCGAATTTTGCAATCAAGGATCCAAGATCAATGTCCAAATCGTTTATATTTATCAACAACAAAATTGGTCCCAAAACCGAGCCCTGTGGCACTTCACTTTTCACTTCACACCACTCAGAGTACTCCTTATTTATGCCCATCCTCTGCCTTCTTCCCGTTAACCAATTTTCAATCCATTTGGCAACTTCCCCACCTATTCCATGTGATTTTAACTTTCGAAATAATCTTTGATGAGGTACTCTATCAAAAGCCTTTGCAAAATCCAGATAAATAACATCCACTGGCTCCCATTTATCTATGATTTTAGTAACCTCCTCCATGAATTCTAACAGATTTGTTAAGCATGATCTCCCTCTAGTCTTTGATTATTGACTCTAACAATTTACAGACTATGCTCATTAAACTCACCGGTCTATAATTTGCTAGATCAGATTTTTTTAATAAGGAGATCACTCCTGCATCTTTCCAATCTCGTGGAACAATCTCTTCTGCCAATGATTGGGAACATAATATTGCCAATGGTTTTGCTAGTTGGTCTCTAATTTCAAACAGCAATTTTGGATGAATACCATCTTGACCCGGACATTTATCCACTTTAAACCTCCCCCCCCCCCCCCCTTCCCACACACACACACAGACACACAATTCATGTTGAACTATCAAAATCCTTTCTCGAAGTCTGTAATAAATAGTCTCTTGACCAAGAGATCAATATCAGGATAGGAAAGGCAGCAACAACAATGGGCAGATTAACAAAAAGGGTCTGGGAGAACAAGAAGCTCACTGTTAAAACAAAAACACTTGTTTACCAGGCCCGTGTCCTCAGCACTCTTCTTTATGGTAGTGAGACATGGTCTACCTTCGTGCACCAGGAGAGGCGGCTAAACAGCTATCACATGGTCTACCTACATGCACCAGGAGAGGTGGCTAAGCAGCTATCACATGGTCTACCTACATGCACCAGGAGAGGAGGCTAAGCAGCTATCACATGAGGTCTACCTACATGCACCAGGAGAGGAGGCTAAGCAGCTATCACATGAGGTCTACCTACATGCACCAGGAGAGGAGGCTAAGCAGCTATCACATGAGGGGCCTGCACAGAATCCTGGGCGTTGGGTGGCAAGACAAGATCACCAACGGAGAGGAGATGGAGAGAACAGGCAGTGTCACAATCTTCTCCATGCTTAGTCATCGAAGGCTCCGCTGGCTGGGACACATTTGGAGGATGGATGATGGCAGAATACCAAAATATCTTATCTATGGGGAATTACAGTTGGGGAAAGGTCTAGGAGGCCGGCCATTACTTCGGTCCAAGGATGTATACAAGCGGGATATGAATGACGTAAGCATCGATTTGGAATCATAGGAACAGGCCGCCTTGGATCGTGTTACATGGAGGGGCATGATTAAGCATGGAATACAGACAAAGGAGATACTGATTGCTGATAGGCTAAAGACTCAGAGTTTGAGAAGACACGCCACACCATGCGATGCCGTACACGGTCCTGACTTTCCTTACACACCGTGGAAGACGCTTCTCAGTCCGGATTGGTCTACGAGTCACATTCGTTACCGTAATGGACTGTAGTTGCATACTTTGTCAAAGCACAATTACTATCGTCTGACAAGGCGGAAAGAGCCAAACACAATTACTATCGTCTGACAAGACGGAAAGAGCCAAGCACAATTACTATCGTCTGACAAGACTGAAAGAGACAAGCACAATTACTATCGTCTGACAAGACTGAAAGAGCCAAACACAATTACTATCGTCTGACAAGACTGAAAGAGCTAAACACAATTACTATCGTCTGACAAGACGGAAAGAGCCAAGCACAATTACTATCGTCTGACAAGACTGAAAGAGCTAATGGTTAATAGTTAATGGTTAGTCTATGAAGCAAATATAAATATTATTATGTATTTATATTTCTTTGTTAGAGTTCACAAATCGAAATTTGCTCCCATTGTTCCATTAAACTTTCGAAACCCAAATTCTTCTTCTTAAACTTCCCTCTCAATTTTCCCTCCCATTCCCAATTATTTGATCTTGACCCCAGTATTGTAATTGTGTGACTCGTTAAACTGATTGCTCTAAAGTCTAAAAATTCTGTTGCATGAGGTTTTTCGGTATTATTATAAATGTTGATGTTTTCAGGGCAGTTATAAATATGTTGATGTTGTCAGGGCTGTTTTATTGTGGATTTGAAAGAGACGAAAAGGAATACAACGAAATTCCCCGCTCAACTTTTTCAAACTGCTACTGACTACACCACGACTCTCTAGTGAAACTGTTTGCGTGGCTACCGACCGTGCCTCTCTCTCACTGTGTCAGGACAATGACATGCTAGCAGAAGGAGAGAAGAACAAGCTCTAGGCGATAAAGAACAGTTTATCTTCCTAATCAGGTGATTATTTTCTTAATCACAGCTTCATGACATAATGAAAACAGAACAAGTCAGTTGACTTTTCACTTTTGTCACTCGTGCTGCTGTCAGTAAACTTCAACTTAAACTTACTAAGTTACTAAGTAAGTTACTTACTTTTGTTTACTCAACTGGTTTAGGAGACTCGACTGCAGAGTCTCAGTCTGTATACAACCAGTTTCATTTACTATTTACATCACCTTGCTCTAAAAACTATGCGCATCCAATCTATTCTTAAATATATTAATTGTCCTTGCCTCCACTACCTCTCCTGGCAATTCATTTCAAGCATTCACAACTCTCTGACTAAAACAAATATTTCCTAATATCTAAATCAGCTTGTAGCTATGCCCTCTTGTTATTGTGGGTGGCTGTATTTTTTAAAACTTGTTATAGTCTAATTTATCCATTCCTCTGATCATCTTATAAACCTGTATTAAGTCACCACGAATTCTTCTCTCTTCGAGACACTGTAGGCCGGTTTTTCTGAGTCGTTCCTCATAACTGTAATTCTGGAATCCCACTATCATCTTTGTCGCTCTTTTTTGTATTCTTTCAAGCATGTTTATATCTCCTCTCTGATAAGGACTCCACACCTGTACACAGTACTCCAATCTAGGTCTAACTAATGCTTTATACAGTTTGACTATCACTTCTTTGCTCCTGTTTCACATTTCTTTTTATCATACCTAACATTTTATTTGCCTTTCTCACTGCTACCTGAACTTGCTCACTCACCTTAGCTGTATGATCTATTATAACCCCTAGGTCCCTTTCCTTATCTATCTTTCTAATATTGTTCTCTCCCATTCTGTAATTATGTTCCATATTGGATCTACCCATGTGGATGACTGTACATTTATCTACATTAAACTCCCTTTGCCAGCTTACATACCATTCTCAAATTTTATCTAAATCCGACATCAATATATCCACTTCCGCTTTAGATGAGACACTACTGCATAGTTTTGTGTCATCTGCGAATTTTGCAATCATGGATCCGATATCAATGTCCAAATCATTTATATTTATCAACTCCACTTTTCACTTCACACCACTCAGAGTACTCCTTATTTATGCCCACTCTCTGCCTTCTTCCCGTTAGCCAATTTTCAATCCATTTAACAACTTCCCCACCTATTCCATGTGATGTTAACTTTCAAAATAATCTTTGATGAGGTACTCTATCAAAGGCCTTTGCAAAATCTAGATAAATAACATCCAGGGGTTCCCCCTTATCTATCATTTTAGTAACCTCCTCCATGAATTCTAATAGATTTGTTAAGCATGATCTCCCTCTAGTAAACCCATGCTGACTATTTCTGATTACATTAAATTTGTCTAAATGCATTACAATGTTTTCTTTGATTATTGACTCTAACAATTTACAGACTATGCTTGTTAAACTCACCGGTCTATAATTTGCTGGATCTGATTTTTTGCCCTTTCTGAATAAGGGGATCACTCCTGCATCTTTCCAATCCCGTGGAACAATCCCTTTTGTAAGTGATTGAGAACATAATATAGCCAATAATTTTGCTAGTTGGTCTCTAATTTCAAACAGCAGTTTTGGATGAATACCATCTTGACATAGACATTTATCCACTTTCAACCCCTCCAATTTAAAAAAAAAGAACCATTTACTCTGTAATACAGATTGATCTTAATCCCGCTGTATCCATGTCTCTATGAAATATATCTACAGCCTCTGGGATCTTGGAGCAGTCCTCGTTTGTGAAGACTGTGCCAAAGTACTGATTGAGTAGATTAGCTGCCTCCCTATTCTCACTTATTATTTTCCCTGTACTGTCTATGAAAGGGCCTACTTTGTCTTTCGTTCTTTGTTTATTTCTAACATAAGAAAAGAAGCTTTTACTGTCAGTCTTGATCCTCTGAGCAAGTTTTTTTTCTAAGTCTATTTTTGCTGTTTTATTCACATTCTGAGCTATGTTCTGCTTGTCCAAATATTTTACATATGTTTCTTTTGATTTACCTGCCTCTGTATATTTTGTCCATGCTTTATTTTTAGCTCTTCTACATTTAACTACAAATTTAGTTATCCACTTTTTATGCTTGGGGTTTACCTCCCTACATGGAACATGTTCCACTTTTAGCTTTTCTAGATCTGTTTTAAAACTCTCCAACTCTTGTTCAACATCTGTACCGCTAACAAAATCTTTCCAGATTATGTGGCTGGCTGTCTCTTCCATCTTCTGAACATCTGTCTTAGAGTAGTCGTATACTCGCGAGTTTATGTTTACATCTCCCCTTGTTATATGATCCCAACGGATGATCTGTTGATCGCTTGAGTCAAACAGTTCCCCAACAATGTTTTCAATCATATTTTTCTCTGTAGAAAATGTTAGGTCGAGTGGCAGTAGTGTCGGTAAATGTTAGGCAGAGTGTCAGTAAATGTTAGGCAGAGTGGCTGTAGTGTCAGTAAATGTTAGGTCGAGTGGCAGTAGTGTCAGTAAATGTTAGGCAGAGTGGCTGTAGTGTCAGTAAATGTTAGGCTGAGTGGCAGTAGTGTCAGTAAATGTTAGACAGTAGTGTCAGTGTTGTGTCACTGGACTCACTTCTCCCAACCATACTCGAGTTAAGCTGAGTGTTACTATTGAATAGTGAATAGACTACTCAGAGGACATTCCTTGGTGGCGAGTTACAGTGGCTCTCCTCACATATCGAGATGCACTTGAGATAGTGAGCCAGTGTCCTACTGGCTGTAGTGCAATGCGAGGCTTGTCGGTAAGCTTGCGACCACAGTGAGTGTGGGTGTCGGTCCCTACCTGATTAAGCTTAGCCAGACTGTCACTGTCACGAATCAGCCTGAGCACATGGTGGAGAACTACTCGGAAGTGAGGTGGAGTCTGGATCAGTATGTTTCTCCAGACTAATTCTAATATAGACTCATTAAAGTCTAGTTATTATGTCTTGCCTGACCGGACATTGTCTCCTTCCCCCATTACTGCGCTAGACTTCAGGCAGAAATAACCAGGTCTCAACTATAGACAATACAACAGATCAGACTATGTTGACCTCTGTACAACAGATCAGACTATGTTCACCTCTGTACAACAGATCAGACTATGTTCACCTCTGTACAACAGATCAGACTATGTTCACCTCTGTACAACAGACCAGACTATGTTGACCTCTGTACAACAGATCAGACTATGTTGACCTCTGTACAACAGATCAGACTACGTTCACCTCTGTACAACAGATCAGACTATGTTCACCTCTGTACAACAGATCAGACTATGTTCACCTCTGTACAACAGATCAGACTATGTTAACCTCTGTACAACAAATCAGACTACGTTCACCTCTGTACAACAGATCAGACTATGTTCATCTTTGTACAACAGATCAGACTATGTTGACCTCTGTATTCAGCGTACATTTGCCGAGCTATACTTGCAGACTTTATCAGTAGTTTCATTTGAACTTCTGACTGGTTGCAGCATGGCATGTTGCTTAGTATCAAAGCATGACCATCAGAAAGCTGAAATGAAGGATCTCTGATTGGGTCATTACTATCAGGATATGTAGTAAATAACGTATTAGCCAATGATAACTTCAGCTTTAACGAGAAGAAACTACTGCCTACAATCATTACATTTGTTTTACATTGACAGCGAAGCAGCAAACAGGTCGCAGGTCAGGAGAGAGGAGGTCGCAGGTCAGGAGAGTGGAGGTTGCAGGTCAGGAGAGTGGAGATGGCCATCCTGACCAACAAGGGGCAAATATTTTTAGTCTTGTCATTGGTACACATCTGGTACATTGGATCATGTGACGCGGCAGAGATGAAAACGAGTAATGGGTTGGCGGAGAATGTAGACTTTTACACTTTTAGCGTAATGGACATTTCAGGAAGTCCAGTTTCATTGGAGGCGTACAGAGGAAAGGTAGGCAACAACACGTCAGTCATACAGACATGTCCAAGTTCTAAAGATGCTCACGCTCTTAAACTGTCTGTACATGCCTGTATCCAGATGAGCTATGTCCTTGATTGAAAACTAAATGGGGGTCTTGGAGACTAGTCACAAAATAGTTCATTAGCATTGATTGCTACAAAACTAGCAGGCTTGCACATTGAAGACACCAAAAAACAGCATCCCTGTCATCTGAGTGATGAAAGCTCCTTGCTACAAGAGATGAGTCAAGCGACTCGGCCAGCTACACACTCCACAATAATTTGTTACCACTGGCCAAGCCTTTGGTTCAGAAATGTAGTTGACATTGCACACTAAGGAGAACTGAGATGCTAGTCTGGTCAGGCACACTATACTGACCAGGACTACTATCTCTCTTTCATGTAGTGTTCCCTGGAAACAGGCTGTTGAGATGGTCAACCACAACTAAGTGCAATGGAAGGGCCTCCTGAGGGTGTGTGCTAGTGTGTATGTATATGGAAGGTTAAAAGTCCTATGTACTGTCCTCATAGTAGTGAGCATCACACAGATGAAGCCAAGCATAGCACAACTGCCTGGGGGACCGCTGTCTACCTACATCAGCACACTCGGGGTATGAGGAAAGCTACTGCAACCTGCCACTTGAAGCCCATTTCAGGGTGGACAAAAGCTTCAAGTTACTCACCGTGCGCATTAAACAATACTAAGAGCATTTCATCCTGGGTTTCAATTTGTTGATTCATTTTGAGGAGACAATTCATTGACTTGTCTCTCTTTGCCATGTACAAGCTCAATGGTGCCTCTTGCAAGTTTTCTGTATGTAATAGAGGTCAATGTCAGGGAAGCCCTGAAAATACCATTCGTGGTACCCACACATAATTTGAGAACCCTGTCCGAGAGGTTGAGTTCATTGAACGGGGCATTGTCCTTAATTCTCAGACAATGCAGTTTAAAACTGTCCAGCCAAAATAGTTACCTTGCCACGATTTCTACTGGGAATTCCACGACCTTCTAGGTCACCTAGCAGGTTGAAAACCAAGGTAGCCTTTCTCTGGGACACGCTAGTTCAAATAAAGTTTGAGGGAAATGAACTCAAGAAAGTAGAAGTCATTGACCAAAGCAGGGAGCTTAGCATGTAAGCTGGGGGAGAGATCAGGAGGACAGATCAGAATGAGCAGAGAAGAGAATTCTACAGTGCAGTTTAGTAGGTAGCAGATAGACCGAGAACAAGTAGCTAGATAAAAATTACAGAACTTAGCCAGTGAGTGACCAGAATAGAGAGATAGAATTAGAAGCCACCGAAGCAGACCAACACTGAAAGACAGCAAGTGACCACACATGTGTAAAAATCTGTCTGTGTGTGATGTTCTGTTTGAGTTGTTGCTAACACCTGTCTCTCGTGACCCAACTTCATTCTCATCGGAGGGAGACGTGTTGCTTCAACACTAAGCTGTCGTGCTCGTCATGACTCATGTGTTACCTCAGCCTGACAACCACAGTGAAAGAACCACTGTCATAGGCATTAGCACAGTTGCAGTCGTCGAGTTCCTGACGTTGAGGCGAGACAAGAGGCTAAGTAGACATCTGCTTTACGTTAAGACGAGACAAGAGGCTCGGAAGACATCCACGTTGTATAAGCTGAGAGGAAGGAACATACGGCCATCAGACGAGCGAGGACAGAGAGATTAGGACTGAGAACAAATAGCTAGACATCATTATAGTTTAGTGCAAGAGTAAGTCCTGTGCTAATTGCACGAACCTATCGAAAGTAATTATAGTTAGTTAGAGAAATGTGATATCAAAGATTCTTGAGAGACATTAAAATTAGTTAATAATATATGAACAATATAATACGATTTACGAGCCTAGTTTATTGATATGATGTGTTTGATGTTTGTGTTACGAGCCTAGTTGATTGATATGATGTGTTTGATGTTTGTGAAATAAACATTTTTTGTTTTGCTGTTGTTAAAAGAATTGTTAGTGATTTAATGAAAGTGTGAGTTAAGGAGAGATAGGGGTAAGGAAGAAAGATAGTCAATAAAGTGATACAATAATGTTAGGACCTGCTACAGATTAGATATTAGGAAATATTTGTTTAGTCAGAGAGTGGTAAATGCTTGGAATGCATTGCCATGGGAGGTAGTGGAGGCAGGGACAGTTAATGCATTTAAGAATAAATTGGATGCCCATAGCTTTTAGAGCAAGGTGATGTAAATTAAACTGGTTGTATACAGACTCTGCAGAGTCTTCTAAACCAGTATAAAGACGTTAAGTTAAGATGACATAGTACCGTGACCCAGGATAGATTAGAACATTAAACCTGTTATAAGAGTAAAGCCATAAACATTTCTCAATAGATTATTTCCTCAATAGATTATTTCCTCAATAGATCATTTTCTCAATAGATGATTTTCTAAATAGATGATTTTCTAAATAGATTAATTATTGTCTGCTAATCAAGCTGAGTCAGTTAAAATGTCTTATTGCAGGTGTCGTTAGTTGTGAATGTGGCCAGCCAATGTGGATACACTAATAGTCACTATCGTGCTCTAATTTTACTGCAAGAATATTTCAGTACGACTGAGAAGTTCAACGTTTTAGCTTTCCCGTGTAATCAGTTTGGTCACCAGGAGCCTGGGGTAAGTCATTGTTGTCTAACTGATGTCTAGTCTTGTGGTAAGTCAGTGTTGTCAAACTGATGTCTAGTCTTGTGGTAAGTCATTGTTGTCTAACTGATGTCTAGTCTTGTGGTAAGTCATTGTTGTTAAACAAATGTGCTGTCTAATTGGTGTCTAGTTTTGTGGTAAGTCAGTGTTGCCTAATTTATGTCTAGTCTTGTGGTAAGTCATTGTTGTATAACTGATGTCTAGTCTTGTGGTAAGTCATTGTTGTCTAACAAATGTGCTGTCTAATTGATGTCTAGTCTTGTGGTAAGTCAGTGTTGCCTAACTGATGTTTAGTTTTTTTTGAAAGTCAGTGTTGTCTAACTGATGTTTAGTTTTGTGGTAAGTCCGTGTTGTCTTCTTCTTCTGCATTCATTCTCAATCTCCCGCTACCAAGCCCTGAACAGGGCTTTGCAAGAAGCAGGATGTAGTCCAGAGAACGGATTTGCGTTGCGTTGTTATAATTGATGTTTAGTTTTGTGGTAAGTCAGTGCTGTTTAATTGATGTCTAGTCTTGTTGTAAGTCAGTTTGTGAACTTTCTTCCCATTCAGTTGTCTACGTTATTCCCACTCAATTGTCTACCTTATTTCCTTTGAGGTCTATTTTATTCCCATTGACTACTTTATTCTTTCTGAGTTGTCTACTTTATTCCCACTGAGTTGTCTACTTTTTTCCCATTCAGTTGTCTACTTTATTCTCTATGAGCTGTCTACCTTATACCTTATTCCTACTGAGTTATCTAACTTATTCCTTTTGAGTTGTTTATATTATTCCCACTCTGTTATCTACCCTATTCTGTCTGAGTTGTCTACTTTATTCCCATTGCCTACTTTCTTCCTATTCTGTTTGCTACCTTATTCCGCTGATTCAAATTATTAGTGTTGCTTAAACCCTGTTTTCGTGTGTGACATTCAATTTGTCAATGCACATTTCTCTGCAGACAGACAAAGATATCCTGGATTTTGTCAACTACAAAATGGGTGCAAACTTTCCATTGTTTGCAAAAGTAAATGTCAACGAGCCAGATCAATCGCCAGCTTGGAGATACTTGATAAGTGAGTCCACGTAGTTTATTACAATTCTAATCACAATTTGATGAAAACAATGGCAAGGAAGACATGCAACAGATAGTTAAGTTACTTAACGCAGTTAGATATCAGGAGAGATGAAAACACAGGGCAACTGGTCATCTACTGAGTCTTGCTCATCAGCTGTAGCCACTGGATGTGACGTTATACAACGGTGGGGACATTTGCTGGACACATGTCTATAGAGACATTTGTTTGTGAGTGGGCTGGACACATGTCTATAGAGACATTTGTGTGTGAGAGGGCTGGACACATGTCTATAGAGACATTTGTGTGTGAGAGGGCTGGACACATGTCTATAGAGACATTTGTGTGTGAGAGGGCTGGACACATGTCTATAGAGACATTTGTGTGTGAGAGGGCTGGACACGTGTCCATAGAGACATTTGTTTGTGAGTGGGCTGAACACATGTCTATAGAGACATTTGTTTGTGAGTGGGCTGGACACGTGTCCATAGAGACATTTGTGTGTGAGAGGGCTGGACACGTGTCTATAGAGACATTTGTTTGTGAGTGGGCTGGACAGGTATCTAGAGGTACCAGATCGTAGACATCAACAAGTTGTATAAACTCAGGAGGAGTATTCCTGTGAATATTTAAGTGCACATAATACTAGACATGCTGTCTTTATGCTTGGTCCTGACACTACATTCTGTAGTACATGTACCATACACTTACCAACCATACACTTACCACTCATACACTTACCAACCATACATTCAGCACCGGTGCACCCAGCACTCACATCTCTACCCCACACTTATTCAATATCTGGACCATCTTCACAAACAATACTTACCAACCAGCCTATATAATTGATAGTTTAGGAACTACTATAATTAATCATTTGAAGAACTATTTTTTATTTTTTTTTATTTTATGTGTTTGCCTCACAAGTTTCTACTGGCGGAGGGGTGCCTATTCCACCCCAGACCGTAGTCAATTTGAGTGATACTAAGACGCATAAACCAGTGCTTGGATGCATGTGTGTATCTGTTTGTACCTAGCCTGGTGTTTCCGGGATGTTCCTACCGTTGTTTCTCGCCATTTGCTGATCCTCTCGTTGTCGTTCGTAGGTATTTGGTTGAAATTTTCATTTTCTTGTGCTCCTCGGCTTACTGTGTCTAGTATCTGAGGCAAAATATGCACAATTATTTTCCTGGGACCGTTTTGGGGATGAGTATATTTATTTTCCTTCATACTTGATCTGGACCCTTTTTATTTATTTCCTGATTTAGAAAAAAAAAAAAAATATATATATATATCCCCTTATTTTTTAAAAATATTGCTCTCCGAAACTTCCAAAGCATCGGACTAGAATTTAAAATAGTTGACCTATTTTTGTGTCTGATATATTAATGAAAGGTATGTCCTAGCCATGTTAGGCTTCACAGCAATCAGCTGACATTTGGGCTTTGAAAGCACTGATAGTTGGCTGGCTGACTGGTTGGGACATTGAATTCCATTAAGGAATTGACATTCCATAGAATATAGAAGTCAGGTATCAAACATAAGCCCTGTAGGGGGCCACCTGGGAGTTCAGACATTTAGTGTGTACAAGCAGCGAGCTACATGGAACATTAATCCATGCGGTGTGTACAACCAGCGAGCTACATGGACCATAAATCCATGCGGTGTGTACAACCAGCGAGCTACATGGACCATTAATCCATGCTCTTGTCCATTTGTTGGGAGAGTCTGAACACCTGTGGGAATCATGATTCTGAATAAGAACATTAATGGTGTGTAAGATTTCTGTCTGTCTTGGTTGTCCAATCATTTGTCTCTCATCATTGTAGAGTATTCTGGTCAGACGCCGACCTGGAACTTCTGGAAGTATTTGCTTGACCATCATGGTCGTGTACTCAATGCCTGGGGTCCATCCACAAGCCCTGACCAGTTGCATCCAGACATCAGAGACGCCATTAGCAAGATTGAGAAGGACAACGGCAGTCACGACAATAGAGGACAGACCCCTGAGAAAGAGTTGTAGTGCTTGGTAGCAGCAACCTCCACTGATATTAGCAAATATGTCTTTAGTCAGAGTGGTGAATGCTTGGAATGCATTGCCACAGAAAGTAGTGGAGGCAGCGACAATTAATCAATTTAAGAATAGATTGGATGTACATAGCTTTTAGAGCAAGGTAATGTAAATGAAACTGGTTGTATACAGACCCTGCAGAGTCTTCTAAACCAGTATAAAGATGTTAAGTTAAGTTTGAACCTGGACTGTTGTTTGTGGAGGAGAGTTTGGGCAAATGGACCCGTCACATGTACTTAAATCTGTCTGTGTCTGACTCCTGACTCTTACCATTGGCTCGGATGGGTGATCATAGCTAGCATGTGCTGTCTGTCCATGAAAGACTGTCTGTCTTCCCCTAGCAAACAGATCAGGATCTTCTTTCCTTTAGCTCATCATGATTCTTGAGTTGGTCCTTGCGGACCCCTACTCTGCGAACCTCTAGCAAGTCACTATCTCTGGCACTGTTACCCCATCTTAACCTGAAAAGCGGCTGCCAGAGAAAGGCAGAGCCCAGCAACTTCTGCTTTCACAACTCGTATATGGCTTGTGAAGGTTAGAAATAGAAGATCCATTTGAGCTGTTTCTCATTGCTGTGCCCAATGACCAAGTATTTTTGCCATGTATTCCCGGATAATCTATTATTGATGCTTGTGTATTGTCAACTGTACACTGGTCAGTAGAGACCATGGGCTCATTGGTCTAACATGACATTGGACAAATTTCTAAGACCTGGTCATAGATGAATTGATGAAGGAGCAAAGACTAGTTTTACCAGCAAGTGAAGATTAGGTTTTTAAAACTGGCTTCTACATTTTGACAGAAATATCTTAATCCAAATATTATTTTCATTAATGAAAAAATGTCACGTTTCAGGAGCAAAAATGAATGTTTGTAGCTTATTTTGTCCTACAATATAGTCCATATTAATTGTGTACCAAAACTATAATATACATCTAATAGTGGCCTACAAGGATTCATTTTGAAATGAGTATTTAACAGCGGTCATAAAACATCTTATCTCACAGACCCTTAACCTGTGATCATATTTTCAAAGGTGTGTGTCTAACTCCAGAGTCCACCAACCAACACTGACAGCTGGGACGATGTCAGCTTATCTTCTTGTTATGTTCTGTGCAATAATCATGACCCATAACTATACAACCTTGACATAACCATACAACCTTGACATAACCATACAACCTTGACATAACCATACAACCTTGACATGACCCATAACTATACAACCTTGACATAACCATACAACCTTGACATGACCTATAACCATACAACCTTGACATAACCATACAACCTTGACATGACCCATAATCATACAACCTTGACATAACCATACAACCTTGACATGACCCATAACTATACAACCTTGACATAACCATACAACCTTGACATGACCCATAACTATACAACCTTGACATAATCGTACAACCTTGACATGGTCTATTATCACACTTCCTTGTATGATTGTGTTAAATGAATCCTGGGCAGATGTTAATGATGCATCAAAACCCACACCTGGCACAGCTGAGTGTAAGTTGTGCCTCGTCTGGGCACTGTTAGCTAGGTGTCTGGTCTGGGTGTCTTGTCTGGGCACTAGGTGTCTGGTCTGGGCACTGGGTGTCTGGTCTGGGCACTGTGTGTCTTGTCTCGGCCCTGGGTGTCTGGTCTTGCCACTAAAAGCTAGGTGTCTTGTCTGGGCACTAGGTGTCTTGTCTGGGTACTGGGTGTCTGGTCTGTGTACTACAGTTAGATGTCTGGTCTGTGTACTGTAAGTTGGATGTCTGGTCTGCGTACTGTAAGTTGGATGTCTGGTCTGTGTACTACAGTTAGATGTCTGGTCTGTATACTACAGTTGGATGTCTGGTCTGCGCACTGTAAGTTGGATGTCTGGTCTGTGTACTACAGTTGGATGTCTGGTCTGTGTACTACAGTTGGATGTCTGGTCTGCGCACTGTAAGTTGGATGTCTGGTCTGTGTACTACAGTTAGATGTCTGGTCTGTGTACTACAGTTAGATGTCTGGTCTGTGTACCACAGTTAGATGTCTGGTCTGTGTACTGTAAGTTGGATGTCTGGTCTGCGTACTGTAAGTTGGATGTCTGGTCTGTGTACTACAGTTGGATGTCTGGTCTGCGTACTGTAAGTTGGATGTCTGGTCTGTGTACTACAGTTAGATGTCTGGTCTGTGTACTACAGTTGGATGTCTGGTCTGCGCACTGTAAGTTGGATGTCTGGTCTGTGCACTACAGTTAGATGTCTGGTCTGTATACTACAGTTAGATGTCTGGTCTGTGTACTACAGTTAGATGTCTGGTCTGTGTACTACAGTTTGATGTCTGGTCTGTATACTACAGTTGGATGTCTGGTCTGCGCACTGTAAGTTGGATGTCTGGTCTGTGTACTACAGTTAGATGTCTGGTCTGTGTACTACAGTTGGATGTCTGGTCTGCGCACTGTAAGTTGGATGTCTGGTCTGTGTACTACAGTTAGATGTCTGGTCTGTGTACTACAGTTAGATGTCTGGTCTGTGTACTACAGTTAGATGTCTGTACTAGTTAGATGTCTGGTCTGTGTACTAGTTAGATGTCTAGTCTGTGTACTAGTTAGATGTCTGGTCTGTGTACTAGTTGGATGTCTGGTCTATTTTCTATTCTAAAATGTGCCTCCCCCACCCCCTGTTTTCAGTGGTCTAGAAGGTAGAGCGTTATTCAATGGCTGAACCATTGTGGTCCAGGAGACATTTGATGATCGTCTCTTACATCAAATTATTATTGATTGAGACCAGCAGAAAATATTTTCACTTGTGGGCATGTTTCTTGTCTCTAGTCAAATGTTGTTCGTGGTTCATGGTTATGTCAACTTCAATAGTAGTTTTTGTATCTATTATCAGTGCATGTTTGATGTGCTCAGCCATATCTGGGGCTGCCCTGCCTTTCTTATCAATTGGATGTTTAAGCTTTCTTAGGCATACCCCTTTTTAATAACAATTTCTAACAACAATAAAATAGACACAACTGCCATTGTTGATGTCCGTTGTTGCTGACTGAGATTGACAGGTTTTGCCAACTATAACATTTAACATAAAACATTGGTTCATAAGTCAGATGACATGTAGATAATAGTGAAGGTTTCAATGACATCAGCCAGATGACATGTAGATAATAGTGAAGGTTTCAATGACATCAGCCAGATGACATGTAGATAATAGCGAAGGTTTCAATGACATCAGCCAGATGACATGTAGATAATAGCGAAGGTTTAAATGACATCAGCCAGATGACATGTAGATAATAGTGAAGGTTTCAATGACATCAGCCAGATGACATGTAGATAATAGTGAAGGTTTCAATGACATCAGCCAGATGACATGTAGATAATAAGCTGAATTGAAGTAATGGAGACTCAATGGTGTCCGTAGGGGGTAGCGGGTTCTAATCACGGTGGAGACTGGGATTTTGTTCACATGGATCTTCTGGTAAGAATTCCCATAATCTCTGGGTAGTGAGGTCAGACCCCTGATCTCTGGGTAGTGAGATCGGACCCCTGATCTCTGGGTAATGAGGTCAGACCCCTGATCTCTGGGTAGTGAGGTCGGACCCCTGATCTCTGGGTAGTGAGGTCAGACCCCTGATCTCTGGGTAGTGAGATCGGACCCCTGATCTCTGGGTAGTGAGATTGGACCCCTGATCTCTGGGGAGTAAGATTGGACTCCCGTGTCCAGTGTTGAGCACGTTAAAAATCCTTTGGCAGAAATCAATAAGAGTAGACTAAATGGCCACTGCCCGGATAAAGTTCAAGCTAAAAATCTACCCAAATTATTTGTACCTTTCCCTAGTGGGTTTGTTAAGAGCAGCTATAGATGGCTGCAGGTCTACTTAACTCTAGTGTTTTAATTTATTAAGATGGACTCGCACATTGGTTAAACCACCCTTTAAGAAACTGGTTGTATACAGACTCTGTAGAGTCTTCTAAACCAGTATAAAGAAGTTCAGTTAATGAGTACCTGTTTTCATGGGCAAGAGACTGACCTACAGACAGTTACTGAGAGAAGACCCTCTTAATGTGTGAGGACCCTCTCGATGTGTGAAGACCCTCTTGATGTTTGAGGACCCTCTTGATGTGTGAGGACCCTCTTGATGTGTGAGGACCTTTTTGATGTGTGAGGACCTTTTTGATGTGTGAGGACCTTCTTGATGTGTGAGAACCCTCTTGATGTGTGAGAACCCTCTTGATGTGTGAAGAGTGTGGGAGGCACCAATGGCATCTATGAGCAAAGGTCTCTGATGAGAAGAAACATCTTTCATAACAGACCAATTCTAGTGCAGAGTTGATGGGCCAACCAGACGCTGTCTTTCAACTTCCCAGCCACTTCTGTGGTCAGACAGGGCATTCTAGAGCAACCAGGGTATTCAGGAGCTGCCAGAGCATTCTGGAGCTGCCAGGGTATTCAGGAGCTGCCAGAGCATTCTGGAGCTGCCAGGGTATTCAGGAGCAGCCTACGCTGCTGTGATAAGTACACACTGGCTTTCATTTAGTCTGTGTGATTGTTCTGCAATATTATATAATATCGGTCTGTGCTATATGCCAGATAGGGGAACAAGATGCTGAGCAGCGCATGAGCTGCAGTGGTCAGCGACCCGTAGCTGACAGCTAGCGTCAGGGTCAGCGAACCAAAGCTGCCAAGACCCTTCTACACCTCCACGCAGTGATCCTGGATAACAGGCTGCAGCAGGGCAGACTGGCTAAGGAGAAGGGATTGAAGAGGGAATGCTAACCCGGTACTAAAAAAATGCTTGCTGAAGTCGGATGTGTTGGACCGAAAGGTGCAAATATCGCAGTCAAGCTGTAAACTACGACACAACGCATTCCGTTCTCTGGACTACATTCTGCCACTTAAGCCCTTTCAGGGTTTGATAGCGGGAGATTGAGAACGAACGAAGTCAAGCCATATGCCAGATAGGTGTTATACTAACCAAAATAAGTTTATAAGTGTATTTGAGTAATCTTGATTGACATGACATCCGGCCATTTCCGAAGCAGTTCTATTAAGATAGACTCGCACATGAGTTAACCACCCTCCAAGTGGAGTAATAAGCTGCTTGAGCCTAGCCCGCTAAGCATGAAATCCTTCTCCCGGCTACATCCAGCTCACATCAGAGATGGACCCTGCAGACGGGCTTATGCCCCTGTAGAAGTACAGGTCGACTAAGACTAAGACATACTCTTGAGCGCTCCCAGTCCTGTCTTACAGCTTTGTATGGTCTGGTCGACTTGGTAACTCTCGTTGCTGAGAGGTTGGCGATACAATGATTGCGTCATGTGATGGCCCTCGCCACGGGCCTTTGAATGCTGGCCACTTTTATCGGGTTGAACCTGAACAGCACCGGTGAGAATGGAGAGCCTTTGGGCAGTCCAGGAAAAGGGGCATTGCGAAGACAAGAAAAACTACATTAATAGTCTGGCTCTAGATGCTGAAGAAGCTGTTGATAGTCTGGCTCTAGATGCTGAAGAAGCTGTTGATAGTCTGGCTCTAGATGCTGAAGAAGCTGTTGATAGTCTGGCTCTAGATGCTGAAGAAGCTGTTGATAGTCTGGCTCTAGATGCTGAAGAAGCTGTTGATAGTCTGGCTCTAGACGCTGAAGAAGCTGTTGATAGTCTGGCTCTAGATGCCGAAGAAGCTGTTGATAGTCTGGCTCTAGATGCTGAAGAAGCTGTTGATAGTCTGGCTCTAGATGCTGAAGAAGCTGTTGATAGTCTGGCTCTAGATGCCGAAGAAGCTGTTGATAGTCTGGCTCTAGATGCTGAAGAAGCTGTTGATAGTCTGGCTCTAGATGCTGAAGAAGCTGTTGATAGGGGAGACTTTGAAGATGTGTATGACACTACCAGAACACTGTCAGGAACATACCAACTACAGGATAGATCAATAAGAAAACATACCAACTATATGACAGATCAATAAGAGAACATACCAACTATAGGACAGATCAATAAGAGAACACACCAACTATAGGACATATCAATAAGAGAACATACCAACTATAGGACAGATCAATAAGAGAACATACCAACTACAGGACAGATCAATAAGAGAACATAGCAACTATAGGACAGACCAATAAGAGAACACACCAACTACAGGACAGATCAATAAGAGAACATACCAACTATAGGACAGATCAATAAGAGAACATACGAACTACAGGACAGACCAATAAGAGAACATGCCAACAACAGGACAGATCAATAAGAGAAAATAAGAAGAATGATAACAAATCTTAAACAAAAAATGGCGGTAAACTTTGAAGAGCATCAAAATGCACCATTACCACTGCCAGTTAACCCACCTGGCATTTGAACTGCTAAATAAGACTTCAAAGTTAACTGTGATAACCAGGTGAAGGTGAGATCAAGGACGCAATTCTAAAGAATGGAAAAGCAGCAGGGTCTGATGGGATACCAGTTGAAGCTGTTCAAGCAAACATTAAAGCATCCACCAATGTAATTGGACAGCTTTGTTGGACATATATTGGATCGAGAAAACAAGCCAAATGAGTGAAGAGACGGCTACCTGGTTAGGCTACCATAGAAAGAATGTCCACATTACAGAGGAATAGTGCTCCTATCTGTACCTGGTAAAGTGTTACAGAGAAAGACTTCAACAAATGGCTGACGATACCAAGTTAAGAGATAAAACAGACAGGTTTCAGATAAAACAGATCAGACAGCCACATTGTATGTAAAATAGTGTAGCAGCCATTAGAATGGAACTCAAACCTATACATGAACTAGACATCTCTGCCAGCTTGGACAGGGACACACTATGGAAACTACTAAGGCACTACGGGATTCCGCAAAAGCTAACCAGCATAATGAAGAAGACATTTAACACTTTATGGCTGGCACATCCGCTACGGTAACAAGGAGAGGGCTTTTGATCGAGTAGCATGGACCAGACTATTTGAAATTCTGGATCAAATAGCTACTAAACACCCTATCCTCCGATTCATTCAAAGTTTGTAAATAAACCAAGACGCCATGATACCACAGAGCCAATATCCATAGTGACAGGGGCGAGACAAGGTTGTCCCCAAATAACGTTTGCTCAGAGTGGATGATGGACTACCTTCAGATAGGGGGATTGTTGACAGCAATCGAGTGAAGGCCACCAAATGTGTGCAGCTGATTCAGTCATAGTCGAGGACACAGGATGCTCTACGAGAGTTGCTAACAAGAATTAGCAGCTCAACAACGATATGGACTTCAGGTAATCATCAAGAAGGCAAGGATTATGATGATTACAAGAACCCCAACAAACATTGTCATAGATGAACAAACATGTCATAGATGGACAAAACATTGAACAGGAAACACCGTTTTGGGACAGTTAATTACAGAAGATGGCTGTAGGTAGAGATACATAAGGGATAGAATTTCAATGGCAAAATCAGATTTTAGAGAGAAACGGAATCCTAAGATTATCAACGTACGAATATCTCACTTCGTACAAGAATGCTCGTGGTAAATGGCGCTTCCAGGCGCAGAGAGATGGACTGACAAGAAAGAGGAAAGAATGCTCGTGGTGCTATAAGATTAGGGGGGGGGGGGGGGGGTATCAGCAGGACAGATAGTAAGCCGGATACATTATTACTAGATGTATTTGACGAAACAAGATAGCTTCTAGCAGTAATCCCGAGTCGAAGATTAGCTTTGCTCGGCCACAATATAAGACACGCTAGGCCAGTACAGGCAACCCAGACGAGACTGGTCGACCAAGGACTACTTTCATCACTCAGTCCAGCAGAGATGTAGCAGTCAAATCCTGCGTAGAGCTAGATGACACATTGGCGTGACGTGATACAAGGTCTCCGAAACGACTGAATAACCCACAATTGGAACATGCAGTTTTTCCACGAGAGATAATTAAGGAACCTCTTTATAACCTGACGCTGAAAGGCACAATAACATACTAGGGCCAGGTCAAGAAACCTCTTTATAACCTGACGCTGAAAGGTACAAGCACATACTATGGCCAGGTCAAGAAACCTCTTTATAACCTGACGCTGAAAGGTACAAGCACATACTAGGACCAGGTCAAGAAACCTCGTTATAACCTGACGCTGAAAGGTACAAGCACATACTATGGCCAGGTCAAGAAACCTCTTTATAACCTGACGCTGAAAGGCACAAGCGAAAAGTAGAAAAATAAGAAGGACAGAATCCACATATGGAGCTGTAGACTCGTATCCTGATAAGCCTATTGATAATAGCAGAATCCCACATGGATCTGTAGACTCGTATCCTGATAAGCCTATTGATAATAGCAGAATCCCATATGGATCTGTACACTCGTAGCCTGATAAGCCTATTGATAATAGCAGAATCCCATATGGATCTGTACACTCGTAGTCTGATAAGCCTATTGATAATAGCAGAATCCCATATGGATCTGTACACTCGTAGCCTGATAAGCCTATTGATAATAGCAGAATCCCATATGGATCTCAACATGACAAAGTGAACGTCACACCTCGCACCTTGGGAATGCCGTTTTCTACATCCTTATCTGCACCACTAGTCTTGTGTATCATGATCCCTAGGCACGTGTGCCTATATACGCTATCCAATGGTGTTCCTCTCTATGTATGGAAAGCTCTTTGCCTCATCCAATGGTGTTCCTCTCTATGTATGGAAAGCTCTTTGCCTCATCCAATGGTGTTCCTCTCTATGTATGGAAAGCTCTTTGCCTCATCCAATGGTGTTCTTCTCTATGTATGGAAAGCTCTTTGCCTCATCCAATGGTGTTCCTCTCTATGTATGGAAAGCTCTTTGCCTCATCCAATGGTGTTCCTCTCTATGTATGGAAAGCTCTTTGCCTCATCCAATGGTGTTCCTCTCTATGTATGGAAAGCTCTTTGCCTCATCCAATGTTGTTCCTCTCTATGAATGGAAAGCTCTTTGCCTCATCCAATGGTGTTCTTCTCTATGTATGGAAAGCTCTTTGCCTCATCCAATGGTGTTCCTCTCTATGAATGGAAAGCTCTTTGCCTCATCCAACGGGGTTCCTCCCAACTCAACTTGGTAGGAACCGTGCTGTTTGTACACATTCAAGTGTACACATTTGTGTGTGGAATCTATGGATCTTTAGACATACTTGACTGTGAGATTATATCTAGCGTGCCTTCTAAACTTGGAGTTGGATGTGATATAGGCGGGTTATGTCGTCTGTAAAGTCCAGATCTGCAACTGTTTAAAAAGGTCCACTAGATTCCTTTTTTTTTTCTTAATTCAATAATTTGTTAGCACGGACAGACAATGTGATAGAAGACAACATTAAAGAGCCCCCATTTTAAAGGATTCTGTTAACCGAGCCCTAGTATGTGCTTTTACCTTTCAGCGTCAGGTTATGAAAGGGTTTCTTGACCGGGCCCTAGTATGTGCTTGTGCCTTTCAGCGTCAGGTTATGAAAAGGTTTCTTGACCGGGCCCTAGTATGTGCATGTACCTTTCAGCGTCAGGTTATGAAAAGGTTTCTTGACCGGGCCCTAGTATGTGCATGTACCTTTCAGCGTCAGGTTATGAAAAGGTTTCTTGACCGGGTCCTAGTATGTGCTTGTGCCTTTCAGCGTCAGGATATAAAAGGGTTTCTTGACCGGGTTCTACAATGTAGGATTGACAATATGGGATGGACAAGAGTGGAGAAAGCGGGGTGGGCTTCACATTCTGTAAAAGAAGACGGCACATTCACTACTCGGTTACAATCCAGTTAACAACCGAATAATTGTAATCAGACTATAGAGAAAGACAAGAAATTAAACAATAATTCAAGTTTATGAACCAACATCAGCAGCTGATCATTGCGACATGGATGATTTCTATAACACTTTACAAGAAACAATGGAAAAGGTAGAAAAAGAGACATCTTGATCATCATTGGAGATTTTAATGCGAAAGTCGGAGAGGAAAGAGCCGACGAAGAGAGAAGTGTTCGAGGACCTTTTGGTTTGGGACACAGAAATGAGCGAGGAGAACAACCTCTCCATTGCCAACACCTGATTTCTTCTTCTTCTTCGTACGCTGTCAGACATCAACTTGAATTTGTTCGAAGAAAGCAGCGGTCATCTTGAGGCTGTCGTCACTGCCATAGAGCTTGTCTAGTGTTGCCACTGGTGATGGCCACATGTGCTTTCTCTAGTCCACGTATGTCGGGCAATTTTGAAGCAGATGTTCAGCGGTCATTTTCCCTGTACCACAGGTACATTCGTCAATGTCACCTATCTTCAGTTTATTGAATAGGTGGTACCTCAGTCTGTTGTGGCCTGTGCGGAGTCTGAAGACCACGACCTGCTCTCTTCTGTTCAACTGGTAATAGGCATCGTTTTTTGTGTAGCCAGTATGTTCTGTTTCCCATTTGGCCATGTATCTGGCCCTAATAAACCTTTTGGACTCTTCGTAGGTCACACTAGAATCTGGTTGTGGTAGTCTTGCACCTTCTTTTACCAGTCTGTCTGCATCCTCGTTGCCTTGGATGTTACAGTGGGATGGAACCCACTGTACCACTACTATTTTTGGTGCTGGCATAGTTGACAGATTACTGCTCTTAAATCATCAAGTTCAGTAATTTTTCTGGCTTTTCAGTGCTGTAACCACGGCCAGGGCATCTGTAAACAGGACTATCTGGCTTTCATTGCTTTCGCCTGTCAGCATTGCTTTTACTGCAGCCTTCAGTGCCTCTGCCTCCGCTCTGAGATTGCTTGAAAATTTTCCAGTTGCCACTGACAGTGTTATTTTTCTACCATTTGTTAGGCTCAGGAATACTCACCCCCCTCCATTCTGCAACACCTTATCTTAATAAAATCCGCGAAGAGTATACACGTGGACCTCCCCTGATGGTAACAGCAAAAACCAAATAGATTACATCCTGGTACAGCAAAAATGGAGATCAAATGTGCTGGCAACAAAAACGCTGCCAGGAGCAGACTGCGATACGCACCACGAATTACTGTTTGCAGTTTTCAAGACAAGACTACGTAGGATTAACAAAGGTTGCCAGCCAATACGCTTCGATGTAACAGCAATACCTACTGAATACAACATCAACATAGAAAGCAAATTTGAGGCGTTGCTTGTGGTACATGAAGAGATGACATCGCACACAATGGATATTTAAATCTCGACAGCGAACGAAATGATTCACAGGATCTCGCAGAAGAAACAGATATATATATATATCAGAGGAAACACAGCAACTCATTGAACAAATGAAATGATTAAAACAAATGAGAAGTCAAACAAAAACAGCATATAAAAACTGCGCAAGAAAAGTTAGAAGAGAAATAAGAAAAGATAAATGAAGATACATAGTGGAAACTTGTAAGGATATCGAAAACCTACAGCAACAAGGCATAGAGAGAGAGAGAGAGAGAGAGAGAGAGATGCCTTTAAGGCAATAAGAACACTGACAAGGGAATTCCGTCCGGTTCTACATGTCATCAATGACAAAGAGGATAGCACATTAACAGAAACCAAAGACATACTGAATAGATGGAGAGAGTACTGCAGAACTATGCATGGAGATAGCACAAAGCGCCCAGTTACAATTCTACCAAAGGATGAGAAAGAACCTGAACCAATATTGGAGGAAGTACGCTCAGCAATCAAAAGCCTGACCCAGGGAAAATCCCCAGGATGCGATAATATCCCAGCAGAGCTAATACAAGCAGGAGGAGAGGCAAGTGGTCGAGTATCACAAGCTGTATAAACAGATATGGCACAATGCAGAGTGGCAAAAATCATGGAAGAAATCAATTTATATACCCCTCTCCAAAAAAGGCAACCTGAAGCTGTGCACGAACTATCGCGCTGATCAGCCACGCTAGCAAAATACTCTTGCGAATCCTTTTAAGAAGGATAGAGAAAAGGTTTGAATCTGAAATTCACATAGTCCAGGCAGGTTTTAGGAAAGACAGTGGTACCAGGGACCACATATTCAATATGAGGAATATCTATGAAAAAATTAGAGAGTTTAATGTAGACCTCTACACATGTTTCAAAGCCTTCGACACGGTAAAACATCAAAATCTGTGGAAAATCATGAAGGAAATGGGGTTTCCTTTGCATATAGTCCATCTCATTGAAACATTATACCAAGATCAACAAGCCGCTGTCCGAGTATCTGGGCAAACATCAGATTGGTTTGCAGTACAAAAGGGAGTCCGACAGGGATGTATCCTCTCACCTTATCTGTACAACATATATGCGGAATGTATAATGAGAAATGTTCGAGAAGACGAGAACATTGAACGTTTCAACCCATTTACGATTGGGGAGTACGAGATTCCAGAGTTACGATACGCAGATGACACAGTGATACTATCAAGAAGTGCAGAAGGGCTAGAGCAGCTACTTTCAGCCGTTAATGGACATAGTAAAGATCAAAACCTGTTTATTCACAAAAATTAAAAAAAAAGATAATGACCACCGACAAAACACAATGTCAGCATACATTTACAGTGGGCGGTGAGGAAATAGATCAGGTCACACATTTTGAATATCTGGGCTCCAGAATTGACAAAAACGGCGACTGCTCGAAAGAAATCAGAAGAAGACTAGCCATGGCAATGCAGAGACTGAACAGCCTGAAGAAATTATGGCAGAGCATCAACAAAATGATAAAAGTAAAAGTCTCGAGAGCCTGTGTTTTTCCAGTGGCAGCTTATGGCTGTGAATCATGGACGATTACCAAAGCTTCTAGACAAAGAATCGAGTTACAATGTTACAGAAAGATCCTCAGAATACCCTGGACAGAGAAAAAGACAAAAACTAGACTTTCGTCAAGAGTACTTTGGTCACATCAAGAGACACAACGGTCCTGAGAGGACGGTGATGGAAGGTATGGTGCCAGGCAAAAGAGGAAGGGGTAGACAAAGAAGACGATGGAACCAAGATATCCAGGAATGCCTGGGTATGACTGGCGGAGGCTGGTGTTTTGGCAAGGGAACGATTTTTTTTCAGGCAGACTGTAATGGGAGCGACGTTTTATAAAGGTCATGCTTCATGATGATGGTGATGATTCCATACAGACCTCATTAATATTGTTGATATGTTCCCGCAGTCGTTTTTCTGATGTCTCTATTATTGCTTGGTGATCAGCGAAGAGAAGTTCATTTAAGTGATCACTGAGTTTGTTTCCCTCACTAATGTTGGCTTTTTTTTTTTTACATATTGTGTCTGTGTTTGTGGTAAATTGTAAAGAACACAACGTTGCCGTGCACCTCATCCTGCTAAATGTTGTTGTTCGTTAGCTGTACTTTGTCCCTGATGATTCGTTGGCTAAGAAGAGACCAAATTGATCAAGTACATCACTGATCTATCATCTTCCTCTTCAACCGACCCCAACGAAAAGCAAATGATTCATTAATTTATCCATGTATCATATAATTATGTGATATTGTTTCTAGAACTATCTTTTAAGTGCGGAAGGCTGTTCGCCTCTCAGAAGGCGTTTCGACATGCCAATAGTGTAAAAGGCTTTGGCCCAAACACGGGAGCCGTTAGGCTGTAGCCGCTAGGGCTTACCTGGCCAGCCAGAAGTGCTTCCTGTAGTCTGCCTGCTCTGCCTGATCGAAGGGAAGGCTAGCCTTGACGACTAATCGTTCCTTCGGTCTCATTTGTCGTGAATGGTGGTCACCCTGTTTGGGGATACATTCAGTCGTGTTCCGCTGAGAGAGCATGATAACCTTATGTGTTATTCTCAGTTTGGCAGAAGTCACAGTTGCGGACAGGAAGTCTTCGACTTCATATTCATAAAATAATGTCATTTCCTCTATTGCTGGAAACTGTGGTCAGGTTGGTTGTGCTGCTGTGCAGCAACGGCTTGTGTCTTGTCTGATGTGTGTGACACTGTCTACTCAGCAGTACTCTACACATACGCACTGACTGACACACCAGACTCAGCATGTTACACACAAACGGTAACAACACAGCTCACTGGCAATGACACACAAATTAAATTACAATACAAATTAATAATTATACATGCAGACAGAGGAGAGGCCTATTTTTAGTCTATTATTATTACTTTACAGTTACTTATAACTCAACAAAACACTTCCAATCAAAATCATTAAAACTCGTTACAAATAGGAAACATTTATTCATTCTTATCGCCAATCAGTGACAGCAAAATGACTTGTTTGGTCAACAATCAGATGTATGTCACTCACCGTCTGTGTGCGTGCTGGTACTCAGTGAGGACTCAGTCATTATATAAGTGCATGCTAATGTTTTGTTATTGTCAGTAAATGTTTACCATTTTAAATCTAGTGTGCTGATCAGAGCCACTCCAGTGTCACGTTACTTCTATTGGCATGTTTCTTGAAATGCTGAGCTTTTTCTGGAATATTATATTTGCTTTGAGCAAATAACATAAGCTTTTCTTGTCAGTACACATGAGTTGTATCTCCCATCATAGACCAGATATGGTATTTACATGGCTGTCCCTTAGAATTGTCTCATTCGTTTTTGTTCTGCTTTATATGGGATTATGGGTACAAGGCTTAAATATTTACAGCAAAGATATTTCATAGATTCGAAGCAACAACTCTACAAACAGCAAGGAAACATGGTTGAACAGATAGGCCATGGAAAACGTGCAGGGAGGTCTACAGACACATGACAAGCCCCAATTCAAATAACAGCATGAATCAACTCACAAGGAAGGATGAGAGCACCATGTTATGACTGAGAACCCAACAGTTAACAATGTTTGATCAAGATCCATTGGAAATAGTTGAAGAGAGAAGATACTAGAGAGTTTGATGCCTTTGTTCCCCATGTTATGATATCATCCATTTCCTGTTAGCTGTGTCTCACCTGTGGTTAGAGCTAGCTCTCAGAACAGTTCTGCTTTTGTTGTCATCATCTTATATCAATCATGTTATTTGTTTTATATAAATCCTGTTGGTTTTATGTTGTCTCCAGTTAGATTAGAACATAATTACATTATGACAGTTTATAACAAACAACTGATGCCTGTACGTTATCTCCCAGGACTGACTTTAACTAAAACATTTGGCTAGACCAGTGAATGTTGCTCCCCTACAGATGTTGGTGAACTCAAGATCTGGCATGTGACACAGCCTATTCAAATGTCTGGGCCAGGAAAGCTGTTGCTTGTGTTTACAGTGCTTCTCTATGTGGACCATTGTTTGGGTAATCATTCATGTTGTAGCCAACCACACTGTCACCTCATGTAGCACACCCTCACATTGTTCAATCATTTCAAAGATTTCATTGTCTAAATTAACATTCACTCTTGTATTGTGTAGTTAAACCTTCATGCTACCAACTGTTTAGTCAGACCTATCCTCTGTCAAACAACTGTTTAGTCACATAGCCTCTGTCAAACAATTGTTTAGACACAAAGACTGTCAAACAACTGTTTAGTCACATAGCCTCTATCAAACAACTGTTTAGTCAGACCTATCCTCTGTCAAACAACTGTTTAGTCACATAGCCTCTGTCAAACAATTGTTTAGACACAAAGACTCTGTCAAACAACTGTTTAGTCACATAGCCTCTATCAAACAACTGTTTAGTCAGACCTATCCTCTGTCAAACAACTGTTTAGTCACACATATCCTCTGTCAAACAACTGTTTAGTCACACTTACACTCTGACCAAACTTTAACCAAATCTACCGTGGCACACAACTGTTTAACAAAACCTTCCCGATGCCCACTGTTTATTTAAAGTCATGCTCTCAACTGTTTAACCCAGCTTGCACAAACATGTCACACACCTGCTAGTGCCAGACTTGCTTGAAACTAAACTGCAAACAAGCTTGGTTTATATTATTAGTAACATGATTTCTGGATAATACACACATGGTACAGCATACACACATGACATGACACACAACACACACATGACATGACACATAACACACACATGACATGACACATAACACACACATGTAGCAGCTCCAGCTGGCTGAACTACCGTAGCAGATGGTGCGAGGAGTCTGCACTAACTTAATCTCACTTCCTACAAATTAACTACGACACTAAATGAAATTAAAACACAACATTGAAACTTTATTTCTACACGTTCACAACTGACTCTCCAATCTTCACTCAAAACAAAACCTGTCTGGCTGTAAGAAATATAAACTTGATTACGAACTACAGCTTGATAGACAAACAGTCACTTGATAAATGAACAGTTACTCAGTTACTTGATAGTCGAACTGTAACTTGATAGACAAACCGTTAGACTACTTGATAGTCCAACTGTAACTTGATAAACAAACAGTCACTTTACAAACAAACAGTTACTTGATAGTCGAACTGTAACTTGATAAACGGACCGTTAGACTACTTGATAGTCGAACTGTAACTTGATAAACGAACTGTAATTTAATAGACAAACTGTTATATGGATTGCCACAGAATTGAAGATTCGTGTCTGTTCTGCAACCCAGGTGAATTCACCCGTGGTCCTATTCTCCTCATCGACAGTAACTTGTAGTGATCGTTGAAGTGCTGGATAGCTGTGCTAGTTAAATATCTCTAGTTAGACGCTGGATTCTCATCAGCGATGTAAATAAATAGTATCTAAGATTCCTATCTTGTGTGTGTTCCTTGTGACGCGCTACTATAGCTGGTTCTACCACTTGATATTGCCAAACATCAATTCCATGACTATTTACCTCTCTCTGATATGCTGCTGAACATCTAGACTCACGTGTTGAAAGATTGTCTGTCGAAACCTCTCTCTCCTTCTTTCTCTCTCTCTTTCTCTCTCTCTCTCTCTCTCTCTCTCTCTCTCTCTCTCTCTCTCTCTCTCTCCCTCTCTCTCTCTGGGCTCCAAAAATCTATCTGCTTTCTTCTTTTCTCTTCACCGCTACCAAGACGGTCATGTTTATGACTGATGACTTGTTCTTAAAAGATCTTGACTTGTCTCTCCCCTCTTTGCTGTAGAAACTGACGACTTGTTCCTCCGCTCTGCAATCTCTAAAATGATTTCGGCTCCCCTAGCTAGCTATATCCGCCACTTTTTCCAGATCTTGAACCTAGGTTTTCTCCTCGAGATTTAATAAAAACCAGTTAATAGCATTCGTCACTACCGATCATGCTGTAACAGGCATCTAGGCGTTATACAAGGGTACATAGTTTTAAACATCTGCATGGCTTGGAAACCAACGTTAAGCATTCCGATGTCCAGATTTGGGTACATCTGTACTGCTAGCTTTGTTAGTTTTAATTCTATAAGAAACAACTGAATGGCTACTGACTATCAATGCTCCCACCCTTTCTAACTTTAATAAAACATGTCTTCTTCTTCGTACGCTGTCAGACATCGACCTTTATTTTTTCGAAAAAAGTGGCTGTCATCCTGAGGCTGTTGACACTGCCATAGAGCTTGTCTAGTGTTACCACTGGTGATGGCCACATGTGCTTTTTCTGATTCTCGTATGTCGGGCAGTTTTGCAGCAAATGCTCAGCGGTCATTTTCCCGGTACCACAAGGGCATTCGTCAGTGCCACCTATCTTCAATTTGTTGAATAGGTGGTACCTCAGTCTATTGTGGCCTGTGCGAAGTCTGAAGACCACGACCTGCTCTCTTCTGTTCAACTGGTAATAGGCATCGTTTTTGGTGTAGCCAGTATGTTCGGTTTCCCATTTGGTCATGTATCTAGCTCTAATAAGCCGTTTTGATTCTTCGTATGTCATACTAGTACCTGGTTGTGATAGTCTTGCACCTTCTTTTGCCAGTCTGTCTGCCTCCTCATTGCCTTGGATGTTGCAGTGGGATCGAACCCACTGTACCACTACCCTTTTTGGTGCGGCCTGCTGGCATAGTTGACAGAGTACTGCTCTTAAATCATTATAAAACATGTCTAAAATACTATCCCTAATAAATCTACACATATGACATGACACACAATTTGTTTTTGTCTATTCTCACTTCTATTGCGTTTGGCTTTGAACTAATGACATGTCGCACATAATTAAAACTTTATTGCAAGCTTATTGTGATGGTCTTGGTGGAGTCACCGTGAGTCAGTGTTCCAAGTTAGGTTTTGTGTTGTTATTACAGCTCTTTTGGAGCTGCATGAGTCAGTTGAATGGAAGTTCCATCGTAATCTCTATGACTACACAACATATGGAGCTGTGACTGTGGAGAGGATTGACATCCCATACCACCCAGTTCTGGTCAACCTGAGCTCGTCAGTGGAGAGCAGCAACAGTAACTGCCCTGTACATCATGTCAAAATGTGAGTCTAGCCAGCACATGATAGTAGTTGACACACTTGATCGTCTCAGTCGTACGTAGATTGCCGTTTGTTACAGCGGAAAGAAATTTGAGCAGGTTTCTAGTTAAGTCATTTCTACTGTCAATATCATCCAGTTTAAGGCTCACTCAGATTTGAGTACCAGTAGATTGTCAAACATATAATCATTGTACTCTTGTTGTCAAACATATAATCATTGTACTCTTGTTGTCAAACATATAATCATTGTACTCTTGTTGTCAAACATATAATCATTGTACTCTTCTTGTCAAACATAAAATCATTGTACTCTTGTTGTCAAACATATAATCATTGTACTCTTGTTGTCAAACATATAATCATTGTACTCTTGTTGTCAAACATAAAATCATTGTACTCTTGTTGTCAAACATATAATCATTGTACTCTTGTTGTCAAACATATAATCATTGTACTCTTGTTGTCAAACATATAATCATTGTACTCTTGTTGTCAAACATAAAATCATTGTACTCTTGTTGTCAAACATATAATCATTGTACTCTTGTTGTCAAACATATAATCATTGTACTCTTGTTGTCAAACATATAATCATTGTACTCTTGTTGTCAAACATATAATCATTGTACTCTTCTTGTCAAACATAAAATCATTGTACTCTTGTTGTCAAACATATAATCATTGTACTCTTGTTGTCAAACATATAATCATTGTACTCTTGTTGTCAAACATATAATCATTGTACTCTTGTTGTCAAACATAAAATCATTGTACTCTTGTTGTCAAACATATAATCATTGTACTCTTGTTGTCAAACATATAATCATTGTACTCTTGTTGTCAAACATCTGAGTTTACTCTCTACTCAGGTTTGTTCACGCATCTAAGCATTGTTCTCTGTCAGATTAAAAAGCAATATATACCTTTGTTCTCGGGGAACTGAGACGCTAGTCTGGTCAGGCACAACATACTGACCTGGACGTTATGCCAGGCACAATACCCTGACCAAGACCACTATCTCTCTTCCATGTAGGGTTCCCTGGAAACAAGCTGTATTCAAGGCAGCCTGACTGACGAGATGTGGATAGACGTGATCCCGAAGTAGTGAGCGTCACACAGATAAAGTCAAGCGTGGCACAACCGCCTGGAGAACCCCGCTCCCCCTTTATCAGCATGCTCAGGAAATGAAAGCTGCTACAACCTGCCACTTAACGCTCTTTTCAGAGCGAACAAAAGTGTAAAAATGCTCATTATAGGGCAACAACAACCTTTGTTCCCTGTCAGGTTTTGTTAAAACATCTGACTTGATATGTTCTTTTTCAGTTTTCAAACTTATTTCTCATTGTTTTCTTTGCTATTCAGTTATGCCAACCAGTTAGGATTTCCTGTGGTGAGCCGGGACCAGGAAGTGTTCCCTAGTAAAGTGTTTGTCAGCACATCACCAGTGCTGAATGTGTCAGTGGCCAGCACCAACCAGACTGTGCTGTGGCAGATGGAGCACCTCATGCCAGGACAGCTAATTCTCATGGCTGTCATGCCTCGACCAGACTCAAGAATCAAACAACAGGTCTGACAAGTCAAGTCACAGGACAGTGTTTCATATGTGGCTTTCATCACTTGCTGTTCAGTGTCTGGTGTGGCTTTCATCACTTGCTGTTCAGTGTCTGGTGTGGCTTTCATCACTTGCTGTTCAGTGTCTGGTGTATACATTGATTGGTGTGTACATTGTTGTCAAAATCAACTGTTAGCTGATCTAGGATCATGCAGATCAAGTTATGCTCTATCAGGGGCTTGTTCAGAATGAAATTGTCTACCAGTATTAGTCAGCTCTAGCAGTGAAGAACAATCAACCGTGGGGCAGCATTAATTTCTGCATTTAATCTTTAGCACGCCACCTTTTTTTAATTGCCAAAATTTGACCAAATTAATTAACTTATATTCTTGCTATGGTAGTCGACTTTCAAAATTTATAACTTTTCTGTTTGTCAGTCAATAAATATGATTTTCTTGTGCGTAGAGACACAATTGAATAACGAACATGTGGGTGTTATTGTTTTTGTTGTGTCTTTGTTAGTTTCTGAGATACAAAAAGATGAAGTTGAAAATTTATGAAAATCTCTGAAAAAAATTTAGACTTGACCGCTAGGCCTAGTCGCTCCGATAGAAAACCATGGAAACCACTAACAATGTATCGATACTGTGTTTACAATATCAACACAACTGTTAGTTTCCAATTTAAACGTAGTTCTTTCATCTAAACAAACAAAATAAACAGATCTACTCGATAAAGATCGTTCCCAACAACCTACTTCACCTTTCGCAAAAAGTCGGCTTGCTCCAAATGGCGAATACAAAATTATAACTGTTCAAAAGCCATATGTAATCTCACATATGATACTTTAACCGGCAAAATGCTGTGTGTATATGGTGACGTATTCAGCATTTAAAAAAATGGCTGCCAGGAGTAGCTCCGTTAAAAAAATAAACAATTTTTTCCGCACACCGCTTTTGTAGGCCGAGTTGGTCCGCTAGGGTGTTACAAGGGCGCGCTAAAGGTTCAGTACTTCTACGTCAGAATACTGAAGCGACCATCTGAACAAAATGAAATATTCCAGTTTATAATTTGATGTGAACAAAGTGGGATGTTCCAGTTTATAGTTTGATGTGAACAAAGTGGTATGATCCAGTTTATAGTTTGATGTGAACAAAGTGGTATGATCCAGTTTATAGTTTGATGTGAACAAAATATTATAATAAGTCTAGAGCTGAAAGCTATTTCAATAAATGCATTTGATTGGACAGATATTTCTTTGAACAACAGTCATGTGTTCTGTGGCATGTGTTATAACAGACATGTGGAATGTGTTATAACAGACATGTGGACAGTCACGTGGAATGTGTTATAGCAGACATGTACACTATTATTGAAATTGATGGTGTATGATGAAGACACACAAAGTAAGTCACCTACACTTGTTATTTCATTGGCACCCAGCCAAGGATTACTTGTTGCTATTGTCACACTTGTCATCTATGGGTTATAACTATTGTCACACTTGTCATCTATGGGTTATAACTAGTGTCACACTTGTCACTGTCAGCACAAGCTGTTTTGTCCACCAACTGCCAGTACAAGCTGTTTTGTCCACCCACTGTCAGGGCCTGGAGGAGGAGTGTGACTACTACATGAACACCAGGGCCAGCATCCTCTACTACCAGGAAAAGGACATTCCTCAACTTGGCTCTGGCAGGTCTCACATAGTCAAACTGACTATGGGGTCACCAACTGTCCGCAGGTACGTTGTTGTGTGTGTGTGTGGTTTTGTAGTTACAGGCTTCCACATATATTGCTGGACATGTGTGAGAAATTAGATACTGTCCTCTGACACATTGTTGCATGTCTGATACTAAATCAGAGGTTAAAAACTACTCACATATGTAATTATCCATATCCCACAAGTCCCACCCAATTATAGGCTCACCAACCTCCCACCCAATTATAGGCTCACCAACCTCCCACCCAATTATAGGCTCACCAACCTCCCACCCAATTATAGGCTCACCAACCTCCCACCCAATTATAGGCTCACCAACCTCCCACCCAATTATAGGCTCACCAACCTCCCACCCAATTATAGGCTCACCAACCTCCCACCCAATTATAGGCTCACCAACCTCCCACCCAATTATAGGCTCACCAACCTCCCACCCAATTATAGGCTCACCAACCTCCCACCCAATTATAGGCTCACCAACCTCCCACCCAATTATAGGCTCACCAACCTCCCACCCAATTATAGGCTCACCAACCTCCCACCCAATTATAGGCTCACCAACCTCCCACCCAATTATAGGCTCACCAACCTCCCACCCAATTATAGGCTCACCAACCTCCCAACCAATTATAGGCTCACCAACCTCCCACCCAATTATAGGCTCACCAACCTCCCACCCAATTATAGGCTCACCAACCTCCCACCCAATTATAGGCTCACCAACCTCCCACCCAATTATAGGCTCACCAACCTCCCACCCAATTATAGGCTCACCAACCTCCCACCCAATTATAGGCTCACCAACCTCCCACCCAATTATAGGCTCACCAACCTCCCACCCAATTATAGGCTCACCAACCTCCCACCCAATTATAGGCTCACCAACCTCCCAACCAATTATAGGCTCACCAACCTCCCACCCAATTATAGGCTCACCAACCTCCCACCCAATTATAGGCTCACCAACCTCCCACCCAATTATAGGCTCACCAACCTCCCACCCAATTATAGGCTCACCAACCTCCCACCCAATTATAGGCTCACCAACCTCCCACCCAATTATAGGCTCACCAACCTCCCACCCAATTATAGGCTCACCAACCTCCCACCCAATTATAGGCTCACCAACCTCCCACCCAATTATAGGCTCACCAACCTCCCACCCAATTATAGGCTCACCAACCTCCCACCCAATTATAGGCTCACCAACCTCCCACCCAATTATAGGCTCACCAACCTCCCACCCAATTATAGGCTCACCAACCTCCCACCCAATTATAGGCTCACCAACCTCCCACCCAATTATAGGCTCACCAACCTCCCACCCAATTATAGGCTCACCAACCTCCCACCCAATTATAGGCTCACCAACCTCCCACCCAATTATAGGCTCACCAACCTCCCACCCAATTATAGGCTCACCAACCTCCCACCCAATTATAGGCTCACCAACCTCCCACCCAATTATAGGCTCACCAACCTCCCACCCAATTATAGGCTCACCAACCTCCCACCCAATTATAGGCTCACCAACCTCCCACCCAATTATAGGCTCACCAACCTCCCACCCAATTATAGGCTCACCAACCTCCCACCCAATTATAGGCTCACCAACCTCCCACCCAATTATAGGCTCACCAACCTCCCACCCAATTATAGGCTCACCAACCTCCCACCCAATTATAGGCTCACCAACCTCCCACCCAATTATAGGCTCACCAACCTCCCACCCAATTATAGGCTCACCAACCTCCCACCCAATTATAGGCTCACCAACCTCCCACCCAATTATAGGCTCACCAACCTCCCACCCAATTATAGGCTCACCAACCTCCCACCCAATTATAGGCTCACCAACCTCCCACCCAATTATAGGCTCACCAACCTCCCACCCAATTATAGGCTCACCAACCTCCCACCCAATTATAGGCTCACCAACCTCCCACCCAATTATAGGCTCACCAACCTCCCACCCAATTATAGGCTCACCAACCTCCCACCCAATTATAGGCTCACCAACCTCCCACCCAATTATAGGCTCACCAACCTCCCACCCAATTATAGGCTCACCAACCTCCCACCCAATTATAGGCTCACCAACCTCCCACCCAATTATAGGCTCACCAACCTCCCACCCAATTATAGGCTCACCAACCTCCCACCCAATTATAGGCTCACCAACCTCCCACCCAATTATAGGCTCACCAACCTCCCACCCAATTATAGGCTCACCAACCTCCCACCCAATTATAGGCTCACCAACCTCCCACCCAATTATAGGCTCACCAACCTCCCACCCAATTATAGGCTCACCAACCTCCCACCCAATTATAGGCTCACCAACCTCCCACCCAATTATAGGCTCACCAACCTCCCACCCAATTATAGGCTCACCAACCTCCCACCCAATTATAGGCTCACCAACCTCCCACCCAATTATAGGCTCACCAACCTCCCACCCAATTATAGGCTCACCAACCTCCCACCCAATTATAGGCTCACCAACCTCCCACCCAATTATAGGCTCACCAACCTCCCACCCAATTATAGGCTCACCAACCTCCCACCCAATTATAGGCTCACCAACCTCCCACCCAATTATAGGCTCACCAACCTCCCACCCAATTATAGGCTCACCAACCTCCCACCCAATTATAGGCTCACCAACCTCCCACCCAATTATAGGCTCACCAACCTCCCACCCAATTATAGGCTCACCAACCTCCCACCCAATTATAGGCTCACCAACCTCCCACCCAATTATAGGCTCACCAACCTCCCACCCAATTATAGGCTCACCAACCTCCCACCCAATTATAGGCTCACCAACCTCCCACCCAATTATAGGCTCACCAACCTCCCACCCAATTATAGGCTCACCAACCTCCCACCCAATTATAGGCTCACCAACCTCCCACCCAATTATAGGCTCACCAACCTCCCACCCAATTATAGGCTCACCAACCTCCCACCCAATTATAGGCTCACCAACCTCCCACCCAATTATAGGCTCACCAACCTCCCACCCAATTATAGGCTCACCAACCTCCCACCCAATTATAGGCTCACCAACCTCCCACCCAATTATAGGCTCACCAACCTCCCACCCAATTATAGGCTCACCAACCTCCCACCCAATTATAGGCTCACCAACCTCCCACCCAATTATAGGCTCACCAACCTCCCACCCAATTATAGGCTCACCAACCTCCCACCCAATTATAGGCTCACCAACCTCCCACCCAATTATAGGCTCACCAACCTCCCACCCAATTATAGGCTCACCAACCTCCCACCCAATTATAGGCTCACCAACCTCCCACCCAATTATAGGCTCACCAACCTCCCACCCAATTATAGGCTCACCAACCTCCCACCCAATTATAGGCTCACCAACCTCCCACCCAATTATAGGCTCACCAACCTCCCACCCAATTATAGGCTCACCAACCTCCCACCCAATTATAGGCTCACCAACCTCCCACCCAATTATAGGCTCACCAACCTCCCACCCAATTATAGGCTCACCAACCTCCCACCCAATTATAGGCTCACCAACCTCCCACCCAATTATAGGCTCACCAACCTCCCACCCAATTATAGGCTCACCAACCTCCCACCCAATTATAGGCTCACCAACCTCCCACCCAATTATAGGCTCACCAACCTCCCACCCAATTATAGGCTCACCAACCTCCCACCCAATTATAGGCTCACCAACCTCCCACCCAATTATAGGCTCACCAACCTCCCACCCAATTATAGGCTCACCAACCTCCCACCCAATTATAGGCTCACCAACCTCCCACCCAATTATAGGCTCACCAACCTCCCACCCAATTATAGGCTCACCAACCTCCCACCCAATTATAGGCTCACCAACCTCCCACCCAATTATAGGCTCACCAACCTCCCACCCAATTATAGGCTCACCAACCTCCCACCCAATTATAGGCTCACCAACCTCCCACCCAATTATAGGCTCACCAACCTCCCACCCAATTATAGGCTCACCAACCTCCCACCCAATTATAGGCTCACCAACCTCCCACCCAATTATAGGCTCACCAACCTCCCACCCAATTATAGGCTCACCAACCTCCCACCCAATTATAGGCTCACCAACCTCCCACCCAATTATAGGCTCACCAACCTCCCACCCAATTATAGGCTCACCAACCTCCCACCCAATTATAGGCTCACCAACCTCCCACCCAATTATAGGCTCACCAACCTCCCACCCAATTATAGGCTCACCAACCTCCCACCCAATTATAGGCTCACCAACCTCCCACCCAATTATAGGCTCACCAACCTCCCACCCAATTATAGGCTCACCAACCTCCCACCCAA
The DNA here is from genome assembly GCA_036924085.1 of Ariolimax columbianus. Classification (NCBI taxonomy): domain Eukaryota; kingdom Metazoa; phylum Mollusca; class Gastropoda; order Stylommatophora; family Arionidae; genus Ariolimax; species Ariolimax columbianus. The sequence goes on from JAVGWX010000008.1 coordinate 97,089,756, forward strand.
TTATAGGCTCACCAACCTCCCACCCAATTATAGGCTCACCAACCTCCCACCCAATTATAGGCTCACCAACCTCCCACCCAATTATAGGCTCACCAACCTCCCACCCAATTATAGGCTCACCAACCTCCCACCCAATTATAGGCTCACCAACCTCCCACCCAATTATAGGCTCACCAACCTCCCACCCAATTATAGGCTCACCAACCTCCCACCCAATTATAGGCTCACCAACCTCCCACCCAATTATAGGCTCACCAACCTCCCACCCAATTATAGGCTCACCAACCTCCCACCCAATTATAGGCTCACCAACCTCCCACCCAATTATAGGCTCACCAACCTCCCACCCAATTATAGGCTCACCAACCTCCCACCCAATTATAGGCTCACCAACCTCCCACCCAATTATAGGCTCACCAACCTCCCACCCAATTATAGGCTCACCAACCTCCCACCCAATTATAGGCTCACCAACCTCCCACCCAATTATAGGCTCACCAACCTCCCACCCAATTATAGGCTCACCAACCTCCCACCCAATTATAGGCTCACCAACCTCCCACCCAATTATAGGCTCACCAACCTCCCACCCAATTATAGGCTCACCAACCTCCCACCCAATTATAGGCTCACCAACCTCCCACCCAATTATAGGCTCACCAACCTCCCACCCAATTATAGGCTCACCAACCTCCCACCCAATTATAGGCTCACCAACCTCCCACCCAATTATAGGCTCACCAACCTCCCACCCAATTATAGGCTCACCAACCTCCCACCCAATTATAGGCTCACCAACCTCCCACCCAATTATAGGCTCACCAACCTCCCACCCAATTATAGGCTCACCAACCTCCCACCCAATTATAGGCTCACCAACCTCCCACCCAATTATAGGCTCACCAACCTCCCACCCAATTATAGGCTCACCAACCTCCCACCCAATTATAGGCTCACCAACCTCCCACCCAATTATAGGCTCACCAACCTCCCACCCAATTATAGGCTCACCAACCTCCCACCCAATTATAGGCTCACCAACCTCCCACCCAATTATAGGCTCACCAACCTCCCACCCAATTATAGGCTCACCAACCTCCCACCCAATTATAGGCTCACCAACCTCCCACCCAATTATAGGCTCACCAACCTCCCACCCAATTATAGGCTCACCAACCTCCCACCCAATTATAGGCTCACCAACCTCCCACCCAATTATAGGCTCACCAACCTCCCACCCAATTATAGGCTCACCAACCTCCCACCCAATTATAGGCTCACCAACCTCCCACCCAATTATAGGCTCACCAACCTCCCACCCAATTATAGGCTCACCAACCTCCCACCCAATTATAGGCTCACCAACCTCCCACCCAATTATAGGCTCACCAACCTCCCACCCAATTATAGGCTCACCAACCTCCCACCCAATTATAGGCTCACCAACCTCCCACCCAATTATAGGCTCACCAACCTCCCACCCAATTATAGGCTCACCAACCTCCCACCCAATTATAGGCTCACCAACCTCCCACCCAATTATAGGCTCACCAACCTCCCACCCAATTATAGGCTCACCAACCTCCCACCCAATTATAGGCTCACCAACCTCCCACCCAATTATAGGCTCACCAACCTCCCACCCAATTATAGGCTCACCAACCTCCCACCCAATTATAGGCTCACCAACCTCCCACCCAATTATAGGCTCACCAACCTCCCACCCAATTATAGGCTCACCAACCTCCCACCCAATTATAGGCTCACCAACCTCCCACCCAATTATAGGCTCACCAACCTCCCACCCAATTATAGGCTCACCAACCTCCCACCCAATTATAGGCTCACCAACCTCCCACCCAATTATAGGCTCACCAACCTCCCACCCAATTATAGGCTCACCAACCTCCCACCCAATTATAGGCTCACCAACCTCCCACCCAATTATAGGCTCACCAACCTCCCACCCAATTATAGGCTCACCAACCTCCCACCCAATTATAGGCTCACCAACCTCCCACCCAATTATAGGCTCACCAACCTCCCACCCAATTATAGGCTCACCAACCTCCCACCCAATTATAGGCTCACCAACCTCCCACCCAATTATAGGCTCACCAACCTCCCACCCAATTATAGGCTCACCAACCTCCCACCCAATTATAGGCTCACCAACCTCCCACCCAATTATAGGCTCACCAACCTCCCACCCAATTATAGGCTCACCAACCTCCCACCCAATTATAGGCTCACCAACCTCCCACCCAATTATAGGCTCACCAACCTCCCACCCAATTATAGGCTCACCAACCTCCCACCCAATTATAGGCTCACCAACCTCCCACCCAATTATAGGCTCACCAACCTCCCACCCAATTATAGGCTCACCAACCTCCCACCCAATTATAGGCTCACCAACCTCCCACCCAATTATAGGCTCACCAACCTCCCACCCAATTATAGGCTCACCAACCTCCCACCCAATTATAGGCTCACCAACCTCCCACCCAATTATAGGCTCACCAACCTCCCACCCAATTATAGGCTCACCAACCTCCCACCCAATTATAGGCTCACCAACCTCCCACCCAATTATAGGCTCACCAACCTCCCACCCAATTATAGGCTCACCAACCTCCCACCCAATTATAGGCTCACCAACCTCCCACCCAATTATAGGCTACCAACCTCCCACCCAATTATAGGCTCACCAACCTCCCACCCAATTATAGGCTCACCAACCTCCCACCCAATTATAGGCTCACCAACCTCCCACCCAATTATAGGCTCACCAACCTCCCACCCAATTATAGGCTCACCAACCTCCCACCCAATTATAGGCTCACCAACCTCCCACCCAATTATAGGCTCACCAACCTCCCACCCAATTATAGGCTCACCAACCTCCCACCCAATTATAGGCTCACCAACCTCCCACCCAATTATAGGCTCACCAACCTCCCACCCAATTATAGGCTCACCAACCTCCCACCCAATTATAGGCTCACCAACCTCCCACCCAATTATAGGCTCACCAACCTCCCACCCAATTATAGGCTCACCAACCTCCCACCCAATTATAGGCTCACCAACCTCCCACCCAATTATAGGCTCACCAACCTCCCACCCAATTATAGGCTCACCAACCTCCCACCCAATTATAGGCTCACCAACCTCCCACCCAATTATAGGCTCACCAACCTCCCACCCAATTATAGGCTCACCAACCTCCCACCCAATTATAGGCTCACCAACCTCCCACCCAATTATAGGCTCACCAACCTCCCACCCAATTATAGGCTCACCAACCTCCCACCCAATTATAGGCTCACCAACCTCCCACCCAATTATAGGCTCACCAACCTCCCACCCAATTATAGGCTCACCAACCTCCCACCCAATTATAGGCTCACCAACCTCCCACCCAATTATAGGCTCACCAACCTCCCACCCAATTATAGGCTCACCAACCTCCCACCCAATTATAGGCTCACCAACCTCCCACCCAATTATAGGCTCACCAACCTCCCACCCAATTATAGGCTCACCAACCTCCCACCCAATTATAGGCTCACCAACCTCCCACCCAATTATAGGCTCACCAACCTCCCACCCAATTATAGGCTCACCAACCTCCCACCCAATTATAGGCTCACCAACCTCCCACCCAATTATAGGCTCACCAACCTCCCACCCAATTATAGGCTCACCAACCTCCCACCCAATTATAGGCTCACCAACCTCCCACCCAATTATAGGCTCACCAACCTCCCACCCAATTATAGGCTCACCAACCTCCCACCCAATTATAGGCTCACCAACCTCCCACCCAATTATAGGCTCACCAACCTCCCACCCAATTATAGGCTCACCAACCTCCCACCCAATTATAGGCTCACCAACCTCCCACCCAATTATAGGCTCACCAACCTCCCACCCAATTATAGGCTCACCAACCTCCCACCCAATTATAGGCTCACCAACCTCCCACCCAATTATAGGCTCACCAACCTCCCACCCAATTATAGGCTCACCAACCTCCCACCCAATTATAGGCTCACCAACCTCCCACCCAATTATAGGCTCACCAACCTCCCACCCAATTATAGGCTCACCAACCTCCCACCCAATTATAGGCTCACCAACCTCCCACCCAATTATAGGCTCACCAACCTCCCACCCAATTATAGGCTCACCAACCTCCCACCCAATTATAGGCTCACCAACCTCCCACCCAATTATAGGCTCACCAACCTCCCACCCAATTATAGGCTCACCAACCTCCCACCCAATTATAGGCTCACCAACCTCCCACCCAATTATAGGCTCACCAACCTCCCACCCAATTATAGGCTCACCAACCTCCCACCCAATTATAGGCTCACCAACCTCCCACCCAATTATAGGCTCACCAACCTCCCACCCAATTATAGGCTCACCAACCTCCCACCCAATTATAGGCTCACCAACCTCCCACCCAATTATAGGCTCACCAACCTCCCACCCAATTATAGGCTCACCAACCTCCCACCCAATTATAGGCTCACCAACCTCCCACCCAATTATAGGCTCACCAACCTCCCACCCAATTATAGGCTCACCAACCTCCCACCCAATTATAGGCTCACCAACCTCCCACCCAATTATAGGCTCACCAACCTCCCACCCAATTATAGGCTCACCAACCTCCCACCCAATTATAGGCTCACCAACCTCCCACCCGCTCACCAACCTCCCACCCAATTATAGCTCACCAACCTCCCACCCAATTATAGGCTCACCAACCTCCCACCCAATTATAGGCTCACCAACCTCCCACCCAATTATAGGCTCACCAACCTCCCACCCAATTATAGGCTCACCAACCTCCCACCCAATTATAGGCTCACCAACCTCCCACCCAATTATAGGCTCACCAACCTCCCACCCAATTATAGGCTCACCAACCTCCCACCCAATTATAGGCTCACCAACCTCCCACCCAATTATAGGCTCACCAACCTCCCACCCAATTATAGGCTCACCAACCTCCCACCCAATTATAGCCTCACCAACCTCCCACCCAATTATAGGCTCACCAACCTCCCACCCAATTATAGGCTCACCAACCTCCCACCAATTATAGGCTCACCAACCTCCCACCCAATTATAGGCTCACCAACCTCCCACCCAATTATAGGCTCACCAACCTCCCACCCAATTATAGGCTCACCAACCTCCCACCCAATTATAGGCTCACCAACCTCCACCCAATTATAGGCTCACCAACCTCCCACCCAATTATAGGCTCACCAACCTCCCACCCAATTATAGGCTCACCAACCTCCCACCCAATTATAGGCTCACCAACCTCCCACCCAATTATAGGCTCACCAACCTCCACCCAATTATAGGCTCACCAACCTCCCACCCAATTATAGGCTCACCAACCTCCCACCCAATTATAGGCTCACCAACCTCCCACCCAATTATAGGCTCACCAACCTCCCACCCAATTATAGGCTCACCAACCTCCCACCCAATTATAGGCTCACCAACCTCCCACCCAATTATAGGCTCACCAACCTCCCACCCAATTATAGGCTCACCAACCTCCCACCCAATTATAGGCTCACCAACCTCCCACCCAATTATAGGCTCACCAACCTCCCACCCAATTATAGGCTCACCAACCTCCCACCCAATTATAGGCTCACCAACCTCCCACCCAATTATAGGCTCACCAACCTCCCACCCAATTATAGGCTCACCAACCTCCCACCCAATTATAGGCTCACCAACCTCCCACCCAATTATAGGCTCACCAACCTCCCACCCAATTATAGGCTCACAACCTCCCACCAATTATCCCACCCAATTATAGGCTCACCAACCTCCCACCCAATTATAGGCTCACCAACCTCCCACCCAATTATAGGCTCACCAACCTCCCACCCAATTATAGGCTCACCAACCTCCCACCCAATTATAGGCTCACCAACCTCCCACCCAATTATAGGCTCACCAACCTCCCACCCAATTATAGGCTCACCAACCTCCCACCCAATTATAGGCTCACCAACCTCCCACCCAATTATAGGCTCACCAACCTCCCACCCAATTATAGGCTCACCAACCTCCCACCCAATTATAGGCTCACCAACCTCCCACCCAATTATAGGCTCACCAACCTCCCACCCAATTATAGGCTCACCAACCTCCCACCCAATTATAGGCTCACCAACCTCCCACCCAATTATAGGCTCACCAACCTCCCACCCAATTATAGGCTCACCAACCTCCCACCCAATTATAGGCTCACCAACCTCCCACCCAATTATAGGCTCACCAACCTCCCACCCAATTATAGGCTCACCAACCTCCCACCCAATTATAGGCTCACCAACCTCCCACCCAATTATAGGCTCACCAACCTCCCACCCAATTATAGGCTCACCAACCTCCCACCCAATTATAGGCTCACCAACCTCCCACCCAATTATAGGCTCACCAACCTCCCACCCAATTATAGGCTCACCAACCTCCCACCCAATTATAGGCTCACCAACCTCCCACCCAATTATAGGCTCACCAACCTCCCACCCAATTATAGGCTCACCAACCTCCCACCCAATTATAGGCTCACCAACCTCCCACCCAATTATAGGCTCACCAACCTCCCACCCAATTATAGGCTCACCAACCTCCCACCCAATTATAGGCTCACCAACCTCCCACCCAATTATAGGCTCACCAACCTCCCACCCAATTATAGGCTCACCAACCTCCCACCCAATTATAGGCTCACCAACCTCCCACCCAATTATAGGCTCACCAACCTCCCACCCAATTATAGGCTCACCAACCTCCCACCCAATTATAGGCTCACCAACCTCCCACCCAATTATAGGCTCACCAACCTCCCACCCAATTATAGGCTCACCAACCTCCCACCCAATTATAGGCTCACCAACCTCCCACCCAATTATAGGCTCACCAACCTCCCACCCAATTATAGGCTCACCAACCTCCCACCCAATTATAGGCTCACCAACCTCCCACCCAATTATAGGCTCACCAACCTCCCACCCAATTATAGGCTCACCAACCTCCCACCCAATTATAGGCTCACCAACCTCCCACCCAATTATAGGCTCACCAACCTCCCACCCAATTATAGGCTCACCAACCTCCCACCCAATTATAGGCTCACCAACCTCCCACCCAATTATAGGCTCACCAACCTCCCACCCAATTATAGGCTCACCAACCTCCCACCCAATTATAGGCTCACCAACCTCCCACCCAATTATAGGCTCACCAACCTCCCACCCAATTATAGGCTCACCAACCTCCCACCCAATTATAGGCTCACCAACCTCCCACCCAATTATAGGCTCACCAACCTCCCACCCAATTATAGGCTCACCAACCTCCCACCCAATTATAGGCTCACCAACCTCCCACCCAATTATAGGCTCACCAACCTCCCACCCAATTATAGGCTCACCAACCTCCCACCCAATTATAGGCTCACCAACCTCCCACCCAATTATAGGCTCACCAACCTCCCACCCAATTATAGGCTCACCAACCTCCCACCCAATTATAGGCTCACCAAC